>JAXQQM020082420.1:0-184976 GCA_034641835.2 Pinus albicaulis | reverse complement strand
TGTTGAGATTTTCTGTTTTAAATAAAATAGGCAAAAATCTCAATGTGTGACAACAATAGGAATTTGTTGCTAGATTAGCTCCAGGTTGTTGGGAGAGAGTTAATGCATCCTAAATTTGATGTGAGAGGATTTATGAGGCAGTTAGATTCTCCTTGCTATAAAACAGGTATCCATACGGATTGTTTTGTGTGAGTGTGAGAGTTTGTAATCTCCTGTTTGATTAATAAAGAATTGCCGATGCCTATGTTGTGTGGACGTAGCCCAGATTGGTTGGGTGAACCACGTTAATTGTTGTGTCTTTATGTGCATGATTGATTTGCTGAGTATTTGTTTTATATTGCTGTGCATCTGATCTCCAACAATTGGTATCAAAGCATGTTGGAGGTGGAGCGCAGTTGAGCGCTGGCTATGTTGAACTTCTGTCCGCCTGCGTGGAGATTGCTAGCCGGGTTGAATTGCGTGCTGGAGGTGGAGCGGCGCAAAGGCCTGGAGGTGCTGCGCAGAGGCGCACTGCTGTTCAAGCTGCGTGGAGGTCGTTTGTGTACCTGGAGGTGCTGCGTAGAGGCGCACTGCTGTTCAAACCTGTGCGTGGAGGTGCTAGTGCCGGATGCATGGTAAATCAATATGCCATATGAAAATCAGTTTATGCAGAGCCGTCAGCTGTGAACGTTGTGTCAGGCTGTGTTGAACATTGGAGGAGCCTGCGTTTTAAATGCCAGAACATTGGAGGAGTCTGCGTTTTTTTTAAAATGCCAGAACAAGCTACGTTAAACAGGCGTTGAAGCCAGAGCGTTGAATTATTTGGACTTCAGGTTTATGAAAATGCCGTGGACTGTTGCTATAGTTGAACGTTTTATAAATCTGATGAAGAGTGCGGTTTCATAGAGGCTGGGTAAGTGTTTTCTGCCACAGATGAATTGAGCGCAGTGCAATTTAAATAGTTTCAATTTGAAATGGGTGGTGCCTTTTACTCATTTTGTTTTCATTCCTCAAACAAAACGATTTTGACTTTTTATTTTAAATCGATTCATAACTCCATATTTTAGAGTGGGAAAGCAAACTATTGGTAACTCTGTTTTAAAATATGGTAACTCCATATTTTATGAATAGTTTTTAAAATGGAATTCATAAGATGGCATTTTATTTAAGAAGTGTATTATATGCCATAAAATCGATTTGAAGGGTTTTTTAAATAAATTGATTTATTGAAATGCCTTTGTATTTATTTGGCATATGTATTTAAATCAAAGGATTGTAATCTGATTTAAGGCAAGGACATTTCCTTTTAAATCAATTTGTAATATTAAATTGCCATTTGCATATGGTATGAAAGGAAAGTGAAGGGTATATTTTTTCTTTTAAAGGAAAGTGAAGGGTATATTTTTTCTTTTAAAGGAAGGTGAAGGGTACATTTTTTTTTTTTTTAAAGGGCATTCTTTATTAAAAGTTGCAATTGGAGGTTGTTTTTTTTTTGTGACTCGATATGGCAAAAACACAAAGTGCCCGTTTTGAGATCAAGTTTGACGATGTGGTTGGAGCTTTGTTGTCTGAAGAGACAAGGAAGAGGTCGAATGCTGACACCTCTACATCAGAGGCAATGATGGCTAGAGGTCGTTCTAGAGAAAGACGCTCTGGTAAGCACAGCAACTCGTGTTCAAAGTCGAAAGGGAAGAAGAGCAAAGTAAAGTGCTGGTTTTGTGGCAAATCAGGGCACTTGAAGAAGGATTGCTGGAAGCGACAACAATCTTCTAAAGAAGCTTCATCAACAGAGAAGAAGGAAGAAAACACGACAGATACAGGTTCGGCATCTGGTTTAGGTATGAGTGATGAAGTATTATCAGTTAATGTGTCAAATCATGGTCAACATTGGTTGTTAGATTCAGGTGCATCAAACCACATGTGTATCCATAAAGAATGGTTTAAGGAATATAAATCAATTAATGATGGAGTTGTGTACATGGGTAATGATGTAACATGTAATATTGTGGGGATTGGGAGCATACAACTACAAATGTTTGATGGGACAACTAGAATATTAACTGATGTGAGGCATGTACCAGATTTAAGGAAAAATTTGATTTCATTAGGAGCACTTGATTCGAATGGATATAAAACTGTAATTCAAGGTGGAGTAATGAAAATTTACAAAGGCATTTTACTAGTTATGAAAGCTAAGAAAGTAGGAAATCTATTTCAGTTAGAAGGAGGTACAGGGTCAGATCATGTGTCTACGGTGTCTGAACATGATAGTAGTTCCATTCGCCTATGGCATCAAAGGTTGGGCCATATGAGCAAAAGAGGGTTGAAAATTTTGGCTGATCGCAAGTTACTTCCAAATCTGAAGTCTGGAAAGTTAGATTTCTGTAAGCATTGTCTGTTTGGAAAACAAAGTAAACAAAAGTTTAAAACAGGCAAACATACTAGTAAAGGGATACTTTATTATATTCATTCAGGTGTTTGGGGACCAGCCCCTACAACCTCATATGGTGGTTCGTCATATTTTGTATCATTTATTGATGACTTTTCTAGGAAGGTGTGGGTCTACATGTTGAAAAGAAACTCTGATGTTTTTTCAGTTTTCCAGCAGTTTAGAGCATTGGTAGAAAACAACACTGGTAGAACAATAAAATGTTTAAGAACTGACAATGGTGGTGAGTTTACTTCCAAGGATTTTGACAGCTATTGCAAGGATGCATGGATCGAGAGACATAAGACCACGGTTTATACTCCTCAGCAAAATGGAGTTGCTGAACGCATGAATAGGACTCTTCTAGAGAGAGCAAGGAGTATGCTGAGTAACGCCGGGTTGCAAAAGGAGTTGTGGACGAAAGCGGTGGCAACAGCTTGTTATGTGATAAACCGATCTCCATCGACGGCCATAGACTGCAAGATTCTGCAAGAGGTATGGAAAGGACACCCTTGTGACTATTCTAAACTCAGAGTGTTTGGTTGAGATGCATATGTTGTAGTGCCTAAACATCAGCGAACTAAATTAGATCCAAAGTCTAAAAGGTATATCTTTGTTGGGTATGGTGTTGGAACAAAGGGATATAGATTGTGGGATCCTACTACCCGCAAAATCATCATCAACAGAGATGTACAGTTTAATGAATCCTCTCTTGTACAGTTAGATGTAGAGAGTAAATTGAAACAGGATGATGTATTTGACTTTCAGCACATTCAGGTTGACAGCACTTCTAATGATAGTCATGATGACCATAGTTCAGATACTAGTCATGAACAGGTTTCAGAATCAGAACATGAACAGGGTTCAGGTTTAGATCATGAACAGGTCTCAGATACTTATCGGCAAGAAGTTCCTACAGATGGTAGTCAGCCAATCGAGGAAGCGCCAGTAACATCCTTAAGGAGGTCTACAAGGATCAAACGCCCTCTGAGAAGGTATGATGATTATGTTACTTCAGTTGTATTTACTGCTAATGACGATGAACCTCTGTGCTATCAGGAAAGTAGCCATGAAGGAAGAAATGATGGCCTTAAGTAAGAACGGCACATGGGATCTGGTTGAGCTTCCGAAAGACAGGAAAACTGTGGGATGCAAATGGGTTTTCAAGGTGAAACGGGGTGTGAATGATACGGAGGACAGGTACAAAGCGCGACTGGTTGCAAAAGGGTTTTCTCAGAAAGCAGGCATAGATTTTCATGAGATTTTTTCACCAGTTGTTAAAATAGTTTCAATCAGAATTGTGTTAGCGTTAGTTGCTTTGCTTGATTTAGAATTACAGCAACTAGATGTTAAGACTGCGTTTTTACATGGTGATTTAGATGAGGAAATTTATATGGAACAACCGGAAGGGTTTGTTCAGCATCGCAATAATAAATTTGTCTGCAGGCTCAAGAAGTCATTGTATGGTTTGAAGCAGTCGCCTCGACAGTGGTACAAGAAATTTGATTCTTTCATGTTGAGTCAAAAATATATAAGAAGTGAATATGATCATTGTGTTTACTTTAAGCAGTTGAGTAATGGCATGTTCATTATCTTAGTGTTGTATGTTGACGATATGCTTTTAGCAAGCAAAAGCATTGAAGAAATCAACAGGTTGAAGACTCAGATGGCAAGGACATTTGATATGAAAGATCTAGGAGCAACAAGACAGATTTTGGGCATGGCGATTTTCAGAGACAGGAGCAATGGTAAGCTGTGGCTATCACAACAAAAGTATATTGAGAAAATACTTGTGAGGTTTGGTATGAACAATGTGAAGCTTGTGTCAGTCCCTTTAGCTTTCCATTTTAAGCTTTCTTCCAGTTTATGTCCTAATACAGATGAAGAAAAGGATTATATGTCTCGAATTCCATATGCCAATGTAGTAGGATGTTTGATGTATGCTATGGTTTGTACTCGACCAGATATTTCACATGCAGTTGGGGTTGTCAGCAGGTACATAGAAAATCCGGGTAAAGAACACTGGTCAGCAGTGAAATGGGTGCTTCGGTACTTGAGAGGCACAAGTAGTTATTGTATTACTTACAATAAGAGTAGTGAATTTGTTTGCGGATATGTTGATTCCGATTTTGCAGGTGATTTGGATAAGAGAAGGTCAACTTCAGGGTACGTCTTTACTCTTGCAGGTGGAGCTATCAGCTGGATGTCAAAGCTACCGAACATTGTTGCTTTATCCACTACTGAAGCAGAATACATTGCTGCTTCTCATGCTTGCAAAGAGGCGGTTTGGTTGAAAGGTTTGCTTGGTGAGTTTGGTAGGTTACAGGACAACATCAGGTTACTTTTTGATAGTCAAAGTGCAATACATTTGGCTAAGAATCCGGCCTATCATAGTAAATCAAAGCATATTCCAATTAAGTACCATTTTGTAAGACAGGTTATTACTGAAAGGGGAGTCTCTCTTGAAAAGGTGCATACAAAGGAAAACTGTGTAGACATGTTCACGAAACCAGTTTTATTGGAGAAGCTGCGTTGGTGTTTGGCTTCTCTTGGCTTGCAGAAAAGATAAAATAATAAAGAACAGGGCATCAAGCTAATTGTTTTCAAGGTGGAGATTGTTGAGATTTTCTGTTTTAAATAAAATAGGCAAAAATCTCAATGTGTGACAACAATAGGAATTTGTTGCTAGATTAGCTCCAGGTTGTTGGGAGAGAGTTAATGCATCCTAAATTTGATGTGCAAGGATTTATGAGGCAGTTAGATTCTCCTTTCTATAAAACAGGTATCCATACGGATTGTTTTGTGTGAGTGTGAGAGTTTGTAATCTCCTGTTTGATTAATAAAGAATTGTCGATGCCTATGTTGTGTGGACATAGCCCAGATTGGTTGGGTGAACCACGTTAATTGCTGTGTCTTTATGTGCATGATTGATTTGCTGAGTATTTGTTTTATATTGCTGTGCATCTGATCTCCAACAGATGTTCAGTCAATTACATTTACTCTCTCACAGTTGGCAGGGTAGATGTGTTTGTCTAACTCTCTTATGAAATTGGAGTTGTCTAGCACAATCTGTTATTATGTTTCATTCTTCCTCGACATTTGAAAGCATGGTATTGAATAAATAGCCAATTGGCTTACTAAGAAAAACAATAAATGGAAAAATGTTAAAAGGAGATGAAAAAGGTAGACAATGCCTAACTAATTTCAAAAATAAACACCTTCAGTATAATTACCTTTTACTATTAGAACTAATGGAGATTTACTTGTTTGAATAGGATTGAGACTCTAAGATTAGGTCTCAGATCCTACTATCTAAGGAGTGGTTCAAACCACCTCGTTAGTGTGAAAGCCTATATGTATGAGGCTCTTATGACTGAATAGCTAGTCCATTATGTGGAATGCTTGGACACTCTCGAGGTATCTCTCCCAGAAGCCACTAGTTATCATGGTATCAGAGAATAAGATCAAAGGCTTGTGTGTTATGTGAGACCATGAGCGATTTGGAGCTGCTTATGTGGATCGTTGTGGATCAAGAGGCAGTGGTAACCAGGGGTCCCTTTCTCTACCTTAGTTTGGATTGTAACCTCTACATCTGTAGGGTTGTGCGTATTGGGTACCTGCCATCACTTTTCTCTTAAAACGATCAGGATTACAAGCTTACCTTGCAGACTGCTGGAGGGGCATTTGAGCTGCAGGGTCCCTTTATAACATGGTACCCGAATTAGTGCGGTTCCAACTGGTGGTTTGGGGTTGTTGCCAACTAGAATCATGAGCTTCTCATCCCATGAGGGGTTTGTATCGTTTCCTGGTCAACCCTGCTAGAGACCTTGATATCAGAATTGACCCACGCCACGGCGTAAGGGCAGAGGTCGCCGTATGTCCAATTCACGTTCTTTAGATCGCAAGCTGAAAGAACTGTGAGATCACGTTTTCTAGTTCTCCCGTATTAATTGCAAAGTGGGAAGCGTTGTTACATTTGTGCAGCTGAGGAATGGTTTTCTGTAAATGGCGTCGCAATCATTTAATGAATGGTTCTGTTTTCTGCGTTTTTTTTCCTTTTTTTCTGCTCCACGAGGATTTCCGGATAGTTTGTCTATTGTTGTTTTATTTTGTTTGTTTTCTTTTGAAGTCGTGGAAGAAGGTGGCTAGTGGTGAGAAGAGGTTACGGCCAGTGGATCTCATCTGAGAGAAGAGATCTGGATTCAAATTGCCAATTTGAATTCTGCGTTCAAATTTGATGGAAGAATAGCACTCAAATTCGGAGTTGCTACAAAGTCCAGTTTGCATGGATGGTTTTTTCTTGAGATTTGTATGTGTGGCAGAGAAGCCACAGTCCGCACCACAAGGTTCTACGATTGAATAATTTCCAAAGGGAGAAGTTTCCCGCCTATGTAGTAACGGGTTGTTGAGGCTCTTGAGAGGACCAAAGTGAGTCAGAAAGAAATCTAGAAGCAAGATAAGATGGACTTTTCCAATATGTATTTTTTAGACATATTTGACAATGATCTATTTTTCATGTGGCCATTTGAAGACATTTTGAGCATGGATAGTATTTTCGAGTCAGAAGAAATTTCAAAAAAAATAATGTGGTTTTATTGATAACCACGAGAATCAAGGGGCATAATCTTCCTTATAAGATCATAAAATTGAAGACTCAATAATTGTTCTTCAAGAAGGATTTAAAGAGGAACATATTGTTGAAGATCAATTGGATGAGCCACATGAAGTTGATTGCAAAGACTTGGCAGAAGAAGACAAAGCTAGAGAGAATTCAGATTATGATGATCTCATGAACATTTCTGTGTGTGTACATGTTAGAAAAAATAACAAGGAAGAAGAAACACAGTTTGAAAAGGAATTAAATTTACTTGAAGCATGGCTTCAAAAACCATGTCTTTATGAAGTCAACATAGAAGTTGCATCAATGAATGTTGAAGACAACATCGTTGACGTTCAGATGTTTGAGAGTATCGAAATTAGTGAGAGGAAAAATTCTCCTACCAAGGTTGTTCCCTCTAAAGTGTTATCAATTAGTAATAAATATATACAGAATGATAGCCTACACTCAAGATCAAGGAGGATAAGAGTTCAAGTGTTTTCTCTTTGGGGAAAAAATCATAGAAAGGAAGAGAAGGTCTATCACTACCTCATGGCGAGAAAAGTAAAGATGAACCCTCACCTAGAAATGAATAAGCATTGACTCTCAAGCAAGAATACTAAAATGAAAACCTATTTTACCAAGTTTTTTATGTTTTTATGTAAGCCTATCTGAGATTGAGACCAACAAGCATATGTTATTCCTTCTGTACCCTTTCTCCATTAAGGGGGAGTGTTAAAATTAATGGAGATTTAATTGTTTGGAGAGGATTGAGGCTCTAATATTAAATCTTAGATCCTACTATCTAGGGAGTGGTTGAAACCACCGCATTAGTGTGAAAGCCTATATGTATGAGGCTCTTCTCACTGAATAGTCAGTCCATTGTGTGGAGTGCTTGGGCACTCTCCAGGTATCTCACCTGGAGAGCCACTTGGTTAATAGAATATAGTTTTTTATCATTTATAAGTTGTAAGTTATAAAAATATTACTTACTTTATTTTAATTATTTTATTTTTTTAATTCAAATTATTATCGTTGGATTATAATTTTAATTACTTCATTTATTTAATTAAATTATTATTGCAAATTTAGAAATTAAAGATGTTATCATATAGTTTTGTTTTCATTAATGGAATTTTGAAATGTTAACTTCTTTGTTAGTTCTATTATTAATTTTTTAACTTTACCTAATATAAAAATTACAATATAAATTATCAAATAACAAATAAAATTATGTATATTATTTAAATAACAAAGTATCAACTAAAAAAACAAATAACAATTATCAAATAGTAAATTATGCAAATTATCAAATAAATATAGTACATGTTTAGACATAATTAATATAACAATATACATTAAAGATGATTAAATGTTATAAACATCATGATAAACATAAAAAAAACTTACTTTACTAAAATTTTTAAAATGATAAAAATAACTAAACTATAACTTTATTTTAAAATACTAGTATTATTATTGAAAAGAATATATATATATATATATATATATATATATAAAGGTCTTTGATGATTGAGATTCATCCACTTAATCATAGAATTTTTTATTTTTTAATATATTTAGTTATAATATCATGGTAAGTATCATAACTTATCAATATCACATGTCCAAAAGGCCATTACTCATTTCATATAATACTTATTCATATGAAATTTTTTAAAAACATGATTACTTTGAAGATAAATCTATTATTAAAAAAAGTTTAGAATATTCCATAAAATTTAGATTTTTCTATCCACTTAAAAATTATTAATGACTAAATTAAAATTATAAAACCTATTTTATCAACACAATTATTAAAAAAAATTTACTACTTATAAAGTCTCTTCAATAAAATATATCACATTAATTAAACACAATATGCATCCACTAAAATAAAAATAAAGGAATACAACTTTAATTAAACACAATGTGTGCATTAGTCCAATGAAATATAGGTAAATAACTCAACTCTCTTATTATTTTCAGTGTGTGTAACACCTATCCATAACTATCGAAAAAAAATTCTTATTTTACTAGTATCCGCTTAGAGGAAATTCACACATGGATTAATGAGAGTCGATTAAACAATTTTTATTTGTCTCCTAGTAAATATGGAATGCTTCTCTTTACTCATAAACATGTATAAAGATTTTCCTTCTTTATAATTATATCACAGAACTTCTTGTAGATTGATTTTTGCAATGATACCCAATAAATATATTTGTTGTGCTTATAAAATTTTCCATTGAATTAAATTTCAACAAGGCTTGTGTACACATGGTTTATTTGTTTAATGGTACCTACTATGATAATATTGTGATTCTAAAAGGAATAGAATACCATATCATAGTGTATTTATCAAAAAGAATGAGGCCATTTGAAATTCACTGTTTTCCTGGGTTTTTTTTTATGCAACATCTCAAAATTTAAGATGTGGTTGGGGAGCATGGTTGATGATTTCCCCAAATTTTCATTACAAAATATATTGGCATGGTGGATTGGGAACTAATATGAGAGTCGAGATGTTGGCGTTATGGGGTCTGGTCTCGTTCTCAAATCAACTATATTTGGACAAGTTGTGGGTATTTTTGGATTCTCAGGTCCTCATGGACCATATGAATAAGGGAAGATCATTGAACCCTTGTCATCTAACTGTTTGGATTGATAGAATTAAATATCTTAGCAGGAATTTCTCCTCCATTTATTTTAAACACATTTATTGGGAGAAGAATATTCAAGAGGATCGACTATCAAAGGAAGGTTTCACTGGAATCTTTGGTGAGATGCCTTAGGGTAATGGGGCGAGTGGTGTTATCAAACGTTTTTGAATGATAAGGTGGTAGGAAATTTTTGTGCTTAAATATGGGGGGAAAACATACAACACAGAGATCATGTGGCTCGCTACAATTTTGCCTCTAGATAAAAAAGAGTGCAAAGTATATACACAAATATAAGGCAGTGACACACTGCAAGGATCTCCAAATGTACCAAGGGGATAGAGTGGAGAATCAAATGTTTTTGGTTACATTTTTTAAAGAATTCATGCACCACTCTCAGATATACTAGATGTTAATATGTTGTTTTCTGATCAAATTTTACACATGATGATACAATATGATGATTTCTAACAAAATTTTATCTACAAGAAAAGTCAATTTTGAAGGTAAGAAAAAAGCCTGAATGGAGTGGCAGTACCTAAGGCAAGGTAAAGGACAAAATGTGCAAAGCTTTACCTAGGAATTTAGAAAACAAGCACTAGGTTTGGGAATTTCATTAGATTCTCCTGAAGTTGTAACTAAGTACATTGGGTCATTACATAGTTACATAAAACATTAATTATTGTTGTTTGAGCCCCCTACCATCGATGAGGCTAGTGTGAAGGCCATGCACATAGAAAGCAGGGGGTGCATGAACAAAGTGACTACTCAAAAAGGACTATCACATCCAAGAGAAGGGGAGGAAAGCCCTCTTGCACATATTGTGAAAAAGAGGGACACGAAAAAGAAAATTGTTGGGACTTGCACCGTGAGTTGAGACATGAGAGAAATGAAAAAAAATGGAAGTAGAAAATTGCCACCACCATACAACAAAACTAAGATTCTAAAGATTCTCGATCCAAGGAAGATGAAAAGGTCGCATCTGCAGGATTTGTTACGAGGTCGACCAATTGACCTGGGGTCCAATTCAGGCGATGAAATGAAGCTTGCAGCCTTTGGGATCATGACATAATGACCCATAGACTTGGGCTCCGATTCAGGCGATGAAACGAAGATATCAATAGACAATGTACCAAGGGAAAAAGGGACACTTACTACAGCAGAGTTCCAAGAACTTGAAGATATTAACCAAGGCATCCAAGCAGAAAATGTTGAGCTAAGAAGGCTCCTTTAGGAAGCAAAGGAAGAAAAACAAAGGTTAACTTTATAAATGATAAGGATTAAGGATGGGTTCCACCCAACCTTTGGTTGCCCCATCACCCCACCCTCAATCCCAACCTTCGTTTATATCCTTTCTATTATTGGCACACGCCACTACAACCCCTCAAATGCCCTTTCCCTTTCCCTAACATCCCCTTCCTCCATAAAATCACTTTCCATGCCCTGACATCCCATCCTTCCTCAAATGCCCTTTCCCTTGCCCCGACAGCCCTTGCCCTCATAGCCATTAGGGGTTCCCTCCAACCCTTGGATGGGGGAGTACTTTTTTGGATGAGGCCTTGGAAAAATTGTGACGTAACCAACCCAAGGTAAAAATGAACCCTTCAATTTCATGTGTTTTTCATGATGATGAATTCACTTATTTTGAAAAGCATACTGCAGGGATCGAGTCCAAATTGTTGAATAAGATGGGATATCAAGGAAAGGGCCTCAACATCAATGGCCAAGGCATCGTAAACCCCGTCAAAGTCAAGGAATTTCAACGTCATGCAGGGCTCGGATACACCAGGAAGGAAGTGGGAGAAAGCTCCAAAACATCCAGTGACCCCCCAACAACTGATAATGATAGTACCTCCTCACACCTCAGTGACAGTGATGGATTCATGGGCACTTGTCAGAGGCACATCGGGAGAAGGCGTTCCAAGATGACACAAAAGGGATGGAAGAGGAAGAATAATCACAACTAGAATGAACCCCAGAAACATGCATGTCAAACACTCCAGGATCAAAGAACACCCATACAGATCCCGGTCCCCGAAGTTGTTCCACAGGAAAATCCTCCAGAGGGGGATGGTCCATTTACCTTATTGAGGCTGCCTCCATAGGGGGATGATCCATTTACCTTATTAAGTAAAATATGGTTCTTGTAGGGGTCTTAGTGTGATGGCCACATTTGTAAATCATACGTTCTAAGTAAATGTAAACGTGATGGTGTGTTCCCCATCACTTCAAAATGCAACGATGATATTTTGGCCTTTCTTTATGAGTAGTTGAGATATTGATTGTTTTGTTTTTATTTTATGTAATCTGTGGCCAATGAGTGTGTGCTATAAAATCTTGGTAAAGAGGAGTGATTGAGTCATGTGTGGTGTGCATGATTGCAAATGATGTACCAATTTCGCATATATAGGATTGAAAGTGTGGTTTGGAAAGGACACAAACATTGTCCTGATATTTTTAATTCTTTTGGGGTCCAAAAGCTCTTCAGTGGGGACGAATGATCCAGGTGGATGAAACACGTACAAGTACAAGCGGCTTTAGTACAAAGCCTCAAAAATCAAAGTATGAAAGTTTCTAGAACTATGTTTAGATTGTAGATCTTGTCATTCTGATTCTAACGACGTGAATGGCACTTACTTCTGAGTCTGCATGAAGAATTTAGGAGCAGTCAAAGTTCGAGGGTTGACTTGGTGATGTGGCAGCTTAAGGAGGCAACAATTTTGTTGGAACCCGGCCACTGGATTCTAGCCAATCTGGCTGGATTCCAGGTGAATTTTTAGGTCGGTCAAAATGTCTCCTTCAATCAAAAATCCGAATATTTGGACACAACCTCTTTGTTTTTAATAACAATAAAAAAAATATATATTAAAAATGGGGTGGGTTGCCACGACCCCGTCGGACCCCTCACACCTTCCTTACTACATATTAAAACAAAGTTTAAATATAGAAGGGTTCGGCGTCCATGACCCCGTTGCCCCACATTTCTGGTCACACCATAACGGCACCGGCGCCACATAATATTCTGAGGAAATATTGATATGGGTTGACAATGATGGTATAACCCACCGCCCAACCCATATTCCTTCATATCTTCAACAATTGGCGGGAATATTGGGGTGGGTCACCCAATGCGGGCCCGATCCCCACATGCCTCAATTTCAAATGGCGTGGGATTTTAAAAATTAAATTGCAGGTTCTAAAAAAAAAATTCTTCCTTCTTTTGGAGGGGGCGGGATTTGACCACCCGACCCCCTCCCTCATATTTGGGATCTAAAACAACTCTCCAATCAACCACCTTGATTTATCCGCCCAGCACCTCATTACTTAAGCCTTCATTTTACAGTGTGCCAAGGGAAAGACAGGAGCAAGCATGTAAAACGAGGTAGTGGAACCCTGAGCAGTGTGCAAGAGGGGGTGAAACCATGATCTAAGCCATTTTCCAGATGGGCCAAATTTTCACTTTGTCAAATTGGGGCAAGTTTTAAATGGATTCTGCACTACTCGATGCCACAAATCCAACGATGCTTCCCATTTCATCATTAGAGGTCTGCAATTTTTGGTCATTTTCAGATTGGGCAGGTATAAGGGTGTAATTCCTCATATTGTACTTGTACTTTCATTTTTTCCATTTAATGAAAGCAGGGCCTCACCACTATTTGAGTAGGGCCCGGAGACGTAGTCCCTTCTGGACGAAATCTGATATCAACTATGTGTTACGTGCATGATGTTAATTTCTTCTCTCTTTTTCTGATTATGCCTTTAAATTTTCTTGTTTAAAGCTACAATGTTCACATGTTAATTCTTTTATACATCTCAAGCAAAAGATTTTAGATCAATTCCTTAACACTGCCATCACATTCATAACTCAACAATATTTAATTCTTGCACAAGAGTAATTTCATCAGTGTTCACATACAGGATTATTATAAGTACAATTTTTTGCATCTTCATATTCCACAGAGTATTTTAGGAATTCCTTTTTACTTACAGGTCACCAGATTCATAATAACCAATAATAACATGCAAAACTCTTACTTACAGAACTTACCAGACTTGTATAACAAATATTAACATACAAAATTCAATTAAAGCACCCATGCTTATAGCTTCATTTAACAGTTCATTTATAACAAAAGTAGACAACAATTGTTAGTAAAACCAGTTAGGCCTCAAGACTGCAGTCCAGTCTGAATTTCTTGTCTTTTTCAAGGTTCTCCACTTGCTCCCCACTAGATTTATCGGCAGTGTCCTGCCATTGTTGAAACTTCTTCCTTTTTCTTTTATTTTCTAGAATAGAAACCCTTCTCCCCACTAAGATTTCCTTTTATATATACAAGAGAAGTTAATTGTCCTCAACTTCTTCTAACTGATATGGAGTTTGGATTTTGTTCTCCCATTCATTTTTTTCCAATTTTAAATTTCGTATTCACATAATTATTATTCATTTAAAAAAAAACCAATTCAATTTTTTTACTGCATTTTACCAGTCTTTAACATAACTAAATTAAATGTAATGTAAAGTAAATGTTTGTAACTTAGTTTCATCCTAGGGTGTTACATCTTCCCCCCTGAGGAAAAACACCATCCTCTGTGTTTATTTCAGATCTTTGAAACAATTTCGGATAGGCTTCTCTCATGAATTCTTCATCTTCCCATTTTGCCTCTTCCAGGCCAAATTTCGTCCATTGCACTTTAACATGGGTGATGGCTCACCTACGTAGTTTTATTTCTCTCTGCTTGAGGATGTGATCAGGTTCTACGAGGAACTCTCCATTAGGCTCGAACTATTACAATCAACACATAAAAAAATAATAATAATTATTGTATAAATATTACACTTAGATCAATGAAATTAATTACAAAATTACAAGAAAATTCTTCCAATGAATAACATGTCTAGGATCATGCACATGTCATTTTAATAATGATACATAAAAAAAAATTATGAACTCTTATGACACTAGGTAAGGCTAACCGATAAGCCACTCGTCCAATTCTTTCTAATATGTGGAAAGGACCACAAATTCAAGGGGAAAGTTATGCACAACTCATCCATCTCAAGGTGATTTTCTTAGGCTTGATCCATACATATACATGATCCCCAACTTTGAATTCCTAGTAGGATATTTTCTTATCAGTGTCAGATTTCTTCCTGTCTTGTTAAGATTTTAAACTTTTTCAAATTTTCTTCACTTCTCGTTCCATCTCTTTTCACATCTCTGGTCCTGGCATTAATTTATTCTCAGGACTACTCCAATTAATATTTATTCTACATCTCCTTCCAAAAAATACCTCAAATGGGCTCACCTTTAATGATTTATGGTATCCATTATTATATGAAAATTATACCAAATATAGATATTCCTCTCACTTATTGGGTTGTTGCAAAAGATACATTTGTGACATATCCTCCAGTACTTGATTCACATATTCAGTTTGCCTATCCATTTGTGGGTGGTATGCAGTGTTGAACTTAATTTGAGTTCCCAAGCATGTAAATAGATATTTTCAGAATGCATAAGTAATTTTTACATCTCTATCCAAGATAATTACCTTAGGAATACCATGTAATCACAACACTTCCTTCATTAAAATATCAACAACTTGAATTGTCTTTAAGAATATTGTACCGGAAAAAAATGCGTTGTTTTACTGATTTTATCTACTACTGCCATTATCAAGTGTTTGTGCTTCTTATATCTTGGTAATCCAGTGATAAAATCAATCATAATAACTTCCAACTTCCATTTGGGTATGGGTATGGGTTGCAGAAGACTAAGAGGGTGTTGATGTTCAACTTTGACTTGCTAGAATTCTATTCACTTTGTTAAGTATTCTGCTATATCCTTGCGCATCCCAGGCCAGAAATATATTTTTTAATTGATGAGAACATTTTCTCATAAGAGAGATGGGAAACCTATAACCCTTGACATCTATCCATAACAATAAAAAAAAAACTATTATTTTACTAATCTCTTCTTAGAGGAAATTCACACATGGATTAATGGCTGTCAGTTACACAATTTTTATTCATATCCTACAAAATAAGGAATACTTTTCTTTACTCATAAAAATGTACAAAGGCTTACTTTGTTTATAATTATACCACAAAACTTGTAGATTTATTTTTTCAATGTTATCTCATAAACATATTTGATGTTCTTATAACATTTTCCATTGAATAACCTTAAACAAGGAATGTACACCTGTTTTACTCATTTAATAGTACCTACCAGGTTTATATGGTGATTATAAAAGGAATAACATAGCATAGCATAGTTGGTATATCACATCACAATTTATTGTGTATCTACTCGTGGTAAGATTAAACATTAATATTGGATTGGGTCAGCTGACGTTTGATGCCACTTAACACATATTTAGTTTAATTTTTTATGCTATATGTGTGATGGTGACCAACTTAACTGTCATATTTGGCTTGTTTCAAACACACCGGCCACTCCAGTCACTCATCTTTTCACTTTCAGAAACTTCTAAAATTCCTTACAGGTATCTGTGGGTGAGTATGACATGACATATTCCTTTCAACGTGATCATCGATCTTTCACTAGCTGATCAACCATTGCTCGATTAAGGGCTAGAAGTTAGGGTAACGAAACCCTACCCCCTTCGCTAGTTCTATGAGTCATATAGTTCTAGAATGATTCTAGACCGACTCTACATCTCTCTGGTTTCCGCCTCCTTCAATTCAGATTCTGGTCGCCTAAACCTATCATTGGAATGCCACACAGTGATTTTCATTTACCAAGGTTTCTTTATACTAAATTCTCCCTTAAGACTAACTGAATCTACTTCTCATCACCTCGAGGTTGGAAATTTGATCAATGGCGACAATCCTAGCCAGGAGTTGAGTGTGCTTTGTCTACCAATATTCTCCAAGTAAATTATTTTTTACAGGTTTATTTCCATTCTGCATAGAAATTAATTATATGAATTCGGGTCTAATATTCTCGTATTGGAATGCAAGATTCTCTACATGCTGATTCACACCAATAACAAGATTTCTATCATGTATCCAGTTCAGTTGGCCAAACTGGTAAGTGGTTTCTTCACCCAGCCCTTTCTCTTCACTATGCTCGCAAGGTTGAAGTTAAACTAACGATAAACACTCTCTTTTTCCTACAGGTCGCCTCAGTGTCTACCCGGCATCATTCCCTCTGAATTGGAGGCTATTTATCGTACTAGGGTTTGTAACCCTTTCATTTTCTCAAGTTACATAGTATTTGTATGAATAATGAGTGTCTACTATTTGAGGATTTCATGTTGCAATTTATCCTTTTTGGCCGACTTTAGGCATTAGGTAGGTTTAATAGTTTAATTAACAATAATAATGTGCAAGGTTTTCTTACAGCTACACGACCACAACCGTGGAACCCTTTGGACGGTTATGGTTTTGTTTTATGGTCGTTCCATTATAGAGAATGTATCTATCGGTTTTGACTTTTGAGAAAATATCACTTTAGGGTTTATATATATGTATAAATGGCTTGTTTGTTGAACTATTGGTTTCTTTCCAACAATGAAAGCTTATCCTTCAAAACCTAAATGTATCTCATTTTCTTACTGTAAGTGACCATTTATTTTCAACTGTAGTCAGTTACAGCCATACTTGGGTTATTATTATGATTGTTAAGTTGTTTCGAACCTAAGAAAGGGTTCTTGATTAAATCTCTATAATCCTTGTGATTTCTAATTTATATAATTTAAATGATTACTTTTCTGAAGTATTTCATGATGTTGTTGACCTTAGAAAGGACTAGACCCGAGTTTTGGCTCGCCCCAAAATATGGGTCTCAACCTATGAACCACATTAAAAAAATTTGTAACAGTAAAATAAACACTTAGTTACTGTTAAAAAGGCTCAGTTTCATTGTTTATTTCATGACTCATCTCGATAGTTTATTTGTTTTTGTGACACCATTTAATTCTTCAAGTTTTACCTATAGAATCATATCTCTATTTCTTCTTTTCGGGGTTTTTAATACATTCTTTTAGTCTCAGTCATTCACAGGAGGGAAATATATTTTCTCCTCATATAGTCAGGTTGTAATTAGGGTTTTATTCAATGAGCAGTCAGTTAACAGCACCATCACATTCATAACTCAACGGTATTTAATTCTTGCATTGGATTAATTCAATCAATATAATTATTTTAAGTACACTTGTTTGCATCTTCATATTCCACAGAGTGTTTCAGGAATTATTTTTTACTTACATGTCACTAGATTTGTAATATCCAATAATAACATGAAAAACTCTTACTTATAGAACTTACTAGACCTGTATAAACAATATTAACATACAAAAATAAATTCAAATGACCCATTCTTATAGCTTCATTTAACAGTTAATTTATAACAACGATGAAAAAATATTTCAAAAACACATCTATAAAGGAACATAAGCACTTATCTAAGAACATAGCAAAACTGATCTCGTCCACCCAACTGTGAGAAGGGAAATGACATCCACTTCTCCCCTGGAGCTCCTCTCTATAGAAGTAGACAAATAATCTTAGTAAAACCAGATAGGCCTAAAGACTGGATTCCATCTTGAATATCTTTTCTGTGTCACGGTTCTCACTAGCTCATGTCCAACTCTATATACCTCCTGGGAAGTGTCCTTCTATTGTTCAAACTTCTTTCTTTTTCTTTTATTTTCTAGAACATCACCCCTTCTCTTCATTGAGATTTACGTTTATCTCTAGAAGAAAAGGTAATTGTCCCCAACTGCTTCTAACATCTTTAGAGTATGGAATTCTCTGAGTCAGTCCTTGAAAATTCTGAATTTTGTATTCATGTAATTATTATTCATTTAAAAAAAACTAATCAAAATATTTTACTGCATTTTACCAATCTTTAATGTAACTAAATGTCACGTAAAGTAAATATTTGTAACTTAATTTCATCCTAAGGTGTTACAGTGGGTGAAAATATATGACAATATGAATTATATTACAAACCTAGTTTATTTTTTAATTCTTATTTTAACTTATATACATAATTTTTATATTAATTTATATATATAATAAATTAATAAAAGATATATAAAATATAATCAACATTTTTTAATTACAAACCTTTTTCAACTTGGAAATTTAATTCCTACTTGTTTGAGTTGTGGCCCTTTCTTTCTAGAGGATTATGTTCCTATTCTCTAGGAGTTTTTTAGATCTAGTAGATTCCTAGATTAAGGTGTGGTTGAGATATTTTCTCAACCAACACATTGTGTTTCCAAGACAATTTCCCTATCTTGAGACAGCACTTCATATATATATGTAATATTATTTGATGAATGCAATATAGTGCGTACTATCAAAACTTAATTGGTATCAGAGTCCGTTTGGGTTGGGCCTTTGCCCCTTCTGGGACAAGGGAAATAAGAATTGGAAATAATTAATATTATTGTATATTAATGGATAAATGGTTACATTTTTGTAACGTAGCTCCTTAAGTTAGGATTAGTTCCTAGGATATAGGTGTTTGTTTACAACTTCCTACTCCTTCGTGATGTACTTATAGTTGTATCATTTGATTAATGAACGTAGAGTGTACTCTCCATTGGTGTGTAGTCTCCAGGTGCAGTACTCACCTGAGAGCTGCAGTTTCTATTCAATTTAGTTTTTTATCTTGGTATCAGAGCTCAAACCGGGTGAGCCTGATTTCGTTTTCTTAATCCTTCATTTTACAGTGTGCCAAGGGACAGGCAGAAGCAGGCATGGAAAACGAGGTAGTGGAACCCTGAGCAGTGTACAAGAGGGGGTGAAACCATGATCTAAGACATTTTCCAGATGGGCCAGATTTTCACTTTGTTAAATTGGGGAAAGTTTTAAATGGATTCTGCACTACTCGATGCCACAAATCCAACGATGCTTCCCATTTCTTCATTAGAGGTCTGCAATTTTTGGTCATTTTCAGATTGGGCAGGTATAAGGGTGTAATTCCTCATATTGTACTTGTACTTTCATTTTTTCCATTTAATGAAAGCAGGGCCTCCCCACTATTTGAGTAGGGCCCGGAGACGTAGTCCCTTCTGGACGAACTCTGATTTCAACTATGTGTTTACGTGCATGATGTTAATTTCTTCTCTCTTTTTCTACTTATGCCTTTAAATTTTCTTGTTTAAAGCTACAATTTTCACATTTTAATTCTTTTATACATCTCAAGCAAAAGATTTTGGATCAATTCCTTAACACTGCCATCACATTCATAACTCAACAATATTTAATTCTTGCAAAAGAGTAATTTCATCAGTGTTCACATACGGGATTATTATAAGTACAATTTTTTGCATCTTCATATTCCACAGAGTATTTTAGGAATTCCTTTTTACTTACAGGTCACCAGATTCATAATAACCAATAATAACATGCAAAACTCTTACTTACAGAACTTACCAGACTTGTATAACAAATATTAACATACAAAATTCAATTAAAGCACCCATGCTTATAGCTTCATTTAATAGTTCATTTATAACAAAAGTCATAAAATATTTCAAAAAGACATCTTGAGAGGAACATAAACACTTATCTCAGAACACAACAAAAACTATATGGTTCACCCAACTATGAGAAGGGAAATGACATCCACTTTTCCCCCGAGCTCCTCTCTAGAGAAGTAGACAACAGTTATTAGTAAAACCAGTTAGGCCTCAAGACTGCAGTCCAGTCTGAATTTCTTGTCTTTTTCAGGGTTCTCCACTTGCTCCCCACTAGAGTTATCGGCAGTGTCCTTCCATTGTTGAAATTTCTTCCTTTTTCTTTTATTTTCTAGAATAGAAACCCTTCTCCCCACTAAGATTTCCTTTTATATATACAAGAGAAGTTAATTTTCCTCAACTTCTTCTAACTGATATGGAGTTTGGATTTTGTTCTCCCATTCATTTTTTTCCAATTTTAAATTTCGTATTCACATAATTATTATTCATTTAAAAAAAAAATCCAATTCAACTTTTTTACTGCATTTTACCAGTCTTTAACATAACTAAATTAAATGTAATGTAAAGTAAATGTTTGTAACTTAGTTTCATCCTAGGGTGTTACATCTTCCCCCCCTGAGGAAAAACACCATCCTCTGTGTTTATTTCAGATCTTTGAAACAATTTCGGATAGGCTTCTCTCATGAATTCTTCATCTTCCCATTTTGCCTCGTCCAGGCCAAATTCCGTCCATTTCACTTTAACCTGGGTGATGGCTCACCTACGTAGTTTTATTTATCTCTTCTTGAGGATGTGATCAGGTTCTACGGGGAACTCTCCATTAGGCTCGACCTATTACAATCAGCACATAAAAAAAAATAATAATTATTGTATAAATATTACACTTAGATCAATGAAATTAATTACAATATTCCAAGAACATTCTTCCAATGAATAACATGTCTAGGATCATTCACATGTCATTTTAATAATGATACATAAAAAAAAATTATGAACTCTTATGACACTAGGTAAGGCTAACCGATAAGCCACTGGTCCAATTCTTTCTAATATGTGGAAAGGACCACAAATTCAAGGGGAAATTTATGCACAACTAGTCCATCTCAAGGTGATTTTCTTAGGCTTGATCCATACATATACATGATCCCCAAATTTGAATTCCTAGTAGGATATTTTCTGATCAGTGTACGATTTCTTCCTGTCTTGTTAAGATTTTAACTTTTCTCAAATTTTCTTCACTTCTCGTTCCATCTCTTTTGACATCTCTGGTCCTGGCATTAATTTATTCTCAGAACTACTCCAATTTATATTTATTCTACATTTCCTTCCAAAAAATACCTCAAATGGGCTCACCTTTAATTATTTATGGTATCCATTATTATATGAAAATTATACCAAATATAGATATTCCTCTCACTTATTGGGTTGTTGCAAAAGATACATTTGTGACATATCCTCCAGTACTTGATTCACATATTCAGTTTGCCTATCCATTTGTGGGTGGTATGCAGTGTTGAACTGAATTTGAGTTCCCAAGCATGTAAATAGATATTTTCAGAATGCATAAGTAATTTTTACATCTCTATCCAAGATAATTACCTTAGGAATACCATGTAATCACAACACTTCCTTCATTAAAATATCAACAACTTAAATTTTCTTTAAGAATATTGTACCGGAATAAAATGCGTTGTTTTACTGATTTTATCTACTACTGCCATTATCAAGTGTTTGTGCTTCTTATATCTTGGTAATCCAGTGATAAAATCAATCATAATAACTTCCAACTTCCATTTGGGTATGGGTATGGGTTGCAGAAGACTAAGAGGGTATTGATGTTCAACTTTGACTTGCTAGAATTCTATTCACTTTGTTAAGTATTCTGCTATATCCTTGCGCATCCCAGGCCAGAAATATATTTTTTAATTGATGAGAACATTTTCTCATAAGAGAGATGGGAAACGTATAACCTTTGACATCTATCCATAACAATAAAAAAAGAACTATTATTTTACTAATCTCTGCTTAGAGGAAATTCACACATGGATTAATGGCTGTCAATTACACAATTTTTATTCATATCCTACAAAATAAGGAATACTTTTCTTTACTCATAAAAATGTACAAAGGCTTACTTTCTTTATAATTATACCACAAAACTTGTTGTAGATTTATTTTTTCAATGTTATCTCATAAACATATTTGATTCTCTTATAACATTTTCCATTGAATAACCTTCAACAAGGAATGTACACCTGTTTTACTCATTTAATAGTACCTACCAGGTTTATATGGTGATTATAAAAAGGAATAACATAGCATAGCATAGTTGGTATATCACATCACAATTGATTGTGTATCTACTCGTGGTAAGATTAAACATTAATATTGGATTGGGTCAGCTGATGTTTGATGCCACTTAACACATATTTAGTTTAATTTTTTATGCAATATGTGTGATGGTGACCAACTTAACTGTCATATTTGGCTTGTTTCGAACACACCGGCCACTCCAGTCACTCATCTTTTCACTTTCAGAAACTTCTAAAATTCCTTACAGGTATCTGTCGGTGAGTATGACATGACATATTCCTTTCAACATGATCATCGATCTTTCGCTAGCTGATCAAACAGTGCTCGATGAAGGGCTAGAAGTTAGGGTAACGAAACCCTACCCCCTTCGCTAGTTCTATGAGTCATTTAGTTCCAGAATTATTCTAGACCAACTCTACATCTCTCTGGTTTCCGCCTCCTTCAAGTCAGATTCTGGTCCCCTGAACCTATCATTGGAATGCCACACTGTGATTTTAATTTACCAAGGTTTCTTTATACTAAATTCTCCCTTAAGACTAACTGAATCTACTTCTCATCACCTCGAGGTTGGAAATTTGATCAATGGCGAAAATCCTAGCCAGGAGTTGAATGTGCTTTGTCTACCAATATTCTCCAAGTAAATTATTTTGTACAGGTTTATTTCCATTCTGCACAAAAATTAATTATATGAATTCGGGTCTAATATTCTTGTATTGGAATGCAGGATTCTCTACATGCTGATTCACACCAATAACAAGACTTCTATCATGTATCCAGTTCGGTTGGCCAAACTGGTAAGTGGTTTCTTCACCCAGCCCTTTCTCTTCACTACACTCGCAAGGTTGAAGTTAAACTAACGGTAAACACTCTCTTTTTCCTACAGGTTGCCTCGGTGTCTACTTGGCATCTTTCCCTCTGAATTGGAGGCTCTTTATCATACTAGGGTTTGTAACCCTTTCATTTTCTCAAGTTACATAGTATTTGTATGAATAATGAGTGTCTACTATTTGAGGATTTCATGTTGCAATTTATCCTTTTTGGCCGACTTTAGGCATTAGGTAGGTTTAATAGTTTAATTAACAATAATAATGTGCAAGTTTTTCTTACAGCTACACGACCACAACCGTGGAACCCTTTGGTCGGTTATGGTTTTGTTTTATGGTCGTTGCATTACAAAGAATGTATCTATCGGTTTTTACTTTTGAGAAAATACCACTTTAGGGTTTTTATATATGTATAAATGGCTTGTTTGTTGAACTATTGGTTTCTTTCCAAAAATGAAAGCTTATCCTTCAAAACCTAAATGTATCTCATTTTCTTACTGTAAGTGACCATTTATTTTCAACTTTAGTCAGTTACACCCATACTTGGGTTATTATTATGATTGTTAAGTTTTTTTTAACCTAAGAAAGGGTTCTTGTTTAAATCTCTATAATCCTTGCGATTTCTAATTTATATAATTTAAATGATTACTTTTCTGAATTATTTCATGATGTTGTTGACCTTAGAAAGGACTAGACCCGAGTTTTGGCTCACCCCAAAATATGGGTCTCAACCTATGGACCACATTAAACATTTTTGGAACACTAAAATAAACACTTAGTTATTGTTAAAAAGGCTCAGTTTCATTATTTATTTCATGACTCATCTCGATAGTTTATTTGTTTTTGTGACACCATTTAATTCTTCAAGTTTTATCTATAGAATCATATCTTTATTTCTTCTTTTCGGGGTTTTTAATACATTCTTTTAGTCTCAGTCATTCACAGGAGGGAAATATATTTTCTCCTCATATAGTCAGGTTGTAATTAGGGTTTTATTCAATGAGCAGTCAGTTAACAGCACCATCACATTCATAACTCAACAGTATTTAATTCTTGCACTGGATTAATTCAATCAATGTTTAGATACATAATTATTTTAAGTACACTTTTTTGCATCTTCATATTCCACAGTGTGTTTCAGGAATTATTTTTTACTTACATGTCACTAGATTTGTAATATCCAATAATAACATGAAAAACTCTTACTTATAGAACTTACTAGACCTGTATAAACAATATTAACATACAAAAATAAATTCAAATGACCCATTCTTATAGCTTCATTTAACAGTTCATTTATAACAACGATGAAAAAATATTTGAAAAACACATCTATAAAGGAACATAAGAACTTATCCAAGAACACAGCAAAACTGATCTCGTCCACCCAACTGTGAGAAGGGAAATGACATCCACTTCTCCCCTAGAGCTCCTCTCTAGAGAAGTAGACAAATAATCTTAGTAAAACCAGATAGGCCTAAAGACCGCATTCCATCCTGAATATCTTTTCGTGTCACGGTTCTCCACTAGCTCATGTCCAGCTCTATATACCTCCTGGGAAGTGTCCTTTTGTTGTTCAAACTTCTTCCTTTTTCTTTTATTTTCTAGAACATCACCCCTTCTCTTCATTCAGATTTCCGTTTATCTCTAGAAGAAAAGGTAATTGTCCCCAACTGCTTCTAACATCTTTAGAGTTTGGAATTCTCTGAGTCAGTCCTTGGAAACTCTAAATTTCGTATTCATGTAATTATTATTCATTTAAAAAAAAACTAATCAAAATATTTTACTGCATTTTACCAATCTTTAATGTAACTAAATGTAACGTAAAGTAAATATTTTTAACTTAATTTCATCCTAAGGTGTTACAGTGGGTGAAAATATATGACAATATGAATTATATTACAAACCTATTTTATTTTTTGATTGTTATTTTAAATTATATACATAATTTTTATATTAATTTATATATATAATAAATTAATAAAAGATATATAAAATATAATCAACATTTTTTAATTAAAAACCTTTTTCAACTTGGAAATTTAATTCCTACTTGTTTGAGTTGTGGCCCTTTCTTTCTAGAGGATTATGTTCCTATTCTCTAGGAGTTTTTTAGATCTAGTAGATTCCTAGATTAAGGTGTGGTTGAGATATTTTCTCAAACAACACATTGTGTTTCCAAGACAATTTCCCTATCTTGAGACAACACTTCATATATATATGTAATATTATTTGATGAATGCAATATAGTGTGTACTATCAAAACTTAATTTGGTATCAGAGTCCGTTTGGGTTGGGCCTTTGCCCCTTCTGGGACAAGGGAAATAAGAATTGGAAATAATTAATATTATTGTATATTAATAGATAAATGGTTACATTTTTGTAACGTAGATCCTTAAGTTAGGATTAGTTCCTAGGATATAGGTGTTTGTTTACAACTTCCTACTCCTTCGTGATGTACTTATAGTTGTATCATTTGATTAATGAATGTAGAGTGTACTCTCCATTGGTGTGCAGTCTCCAGGTGCAGTACTCACCTGAGAGCTGCAATTTCTATTCAATTTAGTTTTTTATCTTGGTATCAGAGCTCAAACCGGGTGAGCCTGATTTTGTTTTCTTTAGAGCCCTCGCTGTTACAGAGCCTTCATGGCTACATAGCCTTTGTGGCTATGGTGCACACAGAATCTATAATGCTCACAGGAGTAGGCGGCTTGCAGTAAACGCCTCTCTCACAAGTCTCAGATTTTTATTTTACTGAGCACAAGAGGGTCGGTGCATTTTCCGGTCTAGTAGTCACGGCGATATGCATGATCAACACAACTGTTAGAGCCATACCCGTGCCAATTTCGGGACTCGCATGGATTTTGTTCTGGCATGGACATTTGGCTCAAAAAGGCGCAAATTTTGGCGTGGATATTTGGCTCAGAAAGGTGTCAATATCTCTTTTGGCAGTTTTGCACATGGGATTCGCCCATCTGTGGTGGATCTGAGTCGCAAATATTGTTGCCGGTTCTGCACATGGGATTTTCCCTTTTGTGGTGGATCTGATTCGCAGACATAGTAACCTTCAAATCGGTGGTGGATCTAAGTTGCAGTCACAAGATCGTGCCATATCGATGGTAGATCTGTAATCTGGTATGTATTGAGTTCTTATTAGTGTAGCTTGTAATTATTCAATTAGTTAGAATCATCAGAGGGTCTAGAATCTAATTAGTCCAGTATGAATAATACCATATAAACGTATCTCAATGAGTCCAGCAAACTCGACGGGTCCAATTTCACCAATTAGAAATTCAAGCTACAGACACTTCTTGAGGGATAAAATGCATGGTCGATTATCATAGGCGATGAGTGGAAACCAAATATTGTAACAGGAACAACCACACTTATACAAGACTGGGATAAAAGGGGGAAAAAAGAAAAATTCATACTGAAGATGTCCGTCAAGGATAATATTATCCCACACATTAGAGATTGAAAATCGTCCACCGAGATCTTGATGATGCTGAAGAAATTATACCAGACACAGAATACAAATTGCATCTTGTCACTCAAAGGCAAGATGTTTTCAATGAGGATGGAGGAAAATGAATCCGCTACTGGATTCGTTGCAAGGGTCAAAAACCTGAAGGACAAATTGAGTGACATCAAAGAGAAGGTGTCTGATTCTGATCTAGTCATAATCACATTGAATGGAATGAAGGATGAATATCAAATCTTCATCACAGGTTTGGAAGCAAGGGATAAAGCCCTTGCCTTTGAAGAAGTGACAGGAATTTTGCTACAAGAATAAGAGCGATGGCAGAATTTAAGGCCTCAAAATGCCAATATTTCTCTGATGGTGAAGAAGATAGTTTAAAGGGAAATAACCATAGCAGCCACAATAGAAATAGCAACAATAGCAAAAACATAGAGGAGGTAGCACGTTTCAAAAGAGACCATTTAGAGGTATGTCTGCAAATAATTTTTCTGGCATTAAATGCTTTTATTGTGGGAAAAATGGCCATCAAGCTAAGTTTTGTTTTAAGAGGCAGACAGATGAAGCTCGGAATAAGAAGAATAGGCACAAAGGATATTTTTTCGATGAACACCACATCCACGATCTTCAACTATTTGTAGCTGATTGTGATCTTTCAGATTCGAAGGAAGATGAGGACGACATATGGTATGTTGATTCTGGTGCATCCTCTCATATGACAGGTAAGAGAAAGTTTTTTGAATATTTTGAAGAAACTTCGTGTGGATCTAAAATTTATTTAGGCGATGATAGAGGATATGAGATCAAATAGTACAGTGATATTCCAGTTATATTTCCTAGTGGTGACATTAGGCATATTAATAATGTAATGTACGTGCCTAGGATTAAGAATAAGTTGATCTTTGTATCTATGATAATATATTAGGATCTTCTAGTAGAATTCTTCAAGACATGTTGTGTCATAAAGGACAGCAGGATGGAACCAGTTGCATCAGGAGTGTGTGTGGGGAGCCTATACAGATTGAATGTTAAACACATGCCACAAAAAGCCCTAGTTTCAACAGGATTGAAAATTGAAAATATCTGGCACAAGAGATTCGATCACCTTAATTTACAAGACCTCATGCTACTTCAAAGAAAAGGTATGGTCAATGGACTCCCTGTTTTTCATAGTGTTCAGTTGGATTGTGATGGATGTGCATTAGGTAAAATTCATAGAGAATAATTTCATTTGCATATTGATAGAAAGGAAAGAGATATTCTAGAGTTGGTGCATACAGACATATGCGGACCTATGCAAACCAGGTCGCTAGGTGGTGCATATTATTTTCTTCTGTTTGCTGATGATTGCACTAGATTCTCTTCGATATATTTTTTAATTAAAAAGAGTCATACTTTTCAGTTCTTTAAAGAATTTAAAACTTTGGTGGAGAAACAGACAAGAAAATGCATAAAAAATATTCACTCCAATAAAGGGGAAGAATATAGGTTGGGTGAGTTCATGAATTTTTGTAGATATCATGGGATTGTTCAACAATTTACAGTGCCTCATACTCCACGGCAAAATGGAGTGGCAGAACAAAAGAACAGAACTCTAGTGGAGTGTGCAAGAAGTATTCTTCAAGGTAAGGATCTATCAAATAGTGTTTGGGCTGAAGCCATCAACACTGTTGTTTATTTAAAGAATAGGAGTCCTACTAAATGTCTCAGCTTCAAAACTCCTTTTGAAGAATTATATGGATTCAA
This sequence comes from Pinus albicaulis, assembly GCA_034641835.2. Taxonomy (NCBI): domain Eukaryota; kingdom Viridiplantae; phylum Streptophyta; class Pinopsida; order Pinales; family Pinaceae; genus Pinus; species Pinus albicaulis. The sequence continues at coordinate 156,490 of JAXQQM020082420.1, read as the reverse complement.
ACCAACAGTGAGTCATTTAAGAGTATTTGGGTCAAAAGCCTTTGCTCATATACCCAAGGAGGATAGAAATAAGTTACATCCTAAAGCCATGAAATGTATCTTTGTAGGATATGGCACTGAGTTTAAAGCATACAAGTTATTTAATCTAGTGACTCATAAAATATTTGCAAATCGAGATGTCATATTTCATGAATATGTTGAGGAAGGAAAGGAAGATAGTAATAAAGAATGGCACGTTCCATTATTTATGGAAGAAAAAATCTGGGATAATCAGCAGCAGGAGCAGAAAGAAGCAGAAACAGGTGATGTAGTCAATAAGGAAAGCATGTACAAGTCTGAAGCCGACAGATTTGAGGTGAGTCCTCTACCAAGAAGATTAGGTAGGCAAACTCAATTACTAGCCAGATTGAAAGACTATTCTTTAATGACAAGTATTTTAAATATTGTAGAACCCACAAACTATAAAGAATCAAGTCAATGTGATGAGTGGAGGGTTGCAATGAATGAAGAAATTGAATCAATTACTAAAAACCATACTTGGGATCTAGTTGAACTACCTGAAGGAAGAACACCCATAGGTTGTAAGTGGTTGTACAAACCTAAAGTTAATGCAAATGGGAGTATAAACAAGTTTAAATATAGACAGGTAGCAAAGGGTTACTCACAGCAAGAGGGAATAGACTTTGATGAAACCTTTTCCCCTATAGCCAAACTGAATATTATTAGAATATTAATTTCTTTAGCTACAAAATATCAGTGGAAGCTACATTAGTTAGATGTTAAGTCTGCATTTTTGAATGGTGATTTAAAAGAAGAGATTTATTTAGTCTAGCCTGAAGGATTTGTCAAAGAAGGGCAAGAGCATCTAGTTTGTAGGTTGAGAAAGGCATTATGTGGTTTAAAACAAGCACCCAGGTCGTGGTATGAGAAGATCGACTCATTCTTCTTACAACATGGTTTTCATAGGAGCATGAATGATCCAAATCTGTATATCAAGTATAATGAACATAGGTAGATTATTTTGATTTCTTTGTATGTGGATGATATGATTATGACAGGTAATGCAAATTATTTGATCAAATAAATCAAAATGCAGATGTCGCAAGTCTTTGAAATGAAAGATCTCGGAAGCCTACATTATTGTTTGGGTCTGGAAATATGGAGAGACTCTGGACAAACTTTTCTTGCTCAAGGGAATTATGCAAAAAGTCTACTCGAAAATTTCAGGATGCAGCAAAATCTAAAGTTGTGTAGTGACGATGGAACTAAGGAGGTTGATGCCACTATGTATAGAAAACTAGTTGGTAGTCTGATATATCTTACTAAAACTAGACCAAACTTGGCATACTCTATTAGTGTGTTGAGCCAGTCCATGTCTAATCCTCTCGAAAGTGATTGGGTAGCAGCAAAAAGTGTGTTGAGGTATCTTCGTGGTACTAGTGATTATGGTATTTTATACACTGACACATCTAATGTTACTCTAGCAAGTTTTTCAGATTCAGATTGGGTAGGTAACTTGGATGATCAAAAATCTATCACAGGTTATGCATTCAACATTGGATCTGGGGTCATAGCATGGAGCAACAAAAAGAAGGTTACTGTAGCCTTATCTTCAACCAAAGCTAACTACCAAGCATTATGTGCAACTACATGTGAATCTATCTTGTTGAGAAGACTTCTCCATGATGTAGGAGAAGAGAAGAAAGAAGAAACTACCATCAAAAGTGACAACGAAAGTACCATCAAGCTAGCATACAATCTAGTATTTCAAAAAAACACCAAAAACATCGATACTCAGTTCCATTTTGTTCGAAAAAAAACTTCAGTCAAAATAAATATTTGTCAAATACTATAAATCTTGTGACTTGGAAGAATAAAGTTTGAATTGTTTAGAGGGATGTTAGGAATTCAAGACAATCCTTCCTGCATTAAGGGGAAGAATTGGAAATAATTAATATTATTGTATATTAATAGAGAAATGGTTACATTGTTGTAACGTAGCTCCTTAAGTTAGGATTAGTTCCTAAGATATAGGAGTTTGTTTACAACTTTCTACTCCTTTGTGATGTACTTATATTTGTATCATTTGATTAATGAATGTAGATTGTACCCTTCATTATTGTGCAGTCTCTAGGTGCAGTACTCACCTGAGAACTGCAGTTTCTATTCAATTCAGTTTTTTATCTATAAGAGGATATATTTGTATTTTTTTAGTTTTTTGTTTCTATATCTTGAGCTAATTCAAAAGAAATCAAGTTATGTCACGTTGAGCTACTGGTGTGGATTTTGGAGCGACTATCATGTCATGTGTTGGAGACACAGTTGAGACCACTGTTTTCAGAACTCCCTGAATGGTTTGAACCCTGCCGATACAGTAGAGCTTTGAAAAGGGGATCGTTGTTTGATTTAGCTACTCCAACTATAAGGATCCTATAATCACCAGAATGAATTTGTGTGGACCTACAATGAATATTTCAACTTGCGGTATCACTGCTGGGATTCGAACCCAGGTCTCCACAAAGAACACTGTGTATATGAAGAGTATTTAGAAAGGTTTTTTTAAATATTGAAATCACTATTAAAATGACTTGAAAATTCTGGGAAGATCATTTTGGTGTGATCTGAGTGTGGTGGTTATCGTGAGCATTGTGGCTCTAAGTGGAGTGTAATGAAGACCCAATCCAGATTCATGGTATAGCAATTGTCATGGAGCATTGAGAGTATTGACTTTATCGTGATCTGTGAGCTGAAAATTTGGTGTCGAGGTGTAGTTTGAGAGTTGTGTAGATCTCGTTGGTGGTCATGCCTTCAAAATCCGGGACATTGAAGTTGTATAGGGCAAGTAAGGTTGTATGTGTTCTTGCACATGTTTCTGCACATTAACTAGGAATGATGCTGCTACAAAAATACAAAATTGAGCCAGTCGTCTGAATATAGATACTACCAAGGTCGTGCATTTGAATAATTTGATCCACAGATTAGGAGATTTCCTTGATGCTGCAGAGATACAACGATGAAGAGGTGAAAGAAGTGTCATATGCATGTGCCACCACTCTGATCTAATGAATTCAACGGAATCCTTGTTGGGGAATTCCATGATATGAAGGATAAGATCACCCCAAACATTGTAACCTGTTTGTTGTTGCGGTATGTATTACTGACTGTTATGGTGTGAAAAAGGATCAGTGTTCAGCAAATGAGAGTCGATTGTGGTGCGACTAGAAAACTGTAGACAACATCCAACAAACCTACAAGCAACATGCAACAAATGGTCGAGGTTCCCATCTCGTTAAAGTAATTGGTGATGATCGAGATGGAGGGTCGAAGCATCAAAGACCTAGTTGAGGAGCAACAATGTGCCACATCGAAGCCCATAAGACAAGATGCAACATTAACAATTTTTTGTTTTATGAGGTAAATAAACATGATGACAAATCATCTCACATGGGTGAATATGAAACCACAATTTCCACTATGCATCAAATTAGGATATGCTTTGATGAAATGAATTGTCTTCTTGAATTATTCTAATTTTTTTTAACTCAAGCATGCATGATCAAATTAACATGTAAATGAAATTGATTATAATTTATTATTCTATCAATTGCTAATTGAAGTTAGAAAGATTCAAGTTGAAAGCACTAAGTATGAATCTAAAAGAAGTTGGTTGACGCAGTAATAGATGGAAAAACAAGGTAAGGGATATGTATGTTGAAATAAACCAAACTCAATATTATGTTGTATTATGAGTCACACATACTAAGTGTAATCAAGTATAAGATGTTTTGTAGTGGTATTTGGAAAGTATATACCTCGTAACTCAAAGAGTTGGAGTGTAATGTAAGCCTAATGAGGCATATATACCCCCGTGAAGTTCATGGTAATCTTAAAACCACTTTGTAATTGCAGGTTTGTGGTCATCTGGAAACAACTTTTCAGTGTCAGTTTGTGGTAAGCCAGAAACCACATGTGAGAGTGAAGTAGACAGGATTCCTGTAGGCATAGTTTAGGGTCAGCCGAGAAAACCCTAGACATGGTTGAGTTGACTCTCTGGTGAGCCTTCGTGGCTATGTTGAGCATTGGTGGCTAAGAGCCCTTATGGGTATGGTTGAGTGTAATCCGATAAAACCCAGAGCATGGTTATCGGTAATCCAATTAAACCCATGATGATGATGATGATGATGATGATGGAGGGGATTTCCAAGTAAAGATACGGGTATATAGATAATAGTTGACAGAAATATGTATACGAAGGACATCCTAGTAGACTGGTGGTTGCAGAGGTTGGGCACCCTTGCATTCCAGTGGATGGTTTTTCCTTTATATGGATGTTGATATATTATTTTGTCATGTTTGACCACAACTAGACTTTGCATATTAAGATTGAGACAAGTAGTCATTAAGGGGCTAACTTGGAAATTTAATTCCTACTTGTCTCACTTGTGATTCTCTTAATCTAGAAGAGGTTGTTCCTATTATCTAGTATTTGTTTAGATCTAATAGATTCCTAGATTAGTGTGTAGTTGAGATATTCTCAACCAACTGATTGTGTGTCCAAGATAGTTTCCCTATTTTAAAACAACACTTCCTATATATATGTAATATTATTTGATCAATGCAAGAGAGTGTGCATTATCAGAACTTAAATTTTCATAATATTTATAAAATTAAATAATATTTTAAAAGAAACCCTCAAATTATCATTTTTATTAATATTCATCTTTTTTTTTAATTAAAATTAAAACAAATAAATATATATATTTACATTTAAATATGCATGATTTTAAATATCTTAAACGAGCAACAATATTTATCTTAAATTATATTTCATTCAATAACAAAGTTGTCATTTCTATTCATTACTGCTTCATTAATTAACATAGAAATACCATATCTGGAAACATGACAAGTGCACTATGCTCTTATTCAGCAGCATAGCTTCTGGGAGATAAAAAATGGGCACACAGCAAGATTCTGGACGGATTCCTGGCAGCAACAACCCCAACTCTCGGAGCTTCTCAATCTTCCCACTCATGGCCGCCCAAGCCCTCTGAAAGAAATCAAAGTTGAGCAATGTTGGACACCCACTATCACCAATAATTTCAGGAAGTGGAAACCTCCCACCTCTCTCCTGCCCAATGCTCCCAGCAACACTCAGGAGGCTCTACAAAAAGAGCTACAAAGGAGGAAAATTCGAAACTCAGAGGAACCTGATACTCTAAGGTGGGGATACACTACCAAAGGCATGTTCACCACGAAGGAAGCCTATGATATTATGCACCCTATCCAGCTCCCGAAAGATAAGCTTTGGCAATTTGTATGGGCTCCTGGCAATTGGCCTAAAGTGTCCACCTTTCTGTGGCTTCTCAGTCACAAACGTATCCTCACTTGGGATAATCTGCTTAAGCGAGGCTTCAACGGCCCCTCTCAATGCTGCAAGCAGGAAATGGAAACTATTCAACACCTCATGTTGACTTGTCAATTAGCTCATCAATTATGGGAAAAAGTCTGTTTCAGAAGTCAGCGCAGCAAACCAAAAGGGGACGTCGTCCACATCATGCGGCTCTAGCCCAAACGACCTTACAACAGCCCCATCCTCAACTATCTTTGGCAGCTGATCCCTGGCCTTCTCTTCTGGTCTTTATGGAAGGAACGAAACAGAAAAATTTTCAAGCATCAAACTACTCCTCTGGACATCTTATGGAACAACCTACATATTAATCTTCAAGAAACCATTGCCCTGTAGTCTTGGCAAGAAGAGGATCTCCCCAAACATCCGCAGGAAGAAGCTATATGTCAAAACTGGCAGATAAGGATAGCGATCACACCTGGCAGCTCCAAAACAAAAACTTCAGGCTCCCCAATACCCTGGACACCTCCACCTCCAGGCATTTACAAGCTGAATTTTGATGGAGCTTCCAAAGGCAATCCCGGCCCTGCAGGATTTGGGGGCATTCTCAGAAACTCACAAGGGGACACTCTTGCCATCTATTATGGATCGATAGGATGGGACACTAACAACTCAGCGGAGCTGGAAGGCCTCTAGCAAGGAATAATTCTTTCACATCTCTACAATCTTTCGCCTATTATAGTGGAAGGAGACTCTCAGGTTCTAATCACTATAGCCAATCAACTTCTTCAAGGCACCAGACCTGACAAAGCTGCCACCAGCTGGAGATTGGCCTCTCGGATAGATACTCTCAGCAGATGGTTGGACCACAATCAAGCAGTCTCCTTTGCACACACCAAAAGAGAAGGCAATAAAGTCGCGGACTTCCTTGCTAATCTAGGAGTTGACTGCGCAGACTCTCTCAATCATGGTCCTCTTAACATTATCCATGACCAGGACACACTTCAGAACTGCATCAAATTGGTGCAAAAAGATCAAGATCTTCCGGATGCGGATGTATGACAGCCCCATGGGGACAGGGGATACGTGTGTGATCCTCTTCCCAAAGCACGGTGAGCGTGGTAGCCACATGGCTCCCCATGGCTACTCTCAATGCGCCTTCAATGCGCCTGCCACCCTCTTCAATGTTCATTTGAGCCGGCACTTCTATAGCTTAGTCTCGACGGTTCTGGGCATCATGGCCATTGACACTCTGCTCGATCCTCTGTCCGAAGCGTTCATCACCTCCCTCCGCGACTGTATGGTGCCTCTCGCCGGCGAGTACCCTGCCCACTGTGCTGAGCCAAGCGCTCGCACAGCCACAGGGCGGCGCTGCTCTTTATTAAGCTGTATTGAATTCTCTCAGGGTGTTCACTTCTCGAATAGCAGGTTTTGCACAGGACGGAACGCTGGCCCTCAGCTGCTTCTGAACCAGCCCGAAGTCCTGCACTCCGGTGGCCCGCCTCCGTTCACTTCTTACTCTTCTGCTGTGGCTGTTCCGAAGACCCCCGACAAAGAGATTTCCATGCCTCGTCTCAGGCCTCGTATGACAGCTCGCAGAGGCAGCTCTCGGGGTGGTTCCACTGGGGAGCGACCATCCTCCAGTAGAACTGCCTCTGAAATCCCTTTTGATTTTGTTTACGTCCCCCTGCCCACCCGCAGACCTTTCATCCGGCAGTCTACCCAACGCGCAGAATTGAGGTTTGATGGCACCCACTCCCGCCCCTCGATTACTGCCTATATCACCATTACTTTGTGTGAATATGCCTCTGTCAGCTCCGCTTATGCAATTTCCCCCCCTGCTGTCCCTCCTGGCCCCCATTCCCCCACTGTTGCGCCTCACTCCACCTCCACTGCCACGCCTCCTGAAAACCTGGCCACGCCTGATGCTGCTGCCTTCCCCCCCTGTGCGTCCTCTCCCTTGCAGGTGGAAACCTCGGAGGCCCAAGGCGCAATGATTCAGAATGTTACAGATGCTAATGTGGATGAACCGGAGAACTACTACGGCTGCCCAATTCTGGAGGAGCCACCGTCTCCAGTCACTTCCAACTGAAAACAGTATGGTCTTAGACATAGCTTCTTTTTGTAATGCTGTTAGTTCTACTATGTACTTAGTAGTCTACTGGCTCTCGTTCATTACAATTCTAGCTTTTTGTCACAATGTCTTTGCAACTATAACAATTCAGCCGGTTTCCCATCATAAGGGCGGCGAGACTGTTTCAAAAAAGTTGGTTTCCCTATATGGGCAGCTTCCTTTCTGCATTATGTTTGACTTTCAAGCCCAGTTTCAGGCTAACGTAGCTGAACTGCGGCAGTTTTGTACTACTACTTATACATAAATAGAATTAGCTCAACTTAGAAAAACATAGAAATACATACGTTTAGAAATCTAATAAATAATTTAATTTAATAATTTAAATAAATAAATTAAATATTTATATATTAAAGTTGTATATTTAAATTTGACAAGGCACAAGTTGTTTGAGATATCAATATAAAATAAATAAAGAGAAGAATTTTGAATGATTGGTTAAGAACCTATAAATAACAATAAAACCTAAAAGGGTTAAATGCTAGAAGAGATGGTCTAGAGTTATTTTTTTAGTTAAAAGTACTAATTGTCAAAGTAAAAGAAATAATAAAGAAAGTGTTGTAGCTCAACGGATGGAAATAATTATAAATCATGTAAATGTACACAATCGAAATATTAAATAATTCATATATGAAATATTAAATAATTAATGAATGAGCATAGCTCAAAGAATGAAAGATAAAACTACTTTAGCCAAACTTATTAGATTTCTTAGACATTGCATTGTCATGAGGTACCATATTTTTTTTGAGAGGTGTGCTAACTAAAAGTGCACCATGTATCCCATTAGTCCATTTTGGTATAGCTCAAAGTGCCTTTACCGTCATTCTAGTTTAGGGTGATTCTCGAGTTAGGAAAATGATAGAATAAATTGCCATCGATGTTGAGTGGTGATATATTATAAGATGTGGAGTGGGAGGGTTTTGATGCTACTCTTATAGACTCAGTGCCTATCATCATCGTGATCTACCAATTGGTCACTGTGTGTTGAAGTTAATGATGGAAGGATGTTTAAGCTAATGGTATGCGGATGTGCTAGAACATGGATATTGATATGCAATGTGACAAATTCAACTACAATATAAACTTTGGTGTAGAGATGAAGTAAAAAAAATGATGGACATTAAATAATAAAAATCACAATGATAGAAAACATTGATAAACTAAGGAAAGATACATTTTGAAATACTATGCAAAAGTTAGTGATGTGCATTTTATTTAATGTAAAGGTTAAGTTGGATTTCCTTTAAACATAAATGGGAGAACTATAGGAATTTTGCATGTCCCCTAGACTTAGATAGAAACATTTGAAGTCATGATTGTTATATTATAAATGCATATCTTTCAAGTTTTCAAATCAAGAGGATGTTACCTAAGTACTCATACTATTTTGTAATTTGAGTTTGCAATTATCTACATCAAGAACCATATAAGTTGTGTAAAATGTTGATTAAGGGGATCATCCAATGCTAACATAAAAGAACTTGTATAGCATACAACATGTTAAGAAAATTTCTTTAATTAGGATAATCAATAATGAGTGTATTATCCAAAAGGTCATTACGGACGCACTAATTAATATTTTCATAGATGACTAGAGAAAAATCTATGTTTGTATTATGTCCAAATGGGAAATAACAATAAAACTCAAAAAATTATGTCTCATATCTTATTACATAATTAAAAGTGGACATGTTGGAGTGTTACTAATGATTTGAATCAATGTTGACAAAGGAGACAAAGCAATATAATGCATGTATCATGTTCTAATGAAATGCAAATAATTATGTGATGTGTTTGAATAATATAATACACATATAAATACATGGCCCATGATCTTTGGATAAATATTGCAAGAGGTATTTTGGAATCTTGATTATTGTTCCTATCCAAATGTGACTCTTCATATTACTTATCGTGTCAATATTGTTGGAAAATAGGGAAATATTGATGGGGAAGGGGTGAACCAATATTTCAAAAAATTTAACAATTATTTACCCAAACAATCACAATCAACAATATGGAATTCAATGCACCAATAGCATAATATTTAAACACATAATCTTTACATGGAAACCATGCAAGAGAAAAGAATAAATTTTTTTATTATTATGATGTAAATGCAAGCACCAACATCATATTACATTAAGTTATGTAGGCCACAACCTACAAGAGGCCCCAATCCCCTTTCTTTGCAAGCACCAACTCCCAATTTTTACTGGCAACAGGTTTTTGAAGGCATTGACCCCCTATCCTTTACATGCTCTAACCTAAATGAGGCTCCAACCCTCTAATCTACAAGAACCTACTTGATCTACCCATTATGTTCCTCTTTTATTCATTTTGAAACTCAAATCCATAATATATTTACACAAAATATTGTTGAACCAATTGTATAACTCTCATATCTACCAATATTACTTTGCTCTAACCTTCAACTCCTTCTCATATCTATTCTATAATCTAACTCCTTACTGGTTCTTGATATATGAACATCACTTTTGGCCAAAATTTCTTCACAACATGTACATTTGATCTACATCTCTTATCCTCAAGCTGAGATTTGATCTCAACATTTAGATATTCTCTCTTCTCTTTTATTTCTCTGCATCAAAAATTTTTCCTTTAAATAATAGACTCTATATCTTTGGTTATTTTATTCAATTGATCCTTAATCAAATCCATGCACCTATTTTTAAAGTATGATTAGCATCTCTTTTCTTATGCATTGTACATATATGTCTATTCTCTCACAAATCCACTCGATTTGGCATAAATATCTCTCTAATATCAAGATATCTTCTCATTAGAGGAATTTCATCCTAAAAGTTCCCATGAAATTTTCATGTCCTAATATGTAAACCAATCAAAATCCTTTAAATTTAAAAAGAGGTACATGTAAATATTTTTGAGGTAAAAGAAGAAAACTTATAGGTATATCGCCTTATAGGTTTACTCAAATTTCAAGTGTAGACACTCGTTGGATGCAGAATTAAATTCAACATCTAACAAGTACTCATTATGGATACTTTTGAGAAGACTCACACTAATAAAAATTGAAGCTATATTAAAAAAACATGTTGAACATAATTTTTAAAGTACCTTTGATTTTTATCAATGTGGGACTTCTTAAAAGCATGCAGAATGAGTACTTGTTGGATGTCGAATTTAATTCTGCATTCAACGAGTATCTACACTTTAAATTTGAGTAAAGCTATAAGGAGATAAGACAAAAATACAATTAAAAGAAAAAAAATTTCTTTTTCCTCCTCCAAAATTCACCTCTCTTATTTTATTATTTTAACTATTATTTTATTATTTTTCCTTAGAAACCCACTTTTAGGTTGAAATTTCCTCTAATGCACAAAGATTCTTAGATCTATATATTGCATTGACTTCAACCTTGGTTCTCATTTTGATTTTCACACTACATCTCCATCATTGTTTCACAACATAACTCTCTGCATCTTGAATCTTCTATATCACACACATTAGATTTTCCATTCTCAACATTATTGTAGCTCCAAATCTATATATTTATCCATTACTCAATGCTCATATATTAATTCCACACATTTTTCTTTCTTTATGGTGTATCCACCACTTATCTCTCTCTCTCTCTCTCTCTCTCTCTGTTTTGCATCAGTTCTCAATCAACCCATGTCACTTATAATTTTGTTATATATGTTTCATCAATATATTTTTCATTAAGAAGACTTCAATTCTTCAAAATAATTTGGCACTTGAACACCAATATTTTGTTTCATGCCCCTTCCTATATAACTCCTATATGAATCTAACCATTGGCTAGAACCATAATCTTATACCATAAGGTGATTTAAGTATAGCGGTTTAGAAAACCTTTAAGAAAAAGAAATCTTCCACAAGTGCACCAAGATCTTCGATTGAGATTGATGATTGAAACTTCATTGTGGAGCCCCCTATATCCAAAAATTAACATAAGGGGGGGAATCCATGATTTATCACATATGTGAATAAAATCCACCATGTCTCCTCCAAATGAACCAAAACAAATCCATAGACTAGTTCAATTTACTGAAGAGGGAAATACTTTAGGCGCCCCCTTCTTTTTCGAGTTTCAATGAGGCGGGTTTGCGATTTTTCATATATTCCCCCAATATAGCATGACACCACATCACTTAGCATATCCCACTAAACTACAAAAAATGCATATACATGGCCAATTTATTTAACACTATGGAGCCTTACATAACAAAATCTGGTGTAAATCTCAAGGTTTTGCTACCTCACTGACACATCAACTTTTTGCCATGCGTCATTGACGTCTTTTCCATGTGTCACTTAAAGGAGTGCCTCTTGGGTCCACTTGGCCACCCAAATAATCCAAATCCACTTGCAAAATGTCATGCTCATAGAGTGCCACATCATCACCTTTGTTACATCACTACCACCCAACACCACTTGGCTACTACCTCATGCTACCACCTCACGCATCATAAAGTGTGTGAAGGCTTTCTGCCTGTGGCTTGACACTCTTCACTACGTGTGTATGGTTCATTGGACCTAGTAATTAGATAATAACTTTTTTCTTAAACCTAACCCATTGTGACTAGGAACCTCATTGGCCATCATTTGGAACCAATTCGAATGAGTGATCACCAATTCGACTGGCATTTCAATAAGTTCTTGGGTGCTTATACCTAGCCCACTATGACTAGTGGTAGTGACTAGGAGCCTCAACAGTCACTACTCACTTCTCACAACCAATTCCATCAAGTGAACACCAATTGGACTAGTGGTTTGATAGGTGTTTGGGTGTTGAATGTCGCTCCCTTGTGACCAGGGGTTATGATTGTGGGATTGTCACTCTACCACCTTCCGCTCACCACTCATAGCTAATTTCCTTACCATGTCACCTAGCCTAATGATTTTCCAGGTCACTAGAGTCAACCAATCAAGATCTACCTATCATCTCTTCTGCATGGTTGTCACATAATTTTCAATCGAATAAATCAAGTATCAAATTGATCTCTTAAGTAATTCTTTGTTATACCTCCATTAAGCGTAGATGCCTCGATATGTCTTTTAGTGTGGAACCATATCCAAAGTGGAACTATGGCCCAACAACCTTCAAAATAAATATGGATCTGGGTCTTTGATTAAGTGGTTTCCTAGTGCAACACCTTTATATTCGTATATAAGTGGTTTCCTCTTCTGCATGGTTGTCACATAATTGTCAATCGAATAAATCAAGTATCAAATTGATCTATTAAGTAATTCTTTGTTATACCTCCATTAAGCGTAGATGCCTCGATATGTATTTTAGTGTGGAACCATATCCAAAGTGGAACTATGACCCAACAACCTTCAAAATAAATATGGATCTGGGTCTTTGATTAAGTGGTTTCCTAGTGCAACACCTTTATATTCGTATATTTGGATATATCTTCCTCTAGGGAACTTTGCTAAATGTAACCTTGACCTGCCTACTTTCACTGAATTAATACATCTCTTTTGCATTCAGATAAGTCTAGATATCTAGTTATCGAGATGACCTGTCGTTTCTTAAGAACTGTGCCATTGTCAAATGCATGAAGGTCTAGATATTTGAACTCCCAAAGAAGTTTGGATGAATCCAAAACCCTCATTTTTTTTCTAAGTTCTAACTTAGGGTCACCCCATATGTCCAAGATGTATGACTTCCTTAAATCTTTATCTAACTTCTAAATATTACCTTCACTTCAAACTACATTTATTCTCCATTCCTTAGGGGTTTGACCCAGTGCCATATACCATTGGAAATTTATGTTAGAGTGTTATCCAACCAAGTTATTTGCATGTAGCATTGAAAAAAATCACTTATAGATAAAAAAAAATTCAGTATAAGCTATTAGCCTACACATGAAACAATCAACAAGCACAAATAATCCTTAATATCAACATCAACAAGCTCCCCCTAAACTTGTATTCACTTGACATCAATGAAATCCAAGTGTCAACTTGCTCAAAAATCTCCCCTTTTAAAATTGAAGGAAACACCAGCAAATATTTCATGTAATTGATGGCAACACCAACACTTGAAAAATCTCCCTATATCAAGTTCTTAAAGATATTTCTATTGTTTTCTCATCTCCATTGTTTCTATTTATTAACTTTATAGTGCTACGGTTTTCTCACTCTCCACCTTTGCTTCTTGTTGTGGTTCCTATGTTTTTGCCAGATTGGCAAGACTAAAAGATAAGACAACATCAAACCACTTTGGGATCCTAGGATCTAGCCCTCCTAGATCCAGATAAGGATCTCTCTATAAATGTAACTAATGATATATCTTTAAGGCTCAAAATGAGGTATTAGGCTAGGTATGAAGCACAGGGGTTTTTGATTTTGATAGTTTGGTTGGAGATCATTAACTAAGAAGGTTATGGAAGTAAATAAGGAATTGAATAGAAGGATGTTTCAACATGGGAAAATAGGTCAAGAGAAAGGTCAATCCATTGGGCTATGGAGTCATGAAAGGGGATTACTTGCATAACAACTATCCAAGGGTTTCCATAGGGCAAGTCATATATACCAAAGGATCTTTTTAGATAGATGGTGGAATGGAACATTAAGAATGGGTGAAAGAAATAGACCAAAGTGCATCCTAAGATCAGGTCAGATGTCATTTAAATCCAGACCTGCTTTGACATACTTCAAAGGAAACTCAATCCAACAATCCTCATAACCACTTTCAGAATAGTAGAAAACATTTAAGATTAAACACAGAGCAAGGCCTAAGATCAGAGAAGGACTTTTAACCTTTAATTCTTTTGACACTAACTCGAAGGGATTTTAGTAAGGCTAGCTGTTGGAAAAGGACCCTAATGGACAGGGCTAACTCTAAATCCCCAGTATCCCAATTCTTTCAGCTGAAACCAAACAAGAACATGTAAGAGACAAACTCCAAATTCATACATCAGTAAGCATGGACCAGCCAAATTTTATACTAGTTAAATTATGATGAATTTTCTCTTAGACACACAATCAGCGGAAAACATCAAAGATAAGAAGAGCAGGAGGAATTAGGGTACTTTATAGCAGTATATCCTAAGCTATACTTATTGATTCTTATCAGAGAATAATGGATAGTTTGATAAAATATCAAATGATACAATCATAGTAAGGAAAACATGACCCGTAATATAAACCAGGATCCTGTGAAATTTGCTTGTTCAATTGATGTGAAAAACCAGTCACATACTTCAAGCTCAATGGCTCTTTACATTGCAAACTTCTCCTCCCAACCTACTAAATTACAAACTACTCAGCTACTTCCCCCCCAATAATAGTTCTAATAGTCGATAAAATCCCTATCAACCAACAACAACCTTTACAATGTATTCTTTGGAGTTCTTATAGGAGAATGAGTGATAGGAGGAGTAGATGTAAACTTAATTGTTTCATTATGACAGAGGAGAAGAAGGTCGAGTTCCCATTCTGCAAAATGGCTCTTCATTAACTATGTGTACTCTGAAGTATGGTCTAGAAGTCTTTGTTAATAACTTCAAATATGTTCTGTGTAGTACTCTTCTGACTGCAGTACTCTGTTTTGCCTTCTGAAAGAAGTAAAGTGGCTAGAAGGTCTGCAAGGTCTCCCATACTTCCATAACTGTTGTCCTGACAGTTCTTAAGGCCTCTGTCAGTGTAATAACTGATTCTGGTGTTCGATGGAAGATGGTAGAAGTGATGTAGCTAGTCCTTTTTGGAGAAAGGTGTTCTGCTAATATTTAAACACAGATATGGCTTGCTTCATGTGCTTTAGGCTTCATTAAGCTTTCTAATCATCTCTATGTTCTTCATCCTTTAAACAACGGATTATAGGTGTTAAATCCTCAATAAGGAGCCTAAATCCTTTACTGATACTCTTTGCTGCTTCTGTGATGGTCTTTCTGCGCTCTCAATCACAGTGACTATGACTGTGGAGACAGAATGATTTCACCATCTGTATACCCTACACAATACAATAAACCTGTTATAAAATCCAAGGGAGTGAGGGGAGGAATGTTGTGGAGGCCTATGGAAATGGTGGTGCAGTGACGGAAATGGAGAATGTAGGTGAAAAACTGGGTAAAGATAATGACGGAATGGAAGAAAACTGGCCTGATGAAAGTCTGGTGCGAGGACGGCTCTAGACCGTTGGATTAGGCTGATAGGTGGCGGTCGACGGTCGAGATTCACCGGTGTAGGAGGTTAGACTGAATTAGACAGAAAAAAATAACCTTTAGTTCTAAACATAAAAGTTTACCATTTGGGTGAATAACAAAGGAAAAAGAGTAAAATGAATGAAGTCGGGGCATTTGGTGGTGGAACCGGAAGGGCAGAGGGCGATTGAATGCGGACCGTTGGATCATTGTAGGAGATCAACGGTGGAGATCGGCGAAAGAATTTATTTGAATGGTGGATGAATAAAAATGCAATGTGATATAGGTTGTTCGATCAAAACAATCAACGGCTAGGATTAAACATGAAAGCTCGATGCAGAGGAGAACAGGTGATAAGGCCGAAAACCAGGGTGGTTTTCGCATGGGGTCGGGAGCGCTAAATGGTATTCAATAAATTCACACGATTCCACTCATCACGCACCACGTGGAAAAACAAAACCGACCATATCGTGCGATTTCAAAACGTTAAAGCCCGGACACTAAAATAACGCGATATGTTTCTCAATCGTTGGATGTGGGGTGGGGAGATCTGATGGTGGAGGCATGAGCATGATGGGGGAAGGTGCGCGGGGCAGAAATGGGCCATTGGGTTCAATGTGGACCATAGGATCAAACTGGATGAACGGCTAAGATTGGATGGGGCGACATTGCATATGTTGGGTGATTGAGTTTATCGGGTCAAATGCGAGTCGTTAGATCTATACATTGGACGGCTGAGATCTAAAACTGGCACGATAGTGTTACAAAGGGGGAGAAAATCTAGATGGTGTGTGAAACAATCTTGACCATTGGATCTATAGAAATGGACGGTTGTGATTCAATCAGAGATTGCGCAGGTAGGGAAGGAAAACAGATGGATGAGCGCGATGCGATTGAGTGCTGGTCGTTAGATCTAGGGGGAAGATCAATGGTCTACAGTCAATTGGAGGGGTGATGGAGAGAGGTGATGGGCAAAGAATGATACAGCGCGATGGCCGTCGATCTAATGTAGACCAACGATGGAGATTGTAGCGAAGGTAGAGAAGAAGAAGACTAATCGCATCGGAGATTTTGGAAGAAACAAAAGAACAAGCGTTAATAGATAGGTCTGATTGCAATTTGCGATTGGGGCTAGCGCCTGGTCCTAGGCACAAGTTATATGGGGGAAGTACTAATAGAAATAAGCGCTCAGGGGCTTAGCACTATAAAGGAGCGAGGAAAGGTATTTTAGGCCTTTTAAAGGGATTTTTGGGTTTTTAGGTGCCTGATTGCAAGCTGCAGTTATATGAAGAAGGGGGATACAAAGTATAAGCCCTCAGGGGCTAAAATCCATTATAGTGTAAAATAGAGGGTTTTAGGCCAAATGGGGGGTTTAGGTAGATGAAAGAGGGGTTTTTTTAAACTAGATAAAGGATATTATGAGGTTTAAAAAGGGTTTTAGGATGGGATGGAGGGTTAAGCAGGGGAATTTGTGAGATTTGTAAATGGGAAAAAGTGGTGAAAGATGGAGGTTTTGTGAGGATTAAATAGGGCAGATGGAGACCTTTTTGAAGCATTTTCTTCACAAAACAGTAGGGCTTTCCTAAGGAAAACAATAGTGAAGGTCTCTTCAAAGGCAAAAGACATATAGAGGTTTCAAGAATGATATATTTTCAAAGAAAATGTCTCTCTTGAAGACTCAAAACATATTTAGCCACTTGGTTGCTTGTCACAAAATTTATAGGTGGCTAACAGTGGCTCCACATGGGGATGGCATATTCTTGAAGGTGTCAAGAACCTAAAAGAATAATATTTGGAGTAGGCCAAATGCCTGGTACTTGACACGTCTTTTTATTTTCTTGGATCAACTGCCGCAAATCATGAAGACATCACATCAAGAGAAAACATCCTCTCAAACAACTACCTACCCATCCTATTGTCCTAGCATTTTTTCTTCAAGGTGCATTTAGACTTGCAGACCTTTTACATCATCAATTTTTTTACAAGCAGGAAAATAAACCTATTCTACTGCTACCCTTATTACTCCATGAGACCAGAGTAAATAGTTGGCCTCATAGCTTCTCTACCTAAACTAATATCTTCCAGGATTAAACTGTCTGGAAGATTTATTTCTCTATATTCTAAGATAGAAATTGAAACACATCCAAACTAGGATTAGACTATCTGGTTTGTTGGACTTTGCAGAAACTAAAAAAAGCTAACCAAATGCTCACAATCTGAGCTTTATTGAGATTTCCTACCTACCCTACTCTAACTTGAGATATTTACATGTTTAGCTTATGAACTCTCTTTTCCAATACATCCAGTCAATCAGATTGATCCGGATTTATGCAGGAACGCAACAGAAGAAACATATAACCATAAATAAAGAGATGCAGTGGAAATAACACTTCATTTCATTAATATCAAAGAACTGAAATTTGCTTACAAATAGAATGGAAATAAAACTAGCTAGGGCGCTGGTAGCTATCTCTGAGAAGAGATGTGGCGGCTACAGGCCTCTGAAATGAGTTACAATGAGGCTCGAGGGCCTATTTATTATTTAGAAATAATAGGAAATCCTAAACAGCCAAAACCCTAACCCTAGGAGATGAAGCGCCAAAACTATGGGCTCCGTTTGGGTAAATTGGTTTTTCAACTTCCTAGGGGCATAACTTTGGCATATGATCTCCGTTTGACGCGTACCACACCTCGTTAGAAAGATCTATCTGAGGACTAAAAATTTGGAATGAGAAACATCAGTCCATGGACCCATGTTGCTCTTTGTTTTCCCAAAAAACGTCATTCAGGGCCTCAAAACGGCTCCGAAAGTTCAGGACCCAAAAAAACTGCTAAAAATAGTAAACTATGCCGAAACTGAAAAACTGAAAGAGACAATGGTGGAGCCCCAAGTGGAATAGGTGGGTGACCACCAATATCCACCTGGATCATTCCTCCCCCCTTAGGAAGAAATGGTCCCCATTGCGTTAAGTTCCTCCATGAGATGAGGAAATTTCTGCTGAACTTGGTCCTTGGTGAACCACTTTCCTTGGTGGAGGAGTTGGCCAGCTTTGACAACCCGATATAGTTGGATCTTCTGTTGGTGAGTGTTCTTGATTTGAATGTCCATGATACAATCTGTGGTGGCCTGTTCCATGCAATCTGGATTTAACTCTGTTGATGAGAGTTGTTCTGCAATGTCCAAGGTGTCCAGTAGAGGTGGGAAGTAAGGACGAAGGCGATCCACATTGAAGACTGGGTGTGGACCAAGGAATGGTGGAATACTGAGCTCGAAGTAATTGTTCCGTATAGCCTTGGTCATGGTGTACGGCCCGTATCGGAGCGGGCGAAGCTTGTGGTGGGGTCCAATGAGGCGCTCCTTCTGCAAATGTAGCCATACTTTGTCGCCCACCTGGAAGTTGTGTGGCACCCGGTGTTGATCATGGCATTATTTTTATTTGGCATTGGCTC
This sequence comes from Pinus albicaulis, assembly GCA_034641835.2. Lineage (NCBI taxonomy): Eukaryota > Viridiplantae > Streptophyta > Pinopsida > Pinales > Pinaceae > Pinus > Pinus albicaulis. The sequence continues at coordinate 137,397 of JAXQQM020082420.1, read as the reverse complement.
TGTCCAATATATCATGAACCTATTGGTGGATGTGTTGAATGTGCTCGATGAAGCTACTTTCTTTGTCAACTTTATACTAGACGTGAGCTGAATCGGCCTGAGCAGCTGCAAATGGCATGGCCACGTCAATGGGACATAGTGGCTGGAATCCCAAGCCCACCTGAAAGGGGCTATGGCCGATTGAACCATGGAGAGCCCGATTATAACTATGTTTTACATAGGGGAGGCTCTTGTCCCATGTGCGTGGATGCTTTGAATTGTACATGCGCAGAATGTGTACAATCATTCTATTGACGACCTCTATCTGGCCATCTGTTTGGGGATGGAAAGTTGTGGACTTGGTGACCTTGGTATCCAACATTGACCAAAGGCTAGACCAGAATTTTCTGAGGAACCTGCTATCTCGATCTGATATGTTAGACTGTGGGATCCCAAAGTGCACCCACACTCGTTCAAAGAAGAGTTTAGCAGTGGTTTCTGTTGTGATATTCTTCTTACAGGCCGCCATAATGGCCATCTTCGAGAATCTGTTGACGACCACGAAAACACAGTCATTTCCCTGCTTTGTAGAAGGCAAGCCCGATATGTAATCCATGGGGATGAGTTCCAAAGGTTGACTAGGGGTAGGTAGAGGAGTATATAGGCCTTGCTTCTTGATTGTCGGTTTGGCAATGGCACAAGCAGTGCAAGATCTGATGTGCTTCTCGACATCCTTTTGAAGGTTCAGCCAATAGAAATAATTCTGTAGGATTGCGACTATTTTCTCGACCCCAAAATTCCCAGTGACTCGACTGTAGTGTGCTTCCCATATCATCTTGGCATGCTCGCTTGAAGGAACACAAAGGTGTCCCATGTGACATAAAAGTGCATCTTGGAGGTGAAATTTTGGAACTTGCGTACCCCCAAGAGTGCCTTGTAAGTGTGGCCGAATTCTGGGTCACTCTCATAGAGAAGCAGCCAATCAGAAGTCTCGTGCCCACAAGAGTTGAGAACAGTTGTGAGCGCCACGATCGGTGGTCGGCTGAGGCAGTCTGCAACATGATTGGTGCTACCCTTCTTGTACTTGATGTTCAAATGAAACTGTTGTAGATATGTGAACCACTTTTGATGGCAATCATTCTGCAACTTCCCTTGTGTCTGTATGAACTTCAGGGGCCAGTGGTCTGTGTGGATGATTATTTCCTTCCCCAAAATGTAATGCTTCCATTGTCGACAAGCTTGCACAATGGAATACATTTCTTTGTCATAAGTGGGTTACTTGCGAATTGTGTCAGACAATGTCTCACTGTGAAATGACACTGGATGTCCCTGTTGAGTAAGAACTGCCCCAATAGCATAGTCAGAGGCATCTGTCTCAATCTCAAATGGCTGTTGCAAGTCTGGTAAAGTGAGCACTGGGGTAGAACAGAGGCGATTTTTCAATTCTGTGAACGCCTTCTATTGAGGTTCTGACCAAAAGAATTTTTCTCTCGCTCCTCCCTTAGTGACTTGACTCAAGGGCCAAGTGATATGAGACAATCCCAACATGAACCTCTAGTAGAAATTAGCAAGACCCAAAAAGCTGCGAAGCTCTGTTATAGTGGTTGATGCTGGCCAATCCCGAATGACTTAGATCTTGGCTGGATCCACATGCACCCCCCTTTCATCAATAATGTATCCCAGATATTGAACCTGGGTCATGCCAAAAGTGCACTTCTCCAAATTCGCACACAACTTGTGTTGCCGCAGTGTTTGGAGGACTTGTCGTATGTGGTGAAGGTGCTCTTCCCAAGTCCGGCTGAAGATCAGAATGTCATCCAAGTACACCCCTACAAATGAGTTGGTGAATGGCCGCAAGATGTCGTCCATCATCCTCATGAAGGTTGCAGGATCATTCGTCAACCCGAAAGGCATGACCAGCCATTCGAAAAGGCCTTCCTTGGCTTTGAAGGCAGTCTTCCACACATCGGAGGGTTCAATTGGTACCTGGTGATACCCAGACTTCAGGTCGATCTTGCTGAAATATTTTGCACCTTTGAGTTGGTCCAGAAGGTCATCAACTAGTGGGATTGGGTACCTATTCCGGACAGTGATATTGTTCAGTGCTCGATATTCAATACAGAGTCTCCACATCCCATCCTTCTTTTGTACCAACACGATCGGGCTCCCACAGGGTGATGAACTTGGTCTGATGTGACCTTTCTGCAACAGCTCCTGAATCTACCTCTTGATTTCATCATTCTCCATAACAGAGCACCGATAGGTCGGTCCATTAGGTAGCGGCACACCTGGGGTCAGATCAATCGGGTGCTTGACCTGACAGTGCAGAGCAACCCCTGTGGGTGAGGTGAATATGTCCCCGTACTCCTCCACAACCTTATCCATTTGTTGTTGTCGTGCAGAGGAGCCCTATCTGGAGGTCGTGGCCACAGTCTTCTTCTTGCCCTGGGGGCAGATCATCAGGAAAATGAATTTCCTGGTTTGGGAAATGAGCTTACTACATTGTTTTGCAGTAACCAAAGAGATAGCGGTGAAGGTGGTACCTCTGGTATCCTATACAACTTATTTCCCAAAGTAACAATAACAGCACAAGGTCGAGACTCATACACAGCATGATGCTTCCACAAGTATGGTTGTCCTAATACTACATTAGAAACATCAATAGGAGCAACGTCACATAATACCTCATCCGTGAAGGGCTTGATGCAATAGGGAAGGTGACACTGCTGGCTGACGCGGAGATCTCGTCCTTGGTGAAGCCACCCGATGGTGTATGGATGTGGGTGAGATGTGGTCGGCAAGCCCAACCGCTTCATGGCGTCTGCTGAAATGAGGTTCTTTTGGCTCCCATTGTTGACAATGAACTGTACCGGGGAGCCCTTTACCCACATCTGGGAGTGGAATAGATGTTCCTCCTCCTCTGGATCTTCCGGTTCCTCCTTCTGGATCTTTGTAGTGGCAACAGTGGCGTTGGGCTCCGCATCAATAATCTATTTCCCTTTTTCATTCCCCTTTTCAGGTTTTGATTCGGAGTCAGAGCATGCATCTGACTCAGAAGCCCTCATCTCGGCCACTAGGGACTGCTTGGCCCGACACTCACTTGTGTTGTGAGTGGAGCTCTTATGGAACTCACACCACTTTCCCGTGTCCTTCTTTGGCTTTGCGGTGCTGTTCTTTTCTTGTGGCTTCAATGAGTTGTCTTTAGCAGCCATGCCTTGGCTCTGTCCTTTGTTCTGCGGTTTGGAAGCACCTTTCCCTTGCTTTTGATTCGCAGATCCAAAGTCTCGCTTCTTCTGCTTGAATTTCTGCTCAATCTTGGCAGCATACCTGTATGCCGTACCAAGCGAGGAGATGTCGAGGAACTCCATTTCCTCCTGAATGTATCTGTGCAGACAACTGCGATACTTTAGCACCAAATGTTTCTCTGAATCTTTGATACCCAACTTTGTGCGCAGGGTATGGAACAGATTCGTCAGCTCGTGCACATCCTGATCCCTTTGTTGTCGCAGCGTGGTCCATTGTATGTACTTGTCCTCATAGCTCCCCACGGGATAGTATTGTTCCTTGACGGCGTCTCGGAAAGAATTCCAAGTTGGTACGGCCGAGAACAGAGAGGGTTCTGTCTGGTCCTTGTTCTCACAGTAGGTTTCCCACCAGTCCTTAACATGGGGGATAGCTTTGAGGAGTGCAAAAATAATCTTCTCCCGGTCTGAAAAGTCATGAACCGAGAAATATCCTTCTAACAGATTCAACCATCTATCTATGGCATCTACGTCTATTTGACCCTCAAATATGGGAATGTCAAAATTTACTTGTACCTTAAAAGGAGTTGCGCCTCCAGAGTGGCTGCTGGATGCAGATGCGCCACCGGTGGGTAGCCGTTGAAGGATCTGAGCAAAGTTATCCATCATCACGTTCCTTTGTCTTTCGAGGGCCTCCTCGAGCAATATTTTGATAGGATCTCCTGCTCCCTCATCTTTCTTTTCGTCCCCCATGGGCGCCCGTCGAGGTTTGCGAGGCTGATCTTGCAAAGGTTCCACCAGATCAAGCCCTAGCTCCTTATACCCCGACCTCGTTGGGGACATGCAAAGAAGGATCGAGAAAAAGCAGACCGCTCTGATACCACTGATCCGGATTTATGCAGGAACGCAAAAGAATAAACATATAACCATAAATATAGAGATGCAGCGGAAATAACACTTCATTTCATTAATATCAAAGAACTGAAATTTGCTTACAGACAGAATGGAAATAAAACTAGCTAGGGCGCTGGTAGCTATCTCTGAGAAGAGATGTGGCGGCTACAGGCCTCTGAACCGAGTTACAATGAGGCTCGAGGGCCTATTTATCATTTAGAAACAATGGGAAATCCTAAATAGCCAAAACCCTAACCCTAGGAGATGAAGCGCCAAAACTATGGGCCCCGTTTGGGTAAATTGGTGTTTCAACTTCCCAGGGGTGTAACTTTGGCATACGATCTCCGTTTGATGCGTACCATACCTTGTTAGAAATATCTATCCGAGGACTACAAATTTGGAAGGAGAAACGTTGGTCCATAGACCCACGTTACTCTTTGTTTTCGCAAAAAACGTCGTTTAGTGCCTCAAAACGGCTCTGGAAGTTCAGGACCCGAAAAAACTGCTAAATATAGTAAATTGTGCCAAAACTGAAAAATTGAAAGAGACAATGGTGGAGCCCCAAGTGGAATAGGTGGGTGACCACCAATATCCACCTGGATCACAGATGATCCCATGACTGGTCTTTTCTGCTCATCTCTTTGAACATGTTGGATAGGCAGGGCCACTCCCATTCTCTTTTTTTTTTAACAGCAGCTTTTAAAATATTCCTTGTTGTCTGCAACAAGCTGCTCAAAACGACCTTTGATCCTTCTTCAAATGTTTGCAGGAAATAAGCATAAGGATCTTGAAATGATACCTTGTTGTGGGTATTTGGCAAGTAGGCTTCAACCAGGATTACTTCTCCTTCCACTGGATCAAGAAAAAGATTCTCTTGTGAAAGAAAATCTTCCTCATCTTCATCACTCTCTGAACTGGTGGACTCATCATATACTGCAATGCTGACCTCTTGTAGCTCTGAGATGTTCTGATCTGGTGTGCTGAGCTCTGTGAAAATATCACTGTATTCTTGAGCAGGGGTACGCTTTATTTCTTCTTCCTTTTCAAGGGAAGGCTCCTTAGTTTCAAACTGCTCAAGAATTTCTTCCTTATTTTCCTCTTCACCTTGTGAGATGGAATGTTGTTGATCCCCCATCACATGAAAATTGTCACTGATGCTCAGCGGTAAAACAAAGTGAAAATCCAATGAATCTTCATCTGCTACTAGAATTTCATAACTTTCCCCATCAGTATCACAGATAGGCTGACTTGGCTCATTACTTTCTTGAAGTTGAGGGGACTGATCTTCCTCCCACAAATCTACTAATGATGGCCCTGCAAGATCATCTTCTATTTGACGTCATCATCGGATAGATCAAAAATAGGAAAATCATGAATGTAAGTAGTGCTACCAATCATACATACTGGATTATCAGCAAGTCCTTCTTCATTCTGATTTACAGAGGAGTCTTCTAAATCTACATAATCAAACTCAATAGATGAATGAGCAAGAGTGTCTATTCTATAAAATATTTCAGGGGCTGGTTGTCTATTGATGATAAGATCTATTTCTTCTTCTGTCAAAGGGGAATATTTTCTTGTGTTTCTTTGAGCAGAAGTGCACCAGCTCTCTGTTTCTTGTATTAGGTAATTCGGAGGTTGGATGTCTTCTTGAGCCTCTTCTGTGGAATCTGTATTTGTGCACACAAGGAAACCTTGAGGAGTTTCTGATGTTTCCTGATCTCTTTCTTATTCAAACAAATCCTCATGAACATGATGATACTCGGTTAGAATACAGGGCTCATGAGTTTTTTCTTCTTCCACATCAGATTCTGCATCTTCTATGTGGTCTCTTGTTTCCTCAGAGCAGTGTTCCCTATTAGCTTTTTCCATTAGATCATGATATTCTCTTATCAGCATAGTACAAGATATAGGTAGGAAATCAGGTAGTTCTTGATCACCCTCCTCTTCATCTTCTATAGATTCTTGAGCATCATACATGTCTTGCTTATTAGGTCTTGAGTTTGTTATTTTTCTAGAAAAAACATGGGCTGTTCTAGATAATCAATATTTGCATTTAAATTAGCCTCATACATTTCCAACATTTTTTCACCAAGTATGTTCATAATTCTTTCCATTCTGTCCCACAAAGCATCTAGCTTTACATCTCTGTCCATACTTGGATCCATGTTTGTGAAAAGAGGTCATTGTATCTTCTCAACTAGTTCAGGGTATTCTACCAGTGGAGTCATTTGGTATTTTAGGAGTCATGGGGTGTGGAGTCGCTAGGTGGATAAATTTTAATTTTTGAAACAGGCTGTTGTCCACCATCAACAATTAAATACCAATCTAACCAGATATTTTGGATTTCTGAGGTCCTAAGGATGTATAAGATGGAAAACACTCAGAAGTCCCTAGCAGAGTCGCCATTATGTTGTGGTTCCTATGTTTTGGCCAGATTGGCAAGACCAAAGATAAGACAACATCAAACCACTTTGGGATCCTAGGATCTAGCCCTCCTATATACAGAGAGGGATCTCTCTATAAATGTAACTAATGATATATATTTAAGGCTCAAAATGAGGTATTAGGCTAGGTATGAAGCACAAGGGTTTTTGATTTTTATTGTTTGGTTGGAGATCATTAACTAAGAATGTTATGTAAGTAAAGAGGGAACTGAATAGAAGGATGTTTCAGCATGGGAAAATAGGCCAAGAGAAAGGTCAATCCATTGGGATATGGAGTCATGAAAGGGGATTGCTTGCATAAAAACTATCCAAGGATTTCCATAGGGCAAGTCATCTATACCAAAAGATATTTTTAGATAGATGGTGGAATGGAACATTAATAATGGTTGAAAGAAAGAGACCAAAGTGTAGCCTAAGACCAGGTCAAATGTCATTTAAATCCAGGCTTTCTTTGACATACTTCAAAGAAAACTCAATCCAGCAGTCCTCATAACCACTTTCATAATAGTAGAAAACATTTAATATTAAACACAGAGCAAGGCCTAAGATCAGAGAAGGAGTTTCAACCTTCAATGCTTTTGACACTAACTCGAAGGGATCTTAGTAAGGCTAGATTTTGGAAAAGGACGGTAATGGATAGGGCTAACTCTAAATCCCCGGTATCCCAATTCTTTCAGCTGAAACCAAAAAAGAACATCTAAGAGACAAACTCCAAATTCATACATCAGTAAGCATGGACCAACCAAATTTTATACTGGTTAAATTATGATGAATTTTCTCTTAGACACACAATCAGCAGAAAACATCAAAGATAAGAAGAGCAGGAGGAATTAGGGTACTTTACAGCAGTATATCCTAAGCTAGATTTACTAATTCTTATCAGAGAATAACAGATAGTTTGATAAAATATGAAATGAGACAATCATAGTAAGGAAAACATCACTTGTAATATAGACCAGGATCTTGTGAAATTTGCTTGTTCAATTGATGTGAAAAACCAGTCACATAATTGAAGCTCAATGGCTCTTTACACTCCAAACTTCTCCTCCCAGCCTACTAAATTACAAACTACTCAGCTACTTCCCCCCCAATAACAGTTCTAACAGTCTGTTGACACCTAATCCTAAGGGTTGGGTGAGAATATTCAATATTGTATATTATTTAATATTAGGAAATAAGGAAGGCCAAGAGTCATTGGGAGATGAATCCCAATAGCCTCACCTCCATGTATAAATACATGTACATTCTTCATCTAATACACATTCTGATTTGTGGAGTTACCTCTTGGTTTGACATGGTATCAGAGCCAGTCCCACTATTGGCATTTTTTCCTGTGGTGTAACTCCCTCATTCCTTTTCTCAGTCAATTTTTATGTATAGTTTTGCTGCTCCATTAAATTGATGCTATATACTGTAATTCTGCATTTTTTTTTATCTCTGCAATTTTTGCATAGCTCTGACATTTGTAGCTCCTAAAGATTCTACAATTTGCAGTCCCTGAAATTCTGCAATTTGCAGTTCCAGCAGATACTTGCCACTCTGCAATTTTGTAGTCCTGCAAATATCTAATTCCAAATTTTCTTAACGGCCTTTCGGCCTCCCCCAACACATCTCTCATCCATACCTATCGCTCCACCATACCTATCTCTTCCCATTACCTGCTCTCCCTAAACCCCATACCCCCTCACCCCTCTCCCTTTCCTTGCCCTCACCGCACACCCCCTGCGCATACACTCTCCACCGCCTTACATTCAACGCACACCCCTTACATTCATCTCCGCTCTTACATTCAACGGACAGTCATACGTTCTTCTGGCTTATATGCTATCATAGTTAGAATAATACCACTGTTCAATAATACATTGTCTGCGCACACCGCCTTACTACACAACACTCCTCTCCCCATGGCCTTTCAGCCCTCCCCACCTGTCATAACACTGCCTGTCTCTCCTATTTAATAACCCCGTTTGTATACTGCTCACAGCACTTGCATACTCGTCGTGGATCGATCCCTGCTACCTGCATTATCCGTTTACGCCCTCATATAATACGTTGTCATACGCCCCTCCCACCATATGTAATACCGTTTACGCCCTCATATAATACGCTTTCATATGCCCCTCCCACCATATATTAGCGCCCTCATACAATACTTTGTTCAATACATGTGATAATACCGCCCCATCCCACCATATTATTGCCCTCATATAATACCACTATTCATATTACTGCCCTCTCCCACCATATTACCGCCCCCATCCCACCATAACACTGCTTCACTATCATATTATCGCCCCCTCCCACCATATACCGCCTCTTTCCTTTTCTAATACCATTCACAATCATAATAGCGCCCCCACCATACTTTCAATACAATTATACATATGAAGTCTCTTTCTCCAAATACAAAAATATATATATATATTTTTTTTTTGGTGCAGAATTCAGTATTTTTAGCAAAGAGTTTTTGTCCCCTTCAATTGAGTATATTTCCAGAATTGAAGTTTTTCTAGCAAAAGAATTTTTTCCAGCAACCTAATTATTTTTTCCCTTCAGAAGAATGCAATCTCTCATATCTATTGTAGGGGTGGTTCTCTCCGGAAAAGAGAACTATCTTGAATGGTCTCGGAAGATTAAGCACACTCTCATTTTTAATGAGTTGTGGAAAGGAATCTGTGAAGAACAAGAAGGAAATCCACCAGCAAAGCCCACTTCAGACAAGGAGCTCGCCATTTGGGAAAACAAGAACTGCAAGGCCTATGCCTTGATTGTAGCTTCCGTAAATGAAGAGGTGAGTTGTCATATTTCATCATTCTCAAATGCCTATGATGCCTTGAGCAAGCTAAAAGAACTCTATGACTCACATTCAGAATTAGAAAATGTTCAATTGATGATTAAGCTGTTCAGTCTTGAAATGAAGAATAATGATCCCCTTGCTTTAGCTTCAGAAGTAAGATCTATAATGCATGACATTGAAAGCACTGGTGTAAAAATGGACATATCTCTCATAGCATATGTTAAGGAATTATATCCGACTTACTCACATTATCTTGAGTCATTACAAGCAAGTGGAAACCTTGAGCATATCACCTTTGATACACTTGAGAAAAATTTTGCAGAAAGAGAGAAAGCTTTTGGGAAGATGACAGTCCCTTCGTCTTTCGAAGAGGCTACATACTTGGCACATAGAGAAAAGATTCATGCTCTAGATTCATCCAGAGGAAGAGGTGGCAGAAGAGGCAGAGGAAGAAGAAACTTCACAGAAAGGGGGGGCAGACAATCTGAAAAATCCAATCTTCATTGCACATGTTGCAATAAATATGGACATGATGCATCCAAATGCAGGACACCTTGGGAGAAAATTGAGCAGCAAAGAAATCAAGACAAAGGTAAAACTAATGACAAACACAAACGTAAAGCACCTGAATCCGCTCATTATGTTCTAGCACATTGTAACAATGGAGTAACTGAAGACTTGTTTGATGTTTCATTTACTTCATGGAGAGATGATTGGTTGCTAGATTCAGGAGCAACATGTCACATGGAATTTAGAAAATATTTTCTTGAAGAATTCACTGAAAAATTTGATGGAGCATTATATTTCGCAGATAAATCCAAACTCAAGACATCAGGGCTTGGCACAGTCAGGCTTAAGTTGCCTGGTCTTCCAGATCATATTCTACATGAGGTTCTATACCTCCCTGAGTTGAGGAGAAACTTGTTGTCCTTGGTCCAAATCCGCTAGCAAGGACACTCCAATCACTTGTTTGATGGCAAGGCAGAGGTCACAAAAGCATCAGATCACTCACTTGTCATGGAGGGAATAGAAGAAGGGAGACTCTTGAAGCTGAAAGGTTCATCTGCTCATGCTCAAAACTTTGCATTCAGTTCACATCATGATGAAGGTACACTCCCATCAAGTCTTTTATGGCATGCTAGATTTGGACACTTAAACTATGAAAGCCTTCGTTTGTTGAAGAAAAATGGTGTTAATGGACTGCCTACAATTCCTAGAAAACCTAAGGAATGTGATGCTTGTATTCTAGGAAATCATAGCAAACAACCATTTCATGATTCACACTCCAGAGCACATAGAAAACTTGAGCTTGTTCATTCAGATTTATGTGGCCCTATGCCTATTTCTTCTGCAAATGGAAATAAATACATGATGACATTTATTGATGACTACACTAGAATGTGTTGGATTTACTTATTGAAGAAAAATTCTGATGCTTTTCAAACATTCAAGAATTTTCATGCATGGATTGAAAATGATGCACAAACTCATATTGGCTCTCTACGTACTGATAATGGAAAATAATACACTTCAAAAAAATTTGAAAATTATCTTCGTCAACATGGAATCAAACATCAAACAACTGCGCCATATAATCCCGAACAGAACAGTGTAGTTGAAAGAATGAATAGAACTATTTTAAATATGGTTCGCTCCATGTTATTTTTCAAGAATGTAAAATTGATGTTTTGGGCTGATGCAGTTCTATGTGTTGTTTACATAAAGAATAGGTGTCCTTCAATTTCAATTAGAAACAAAACTCCTTTTGAAATGTGGCATGGCCACATTCCTTCGGTAAATCATTTCAGGTTCTTTGGGTCCACTTCTTATGCCTTGATACCCAAGGGTCAAAGGAACAAACTTGGTGCTAGAAGTCGAAAATGTATCTTCTTGGGGTACTCCAATACCTCCAAAGGATATCGTCTCTATGATGAAGAAAATAAGAAGTTTGTAATAGCAAGAGATGTCATATTCCTTGAATCTTCCAAGAGTGACAAGGTTATTGAGCGGCAACTTGATCGCCTGGATAGATTCACACATGCAAAGTATTTCCAAGAATTTGATAGTCAGATTCCACATCTTGAAGGGGGGATTCTGATATTGAATCAAACTATGGAATCATGTCTTGAAGCACTCTCTCCCCCACATGAAGAAACAACCACGGATGACACATTGAATGATGTGATTGACGGAATTGGGAGATTGAATCTTGAATCAATTCCAACTCAGTCAAATGACCAGCCTGGGCCATCTCAGAAAGGTCCTCCCAAATGGCTGACAAAGACACTGGAGAATGTTCATCTTGATGAGGTTGGAAAAACGGGAACAAGAAGTTCCACTAAAAAAATTGAAGGTGATGTAGATAATTTTGATTCTCCTATTGATATGGATATTGCTTATAACGGTGAATTGAGTTTTTCTATAGAACATGACCCAACTTCCTTTAAAGAAGCCGCTTCTCATGAGGAATGGAAATAAGTGATGCAAAAGGAGTATGATGCCTTGATAAAGAATGGCACTTGGAAGCTGGTTGATCTGCCTTTGGGAACAGAACCAATTGGCTGTAATTGAGTCTACAAGAACAAGTATAAAGTAGATGGCTCACTTGACAAGCACAAGGCCAGGCTTGTGGAAAAAGGTTTTGCACAAAAAGAAGGAATCGATTATGAAGAAACTTTTTCTCCCACAGCAAAATGGACCACCATCCAGACTCTCTTTGCCCTAGCAGCTCAGAATGGATGGAAAGTCCATTAGATGGATGTAAAACAACCTTTTTGAATGGATATCTAAAGGAGAAATTTTATATGTCCCAGCCAGAAGGATTTGTTGTAAAGGGTCAAGAACACAAAGTTTGAAAGCTTATAAAATCGTTGTATGGCCTCAAGAAAGCACCACGAGCCTGGTATGAGAAATTAATCAAGCATCTTCTGAAACTTGACTTCAAACATTTTGATCTTGATGATGCAAATTTGTTTGTTGAGAAAGTTGGAAAAACAGTTGTATATCTTATGGTGTATGTAGATGATCTTTTGATAACAGGGAACAATGAGATCTATATTGCATCCATGAAGAAAGAATTGAAGAAAGGTTTTGAAATGACTGATTTGGGTCATGTTCATTACTATCTGGGTATTGAAGTAATTCAACATCCTAAATATATATTTCTTTCTCAAAAGAAGTACATTAGAGATATCTTGAACAAGTTTGGCATGGATGAATTTAATCCCTTAACCACTCTAATGGAACAAAACTTGAAGCTCACATCTATTGAAGGGAAGGAATTCGAGGATGCAACTAAGTATAGACAACTTATAGGAATTCTTACCTACTTGACCACCACCAGACCCGACATTTCATTTGTTGTTGGAATCCTCTCAAGGTTCATGCAAAAACCTTGTGAAGGACATTGGTCTGTTGCAAAAAGAGTGTTGAGGTACTTGAAGGGGACTCAAGACTTTGGACTCAAATATATGCAGGTAGACGACTTCAGCTTGATCAGATACTCTGATTCAGACTTTGATGGCGACAAAGAAACAGGGGTGTCTACTACAGGTTACACCATGAGTCTTGGATCAGGAGCTATCTCATGGAGATCACGCAAACAGTCAGTTCCAGCAGATTCCACAACCGAGGCAGAATATGTGGCAGCAGCTGAAGCAACAAAGGAAATTGTGTGGCTCCAGAAAATCCTAGAAGATTTGCAGATGAAACAAATGTATTCCACACCACTCATGATCGACAACACTTCTGCAATAAAGTTGGCCAAGAACCCAAAGTTCCATGATCGAACAAAGCACATCAACACAAAATACCATCTAATTCGACATCATGTTCAGGCCAAAACCATCCATCTACATCATTGTTCCACAAATGAGAAAACTGCTGATATCTTCACCAAAGCACTTGGAAGAGAAAAGTTTGAAAAGTTCAGATCGATGCTTGGGCTCACCAACATCCCATCGGATTAAAGTGGGGAATGTTGACACCTAATCCTAAGGGTTGGGTGAGAATATTCAATATTGTATATTATTTAATATTAGGAAATAAGGAAGGCCAAGAGTCATTGGGAGATGAATCCCAATAGCCTCACCTCCATGTATAAATGCATATACATTCTTAATCTAATACACATTTTGATTTGTGGAGTTACCTCCTGGTTTGACACAGTCGATAAAATCCCTATCAACCAACAACAACCTTTACAATGTATTATTTGGAGTTCTTATAGGAGAATGAGTGATAGCAGGAGTAGATGTAAACTTAATTGTTTCATTATGATAGAGGAGAAGAAGGTCGAGTGCCCATTCTGCAAAATGGCTCTTCATTAATTGTGTGTACTCTGAAGTATGGTCTAGAAGTCTTTGTTAATAACTTCAAATATGTTCTGTGTAGTACTCTTTTGACTGTAGCACTCTGTTTTTCCTTCTAAAAGAATTAAAGTGGCTAGAAGGTCTGAAACGTATCCCATACTTCTATAATTGTTTTCCTGACAGTTCTTAAGGCCTCTGTCAGTGTAATAACTGATTCTGGTGTTCAATGGAAGATGGTAGAAGTGATGTAGCTAGTCCTTTTTAGAGAAAGGTGTTCTACTGATATTTAAACACAGATATGTCTTACTTCATGTGATTTAGGCTTCATTAAGCCTTTTAATCATCTTTATGGTCTTCATCCTTTAAACAGTGGATTACAGGCGTTAAATCCTCAATAAGGAGCCTAAATCCTTTACTGATACTCTTTGTTGCTTATGTGATGGTCTTTCCGCGCTCTCAATCACAGTGATTGTGACTATGGAGACAGAATGATTGCACCATCTATATACCCTGCACAATACAATAAACCTGTTATAAAATCTAGGGGATTGAGGGGAGGAATGCTGTGGAGGCCTATGGAAATGGTTGAAAAGTGACGGAAATGGAGGATGTAGGCAAAAAACTGGTTAAAAATCATGAAGGAATGGAAGAAAACTAGCCTGATGAAAGTCTGGTGTGAGGACGGCTCTGGACCGTTGGATTAGTTTGATAGGTGGTGGTCAATGGTCGAGATTCACCGGTGCAAGAGGTTAGAATGAATTAGACGGAAACAAATAACTGTTAGTGTTAAACATAAAAGTTTATCGTTTGGGTGAATAATAAAGGAAAAAGAGTAAAATGAATGAAATTAGGGCATTTGGTGGTGGGACTGGAAGGGCGGAGGGCGATTGAATGTAGACTGTTGGATCATTGTAAGAGATCAACGGTGGAGATTAGCGAAAGAATTTGTTTGAATGGCAGATGAATAAAAACACACTGCGATATAGGTCGTTCGATCAAAACAATCAACGGCCAGGACTAAACATGAAAGCTCGATGCTGAGGAGAACAGGTGGTAAGGCGGAAAACCAGGGTGGTTTTCGTGCGATGTTGGGAGAAGTAAATGGTATTCAAGAAATTCATGCAATTCCACTCATCACGCGACACGTGGAAAAATAAAACTGCCCATATCACGCGATTTAAAAATGTTAAAGCCCAGACACTAAAATAACATGATATGTTTCTCGGCCGTTGGATGTGGGGTAGGGAGATCTGACAGTGGAGGCGCGAGCCCGATGGGGGAAGGTGCGCGGGGAGGAAATGGGCCATCGGGTTCACTGTGGACCTTAGGATCAAACTGGATGAACGGTTAAGATTGGATGGGGTGGCATTGCATATGTTGGGCCATCAGGTTTATTGGGTCAAATGCGAGCCGTTAGATCTATACATTGGACGACTGAGATCTAAAACTGGTGCGACAGTGTTACAAAGGGGGAGAAAATTTATATGGTGTGTGAAACAATCTTGACCATCGGATGTACACAAACGGATGGTTGTGATTCAATCGGAGATCGCGTAGGCGGGGAGAGCAAACGGATGGACAAGCGCGATGCGATTGAGCGCTGGCTGTTAGATCTAGGGGGAATATCAGTGCAGAAGTCCAATCAGAGGGGTGATCGAGAGAGGCGATAGGCGGATAATGATACAGCGCGATGGCCGTCGATCTAATGTAGACCAACGGTGGAGATTGCAGCAGAGGTAGAGAAGAAGAAGCCTAATCACATCAGAGATTTTGGAAGAAACAAAAGAACAAGCATGAATAGACAGTTCTGATTGCAATTTACGATTGGGGCTAGCGCCTGGTCCTAGGCACAAGTTATATGGGGGAATTGTTAACAGAAATAAGCCCTCACGGGCTTAGCACTATAAAGGAGCGGGGAAAGGTATTTTAGGCCTTTTAAAGGGATTTTTGGGTTTTTAGGTGCCCGATTGCGGGCTGCAGTTATATGAAGAAGGGGGCTACAAAGTATAATCCCTCGGGGGCTAAACTCTGTTATAGTGTAAAATAGAGGGTTTTAGGCCAAAATAATGCTTTTTTAGGCCAAATGGGGGGTTTAGGTAGATGAAAGAGGGGGTTTTTTAAACCAGATAAAGGATATTATGAGGTTTAAAAAGGGTTTTAGGACAGGATGGAGGGTTAAGGAGGGGATTTTGTGAGATTTGTAAAGGGGAAAAAGTGGTGAAAAATGAAGGTTTTGTGAGGATTAAATAGGGCAGATGGAGGCCTTTTTGAAGCATTTTCTTCACAGAACAACAGGGCTTTCCTAAGGGAAACATCAGTGAAGGTCTCTTCAAAGGAAAAAGACATATAGAGGTTTCAAGAATGATAGATTTTCAAAGAAAATGTCTCTCTTGAAGACTCAGAACATATTTAGCCACCTGTTTGCTTGTCAAAAAATTTATAGGTGGCTAACACTTCTAAGAAAATAATCGTTGATCACTGCCCTTGCCAACAAATTCTTCCCAAAAATTTGTGTATGACACTATTGTCCATAAACGTAATCATATGATATTGAATTCAGCCGAGGGATAGAAATTTCGATTGGTTCAAGGGGTCGATTTTCCAACCGAAATTATTGAATTAAACAATTATTTATCATTTCATTTAGAGTGCCGAAAGAGATTTCATTTCGACCTAAACTATATTACATTAAATGAGCTGAAGTCTTATATATATGTGCGGTCTGTTTACCATTTCCTCACACATTGAATTGCAAAGACCTATATAGCCTGCTTAAAATTAGCCAGGATTTGAACCCGAACAGAGAGTGAGAGCGCACCGCCTTTCATCTCATATACTTGCAATGGAAAAGAGGAGGTGCTCTCTCTTTGTGTTCATGTGATTCCAGCTATATGCACAATGGCAGATCATTCAGGAAACCTTTCCATTAATCTATGGACCTCGTAAGATTCAATCATGCTACAATTGGATATTATGGCTTTTTTTAATCTCTTTTAAAATTTTGTTGTTTGGCTGACACGCTTAGCGAGGCCAAGGAATTTTGCACGTCTTTAACAGGACACGTCACATCTGAAGTGTAGGACTTTGTTAGGCATGCCATGTCATGTCATGTGATTTGATTATTATCATTAATCATATTTATTCTATTTTTTTTATTTTTTATATGACATTGCACAGGATAATGAATGGATGCATCAATGCCGATCACTACACGCAGATGGGATGGAGTGTGCTACTAGGGGATTTCACTGCAGATTTTGAAGCTACTCGATGTGTCTCAATGTTTTGTGTTTTACCTCCTTGTCTGTGTGACTAATTAGTGAATGTGTCTCGAGTGTTATTCTCACATGAACCATCAATCATATGCAAAACAATATATGTGCATTACCTTTTTCCATTCACATGTATGTCTAAATTTTCTTCGTTGTTTAGGTTGGATCTTGAGCATAGTTACCAAATTCGAATTCGAATTCGATTCGATACGGACAAAATTCAACCTTATAAAATCCAATACGGGAAAAATTCGACATTATACATCTTACAAGTACTTTTTTTTTTTAATTTAAATGAACAATCATTTTATTCAAAACATTAATGAAGATTCATTAAATATTTGTTTAATTTCCAACATTAATTTGTCTAATATGTTATAGATCTCTGATCTCTAAAATGGTTTAAAAATAATGAGGATCAAAATTCATCAAATTTATTATTATTGCAGATTAGAAAAGCGTGTAAAAGTAAAATTTAATAATATGAGTCACAAAACAAAGATATTGGATATTAAAAGTATGAATTAAGTAATCTTTAAATATCATGAAATTTATGTCTAAATCATTAAATAGATCTATGTGAACTTGGAAATGTAAATGCCATCTACAAACATTGAGACCACTCCTAAACGGTCTTTTTGGAGATATCTATAAACTTCTAAGGATTCTTCTTGAAATCCAACAATAATTATATCTAATTTAATATTGATGTATGTATTTAGATCATTTACTTCATGCTCATTTTGTATTATAGTTAAAACAATGTTACATATAAAAGAGACACTTTTAAACATTATAAAACACTACAATAAAAATAAATAAGAATCATAATATGTCATAGTAGAACAATTCAATCATTAAATGCCAAAAATTTAAAACATATTTTAGGACATAAGTGCTTATTAAAATTCCAATAGAAATGAAAATTTTATCTTAAGGTGTGTAGGTCATCTCATCTCCATCGTCATCATCAACATCAGTATATTGACTCATGAGAGAGGCATTATCACTACTAGCACTCTCATCTGGAACATCTCTAAGTAACACATCATTCTCATTGATGTGATGTGTGGATGTAGAAGATGATCCCACAATTGGTGCTTCTAATGTTGGACTAGATGCATTGAAAATATGGGGAACCTCTCGTACTATATTTGAAGTTTTTTTCTTCCCCTCTAAAGATTTCAGCCATAAGTGTGAATTGCAATGAATGCTAGCCAAATTTGCCAATTTTCTAGCTCCTAAATGGTTTCTTTTCTTGCTATGGATGAACTCATGAGTGCTCCAACTCCTTTCACATGCTGATGCACTAGTGACCTATTTTTTTACATGAAAATATTATTATATTAGTATAAAAATTTACATGGAATAAATTTCAAATGTATATAAAATAGTATAAATAATTATGATGCATACATACCTGACTCAACACCCTGATTGCAAATGGTTGTAGTTGAGGTGTCTCATATCCATGGAGAAACCACCATTGAGCAGGGGTGACCTCTTGCTAGTGCATATCTTGTATTTCCCTAGCTGTAGTGAAAGCATGACCGATCCCTTACCTATATGATATAGATTGTATTCGTATTTGCTATTGCATCTCAGGATCAGGATACATCCTCTCCATGCAATTATAAAATCCCTCCATGATATCTTTGTCCTTAGAAACATGAAAGTAATTAGGTGCTAGAAAAAGCCCTGCAGCATGTAATGGCGTATAGAACATACACCACCTTTTTTCCACAATTTCCCATATTGGTTTATATATTGAACTATCATTCTTACATATCAATGATATGTGTTCTCTTACTCTATCCATTCCCTCATATACAAAACCCATGTATGCAGCATTAGAATCAACCATCCTCAATATTTATACAATAGGTTCACAAATAGAGATGATTTTTTCTACACATGACCAAAACATTTCATTGAAGATTGTTTTCTCTACTAGTTTACCACCTTCGGACCTTGATAAAGGAAATTTAACCCACTCTTCATTACATACAAATGATCTTAACGCATCTTTTTTCTCTACCACCCTTTGTAGTGCAATAAAATGTGTGGCAAACCTAGTTTCACCCAGTCTTAGTAGATTCCTCGTTTTGTATTTTCTAAATATACTCAAACTCAATCGGTGGTTAAGAATGAATTTTACCATTTTTCTTGCTTGAGATATATTTAAGTGCACCCAACCTATTTTACCAATGTCATGAAGGGCTAGATCAATACAATGTGCTGCACAAGGTGTCCAGAACAACTTAGGGAAATGCTCCTTCAATAACTCACCAGCACGAACACAATTGGATGCATTATCAGTGACAACATGGACTACATTTTCCTCTCCTATATATAATATGGCATCCCTCATTATCTCAAATAAATATTCAAGAGTCTTTGCTTTGTCCATACAATCAATAGTAGACAAATGGATCACTCCCTGAGGGAAACAAGCAAGTGTGTTCACAAGAGGTCTAGATTGATGGTCAGTCCAACCATCACTAACTAGAGTACACCCAAAAATGACCCATGAATCCCTTATTGGTTTAACTCTTTCCTCTATTCTTTGTTTTCTCCTCTCAATTCCTTTAGTTCTAAGACTTTCATAGCTTGGAAGAACATATGATGGACCAAAATGGCCAATATTTTTTAACATATCATGAAATAGAGGGATTTTTATAGTATTGAAAGAGATATTACAACCAATTAAAAAATCATAAACTGCATCATCTACCTCATTTCGCTCCAATGGCTTCCAAGCTTGCTTCAATGTTTGTTGTGTTGGATCAATATCTGGTAAAGTAGGTTCTCTTTGTGATCCATATGGCATAGAAGATGTTGTAGATGCCACGAATGATGGGAAGTAGCTTGGTGTTGAATTAATAACATTTTCTCTTCCCATGAGTGTATCTTCTGTTCTTTTTTCTCTTGCTTCTTGGACTACCTTTCCTTTCTTATTAGCATTGATTTCTTCACTTAAAATTTTCTTCACATCTTCTTCAATTTTAGTACATGCTGCCACTCCTCCACCAGTTCCACCTACAATTCCAAGCAAATGATCTCTTGCTCGAGTCACTGATGTCCCACAAGTATTATTACAGAACTTGCAATAAATTTTTCCATCAGTTTTCCTATCAAGATATTTCCATTCAGGGAGTTTTGATCTAGGTGCCATCAATTTTTTTTAGGGGATCTCCAAGTATGCTGTTGGGAAGAAGAAAAAAACATCGGTTAAAATTTAATTAACTCTATTTGTACAGATTTTGAGAATTTTTTTTAATCAAACTATAGAGAATACAAAGGAGACAATGCATAAAAGCCTAGTTATGATATTACCTATAATTGGATTAAAAACAATGCATTCTATGTGAAGCTAGAACACATTAATTCCAATGGATCTAGTATAAAATTGAAAATATGACCATGATATACAACTTAGAAACTATTACATGATATACAATTTAAAAACTATTACAATTGTGACAATTGATATGTGCATGTATATTAACAACTAAGAAAAAAAAATAACAAATAATATTTTTCATTTAATTTCAATTTGGTACAGGACCTTATGGAATCCAAATTTATGTATGAATGCCTAACCTTTCTAGTGTATTACTGAAAATGAACCCCAGTGAATTTCACACCAGTGATCACTCTTTTGCAATGAAATCCAACAATGGTAATCACTATACTCCAAAGAAATCCAATAGTGATAATCACTGTACTCAAACCTGGTAATGCATACCATCAAAAAGAATAATGAGAATAAAAATAAATTTATTTTAAATTTTTCTCAATTTTTTTCCTCTTTCTTTGTTGAGACATAATTCCATATTATTTTTCAAGAAAATAGAACTTACCATTCTAAACTACTTTTCAAGAAAATAGAACTTACCATTGGTAAACTAGTTTTATTGCAATTTAAAAAAAATAGAACTTACCATTCTCTATCTTACTTTAATATGGAAACAAAATTAACAATTGCAAACTTATAATTCTCTACCATACTTTAATATAAAAATGAACATGTAAATTTACTTTATTGTTTTTATAGAAACCTCTAGCCAAAATTCACTATGCATACCAAACTTACTATACCATTTGTAACTACATGATTTTTTACATGTAATTTATTATTTTTTACATAAATTTTAAAATGTAAATTTACTTATTCAAAAATGTAAACTTACCTTTACTACTTTTTAATAAAAGTTTCATGAAAATTTAATTATTATTTTATGCAAAATGTAATTTTGTTATTTGCAATTGTACTTGAACATAAAAATAACATGTGAATTTAGTTACTATTTTTTTCACAAGTGCAAACTTCAATTTCTCATATTATTATTTTTTGTGATATAGAAGTTTCCGTTTTTCCATTCCTTTGTATAAGAGTTATGGATTTGCAACAATTGTTTTCCATTTTATAAAATTTTCTAATATTGGATTTATCCTTTTTCTATTTTTTTCTTATTGGAGTTATCCATTTGAAATTGAAATTTTCCATTTTATAATTATTTGTAATATAGAAGTTACTATTTTTCTATTCTTTTGTATCATATTGATGGATTTGCAACTAAGAATTGTTTTTATATATTTTTTTCTATTATTAGAATTATCTTTTTTCTATTTTTTTATATTTGAAACTGAAATTTTCCATTTTATAATTATTTGTAGTATAGAAATTATTGTTTTTCTATTCTTTTGTATCATAGCTATCATTTTATAATT
The DNA here is from genome assembly GCA_034641835.2 of Pinus albicaulis. Classification (NCBI taxonomy): domain Eukaryota; kingdom Viridiplantae; phylum Streptophyta; class Pinopsida; order Pinales; family Pinaceae; genus Pinus; species Pinus albicaulis. Next base: position 115,722 of record JAXQQM020082420.1, on the reverse strand, counting down.
TTTTCTAATATTGAATTTATCATTTTTCTATTTTTTTTATAGAAGTTATCTATTTGAAACTGAAATTTTCCATTTTACCATTTTTTTCAATATGAAAGTTTTGATTTTTATTTTTCTATATAGAAATTACATTTTATGACTTTTTTAATATAAAAGTTATGATTTTTTATAAAAGTTCTCTTTTTTAATTGCAATTTATTATTTTATATTTTTCTTAATACAGAAATTACTGCTTTTTTTTAATTATGAGTTTTTTAGTTGTTTCTATATAAAAATTACCAATTTTATAATGTATTCTCATATAAAAAATAATCTTCTTTTTTCATTTATATTTTTTTTAATATAGAAATTAGTGTTTTTTTAAGAATAACGATTTTTTAGTTATTTCTGTATAAAAATTACCAATTTTATGTTACATTCTCGTATAAAAAATAATCTTCTTTTTTCATTTAAGAAAAATTATAGAAATTAATTGATCTTTACATTAACTTATAAAACTAACTGATCTATGCATCAACTTATTTTTCATCTTCATCTTGATAGTTATATTCCTATTACTTGTACTTAGATTATAATTTTCTTTTCCTGATTTATTCTTATTATTTGTACTTTGAATTATATATTCTTATTACCTATACTTGGATTATTAGCTTGCCATTATAATACATTCATGTTTCATAATGTTCCATAAGCTACTGTAATTTAAGTTTTTAATTGCTATTTTATGTTTCATAATTTAATGTAATTTAATTTTTTAATTGCCAATTTTTGTGCTCAGGTGGAGGAACATGCACGGATGCATGAGTAATGTTGCATAATTTTCTGTAATTTAAATTTTTAATTGTTGTGTAGTGGAGGAACAGGCACGGTGGAGGAGAATTTCAAGCCAGATGCACACCTGTCGAACTGTATTTTATGTGCGGTGGAGGAACAGGCATGGTGGAGGAGAATTTCAAGCCATATGCACAACCGTTGAAGCGTACTGAATATAAATACTCTGAATTATCCGCCGTACCGTACCGTATTGTCGTATTTCCAATTTTTTTTGGCCAGTATGACCGAATTTGGTAACTATGCTCTTGAGTATGAGAAAAGATACAAGAATCTACTATTCATGCTGAGTGTTGATGTACAAGAAGATGGAGGGGAGATTTTGATGCTGCTATTGGAGACTCGGCAACTATTGTCATGATGGTCTATCCATTTGCGATTATGTGTTGTAGTCAATGTTTGGAAGGATGTTGAACCTAGTGTTATGGTGGTGTGTTGGAATATGGATGTTTCATATGTAGAGTGAGAAATTTAATTAAGAGATAAAATTAATTTCAAAAATAAAGAGATAACTTAAGTTCAAAGATGAAGTAAAAATATGAGGATGTTGAATAAAAAATATTCCAATGATAGACAACACATGTAAACTAAAGAAAGGTTAAAATTAATTTCAAAGATGAAGAGATAAACCTAAGCTCAAAGATGAAGTATAAATATGAGGGATGTTGAATAACAAATATTCTAATGATAGACAACACATGTAAACTAAAGAAATGATGGGTTTAGAAGAAGTGTACACAAGATGGTGATATGTGTTGTGTAGAATGTAAGGGGTGAGTGGACTGCCTTCAAAAGTAGAAAGTAGAACTATATGAACTTTGCATGACCCTAGAGTTAGACAGAATAATTATAGTCCATCATGTATTGTTTTAAATTTGTAAAATGATGAAGATTTCATCAAATATTGATATTGATATTATTCATACTTTGAGTTTGGAAATCTCTACATCAAGACTTCTTCACATAGTAATAAAATTGGAATGAATGTAAAAAATATATATAGAATAAAACAATACAATGAAAACACCAATAAAGGTGGTTTATTCAATTTGGGATACATTTACCAAGAAATAGTGAGTCCTTCCCTTTTATTTCATCTTCATCTAGCAAAAGGAAGGGATTACAACCTCTTCTTTTCTCTCTCTTAATTGCAATCCTATCTCAATAATATATACTTCCAATGTAGTTAAGTCATAAAAAAAGGGTTTTCTTCTTTTTTAACAACCTTAACGTAACATATACCATTAGATATGCGACCATGTGATCTAATAATGGATGGTTCAGATTGACTCTGAAATTACAATATTTTACAAGGCAATATTTCCAAAAATTTCCTTTTTCTCTCTAAAGGCCACCCCCCCCCCCCCCCATATCCTCCAAAGCCCCTTAAGACAATATTAGAGGGGAAATACCATATACACCTCTAGTTAGGAACCAAGGTCGAAACATAATTAAAAAATAAGGCCTTTTAGGAAAATAATCAGCTTGCTCCATTACTACTACATATGTTGGGCTATGATTCAACATTGTACATGGCTAGATTCTCATCATCATCATATTCAATAAAGAGAAATTGAAACTAAGCACAAACTTATATTCTCCTTTTTTATTTCCTTCGTTAACATATCTATATAATTTGGGTAGTATGTAACATTTTTAGCTTCGACTGTATCTCTTCTAAAATTGATATTATGAAATGGCACCTGAGTTTTATATGCATAATATTAAAATTAAAGTTTGAGCTCTTTTCAAGATGAATGACACTCTTTCTATCATTATATAAGTTGTTATTCTCCTACTTCTTTCCCAATTTGAACATGTACCTTTGTAACCAAATCATATCTTTAGTAACCTCTCTAGATGCAACATACTATACTTCTATTATTGAAAGTGCAACAATGTTTTACAATTTCTAAATCCAAATTACTATTGTTCTACCTATAGTTAAATAATGCCTTTTATTTGTCCTCCTGCTATCTATATCACCTACCATATCTAAGTCAACATATCCCTGTAGAGGAATGTTTGAAGCTCCAAAGCACAATTCATGACTAGTAATACCTTCAATACCCATGAATCCACTTTTCTTTCTTCCAATTCTCTTTTTCTATAATGTTCATATACTTTCTCATCACTCCACTACAAGTGAAATATTTGGCCTTGTGCACACCATTACATAAATCAAGCTAATAATTGCCGACAATTATGTAACTAGACATGTAGTCTATTTCTTCTCGTATCATGGGACACATCTCCTTACTCAATTTGAAATTTCTATCCAAAGGTGTACTAACTATTTTTGCATCATTAATTTCAAGTGTTTCCAACACCTTTTCTATTTATCACTATGAGACAATATAAATTTATGGTTTTTCCTATCACTTGTTAATCTCGTACCAAGTTTTTTATTTGTAGCATCCAAATCCTTTGTAGAAAATATTAGCTGATTTTTATTTGAGCACATTTATATCCTACATGTTATACCTTGCAACAATAAATTCATTTACATATAATAGCAATAAAATATATATACCATTACCTTACCTCCTAAAATAAACACAATGGTCTTCTTTGTTACATCTACTATAACCTGGTGCTATCATAAACCTGTCAAGCTTCAAATACCATTGCCTTGGAGCTTGCTTTAAACCATACAAGTTTTCGTTTCATCTACATACTAAGCTTTCTTTCCTTTTGACTCATATCCCTGTGGTAGTTGTAATGAGTCTCTTCCTGTAAGTCCTCATGGAGAAAATTTCTCATTGGATCAACCTATAGGAGGCACCAATATCCTTTTGACTATGTTCTATAAATGATTTCTTCTCTTTTCCACTTTGGTATTTTCAATTTTTTGCATTGACCTCATTCCCCTCATTTATCAACATTGTTCTCTAAACCAAGAAATTCCTTCATATCCTGATTTCTAGATCGACATTCTCTATTCTTCGGCACTATACAACCAGTCTATCATCGATGCTTCTTTTTACCAATATAATTTATTTTTCATATAGCACTTTCTTCGACCCAAAGATTAAATTTCGCACTCCCTTTTTAATTCCCCATTTTAGATATACGTTTCAACAATGTAGTAGATATTTAATTTGGTGCTTCCTTCATACCAACTTATCAAAGCTTGACATTTACATAGATGATCACTTTGTCTACCTATAGTGCACAACTACCACACTAGTGCTTTAATTTGGTATTCCCTTTAACTCTGTCTTTCTCAATTATACTTAAGCGACACACGTAGTTTCCTTTTAAGATTTTATTACATAGGCACTTTATAATCATTATGTAAGAACTTACTATTTCTATGAGCTCCCTTCAATCCAACCTTTTTATGTAATAGTGTTTATATGCTAAGTGTTGCAACATATGCCCAAATAATGAGCCTAGAAGCCTCTATATCAGTATACTAGAAAGTTATATAATTTCCATTACACCCTTTAATTAATATAGTGACATGAGTTTTTTTTAGGTCCCAAAATCCAAACTTAATATTTTGTTAGGAAATTAGGAAAATACTGAAATCATTTAACATGTGAAACCTTAAAAAAATGATATTTTTCATGGTCCATCACTTATTAGTGCTATATAATAATAATATTGTGACCTTGGACCAAGACTGAGCACTTACAAGCGCTTAGGATATCTATGAATCCAAAACTCTCCAACTTAACAAATTTTCAATATAGCAATATGTAGAGAGATTTAAACATTTAATGATATAGACAAACACCCTTGTGACAATGTGTTGAGACTAAGTTCTTATCATGTCTCAATATATCCATAGAAACATGAAAACTATCATTTAAAAAAAATTGATATGGAAATATGCTGAGCGACCTTAAGTCCTTACGCACTAAAACTTAGTGTGTTGTTATTGGAGTTGTGACTAGGGGATGTTATATCTGATATTGTGAAAATATTCAACCCAATGATTTTTTAAAATGGAAATATTCTAATATTTTGAGGGGGTCTTATCCCTTAAGGGCCTCATAGACAATTCCATTGTCAGGAGTTTCTTAATAATGAGGTATCAATGAATCCCATGAAAATTTCAATTGGAAAAAATGGTATGGCAATATGTTGAGGGGTGCTTAGCCTGTAAGTGCTAAAACTTGACACCTTAGTGACCAAGGGCCTGACTAGGGGTTCCATTAGAGGCTCCAATACATTAGAATATTAATGATTCTAGTTAGTTATCCATTGTAAAATATCAAGTAAACTAAGGGTACAATAGATAGACCCAAAATATATGATGAAGTAGGTCCAAAACTTTAGATTTTACAAGGAATTCGATCTATAAAAAAGTTCATTGAAATTTTATGCTTCTCTAAGAATTTCGAGGTTTTCCTTTTATTTTTTTCCCATTCCTTATTTAGAGGTTTCTTCTTTTCTTTTTCTTTCCATTCCTTATTTTATGTTTCCCATTTTATGATTTTAGGTTTGGTAAAATTTTGAGGTTAATTCAAACAAATTCCCCTTTTATTCATTTTGTGCCCAAAAGAATTTTTTTCTCCTTTTCTTATTTCTGCACTCAAACCAATATTTTCCCTAGTTTTCTTATTTCCATGTTGCTTCCTTAGATCATTCTCCCCTTTTGGGTCATGCTCCCACCCTTGGGTATCCCCCTAGATTTTACATAAATAACAACAATATTCAACAATATACCCCTTTTCCATTGATGGTAATCCTCAGATGGACTTTGAAGAGTGTTGAGGACCATCTCCTAACTATAAAATCCTTATGTCAACAACTTATTCATTGAAATACTCCCTAAGTGTAGTTTTTCCCTCACTATGAACTACCTTTATATGTAATTTTTGTTATTAGGCTCCCCCTATTTACACTTTTCTACACCTTCAACATCGATGGAAAGGATTTCTCCCCTTGAGCGATTCATCTTCTCAATTACATTTCTCTTCCTTTTTTTACTACTCCCCCATAATATTTTTTCTTTCCAGGCTTTGTAAGATCCAATTCCTTCTTCTACCTATTTGACAATAATATCCATGTATGATGCCCTTAACCAACAAGTCCCTATTTTGTTTCTCAGTATTGAAATTCAATCAACATCATTTGTTCCCAATCATTCTTCTCATACAACTCACTCTCTAAATATTTCATCTTCTTGATATAATATAAAGTGCTTCAATGTCTCACTTATCCATATATTTTCCAATTTACTTATGAGATGAAAGAGACATCACTCCATCTCATTGTCTCAAATATTCAAATGTCTCTCTAGGAAGGAGTTTGGTATATATATCTACAATGTTATGCTTATTTAGCAATGTATTCTAGCTTAATATTGTGATCAACCACATGATACTCTAGGAAATTATATTTGATAGGAATTTTTCTTTTTCTATGAATGCATAATAGGGTCCTTCGAAATATTTATTGCACTTTTATTATCAAATAACATTGATATAGGTTGACAATACTCTACCTCGATAGATTTTAGAGTTTTCTTCATCAATGGGACTTGAGTACAACATGATTATGTTGCAATATATTCTACTTTAGGTGCTTAGAGAAAGCTAGATTTAGGTATATTTCTTTATCAATCATGATACCGAGACAATTTCCCAGAGAATGGACCTCCACTAGTGCACATGTCATCAACATTTCCTTCCTAATATACATTTGTATATTTTATTAACGAAAATATTTTCTTCATGAGTACCATAATTTGAGGTTCTTAGTTTCCTTCAAATACGTGAGAATTCTTATTACTACCTACACATGGGTCTCCTTTGTCACAATTTGAAATATTGCAACTAAACCTATAACAACAACTGATATGAAGTTTTGAGGTTGTAAAATATAATAAATTTGCTAATTATTAGCATGTATAAAGTTTTCACATCTAGAGATTCATCATCTTTGATTAATTTTCATCCTATGAGGATGGCAATGTTTACAAGTGTACAAATTTCAATTCCACAAATTTTCAACATTCCCTTAGGATATTTGGTTTGAGAGATAAATATACTCTTTCCTAATTGAACAACGTGCAATCATAAGAAAAGTGACAATTCCCCAATCATGGACATTTCAAGTTTTTTATGTATTTCTACTGTAAAGTTTTGAACCATTATGCCAACGTCACTTCCAAAGATGATACCATCCACATAGGCAATAATTATGAACAAATTTTACTATCAGTTTTAATTTAAAGGTTTATATATATTTCTCCTATTTTGAATATTTTCATTTATACTTGTCAGAGTCTTGAATATTTTGACTTGAGGAGCTTTCTATAGTCCATAAATAGCTTTCTTCAATATACATAGCCTTTATTTCCTGATAGCTAGAATCCTCTAGTTGCTCGTATATAGTTCTTCTTCTAAAGTCTCATTCGAAAATAATACTTGACATCCATTTCATGAACATTGAAATTTTCTGCATGCATATGCTAAAGAACATTATGTTTTCTTCAATTCTACCAGCTGACTAGAACAATTGTTTTTAAAAATCAGCACCTTCCACTTGTGCATACCCTTTGCATACCAAACTAGAATTATTCCTCATTACATGTTTATTATCATTAAATTTTTTCATGAAAGCACATTTGGTTTCATTATATTATTTTATACGGGCATGCGAGATGTTCCCATGTTCATTTTTCCAATCTAATTTTAGATATTTCTATCATAGCATTGACCCAATGCTCATATTCTCTAGCTTATGCAAAATTATTGGCTTATATTTTGGATAACAAGGACATGTTTTCATACACTAGTGTGCTTATTAATTTTCTATGAGTCCTAAACACATGAATATTTATTGCCAAATATTTTACTTTATCATTCATAATTCTAAACATATATAGATAATTCTTTAGATGTTGAAGCTATATATCTTTCTCCTATTATTTTTATATTCCTATTCTTCTTCCCTTTCATACTCTCTTTACAAGCATATCCTATGAATCCATATTATAAGTGCCACTTATCCTTTTGATTTAATGATTCATATTTTCTTACATGTGTGCTTTCTACTATATTGTGTATTATTTTGTTTTAGAATTTTAGGCTTTGATACTAGATGAATAGCCAATAAATGTTATTTCATCCCTCTAGAATAAAACTTCCCTAATGATGGGATATTTTCTTTGGTGATTTTAAAAATTGTTTATAAATGCATAGAAAATACTATAAATGCATCATCCATCATGACAACAAAAATGTGAAAAATATAGATGATCCACCAATATTTGACAACGGAGTTCACCACAATGTCTAAGCTATGGCTATAGCCCCGGCTTCAAAGTGGAGAGGACTCTATGTTATCTCAAAAAATAATGGCAATTACATGAAAAAGTATATGGAAATACCTCACTTATGGGAGTGATGTAAAGAATATTCTTCTTTGATAAAATTACTAGTACTTTCAATCAGATTCCTTGTGAATTTTGAAAAAATGATTATAAAATTGACCGAGGTTCTAGAAATGTCACCTTATCCTAAAAATTTGTTCCATAGTAAATTAGAGAATATGGAAAATTCCTAGAACATACTGTCAGACTCTTCTAAAATCTGTAGGATTAGCCTTTGAAGACCCCTTCTTAGCATGCCTACCTATCATAATATGTTTTCCTCCCTCTCTATTGTCCACGACCTCCCCCTCATAGGAAAATGATACGAGGGTTTAAACAAATTCGTGTGGGTAGAATTTTCAATTTTTTTGTTAGTTGGAACTATTGTTTACCATAGGTTCAATATAGGCATTTTTTGATTGGGGGTGATGGGTTCAAACCCATGGACCTCATTTTGAAAATTTAAACACAAACAAATTCATAAATATATGCATTTTGGCTATAATTAACAATTATTATAGTTGACATAACAATTGGTATGTTGAATTTATTCCCTAGGTTGGGATTTCAACCCCCAATCATTGTAACCATTATTTTTAAATAGGTAGATAGGTTAGCCAATTGTGGGGAATGACATGGTTCTTGGTGTTGAGGAGGTAAATCCCCTCTGCCCAGTGGGCGTCCCTACTATCCCAAATGGGGTCCTAGCAACAATAAAACACGCTACGGTCTGGAGTTCCTAATAGTAAATAAAGCAGAGCTTGCGAGGAAGGCTTACACGAATCCAATGTTGTTGTTGAAGTAGAAGAGGTGGTGCTCCCATTCCTTTGCCCATGGCAGAATCACAATCCTCACGATGCAGCGGTGGACACACCTTTTGTGAAACATACAAACAAGCATAAAATCCGGTACATACAACTATATGTCGATCACAGAGGACATAACTCATGAACAAGATTAAGAACAAGTGGAACCATAACCAATAGTCGCTTATCATTAAAGAGTCAAAAGAATAATACAGCCATGCTTTGACAGCACTCTCCTTTGGCGGGTCGTCCATAAGACATGTGTCTCGATAAAACTGTCAAGGATAGGACAAGCCTCTCTCTCACGGATACTTGGCAATAGTCTCCTTTCTTGGATTTGGCCTTAAGGGAATCAAGGCTCTTGCAGCATAAGGATGTGAAAGCTCTTGGGAACTTGGAATTAGCTTGCCATGGACATGAGAAAGCTTTTATAGAAGGAGGAAGGGAAGTTGGGATCCCTATAATTATGGGATTGGACCTATCATCAAGGAAGCTTCCATGAGAGGTGGCAAACCACTTCCTCTCTATGGAAATCAGCGCCAAACCCTCCCAACTCAAGATAGATATCGGTCCGAAATTTGTTGGGATGAAACTTCCGCCTTTTATTTTTAAAAAAACACCTCTTAATATAATAAGTTGAAACGATTTAGCTCTTGTGACGCCAGTGGCGCACCCTCTTTCAGAGAGTTTTGTAGTCACAGAAATTTGAACTATGGAGGCACGCGCCAATGGAAAAAGAGATATTTTTAGGGTTTTTTGCAAGGAGATGTCTTCGGGGCAATGAAATCTCATCTTTAGAGGGATGCTGTGAAAGTATTTTCAAGTCTTGTCTCTGCTCACGAGGTCACGGAAGACCAGGCCTTCTAATGTGCGGGATGGGGATTGCGGGGACGGTGAAGAATGACGTGTGTGAGATGCCCCTAAACGCATGAGGGCCCGAAAGAGAGAGAGAGGGTGAAATGCTTTACGAGAACATGCGTGAAAACAACGCCATTGAAAAACCTACGGAGCGAAGTACAATTGATGTCTCCCGGACACATGATATATATGCATGGTATGGGCGCGGCCATCCATAACGAGTGTACAATAATCTAGATCCAAGGCATGGATGCGGCCATCCGGTGAGGATTGATAAATAGACTCGAGCATGGTCGCGGCCATCGATCGGTGAGTCATGTAAATAATCATAATAATCCACAATATCGCAACCTGGATTACAACGGACACAATCCGGGGTGCTTGCGCTCCATCTCGACCCGAAAAAGTACAAGTTAAAGCATGCGAATATGTAGTGAAGTCGAACATGCAAGAAAAATCGCACAGTTACCGGCCAATGATGAAAAGTTGTTAATAGACGCGAGAGGAACCACCAATAATGACAATGGTTCTCAGACACTATAGGGGTACAATCTACGGCATGTGATCAACGTGAGGCACGACGCCAGGTGCAGAAGTAGAATCACTTGATCGGAGGCTAACTGATGAAAACCTCACGTCGAATGCAACGAACTGCCATTGAGGCATGCGAGCTCGAGTACCATAGGGAGTCTCTAGATCAACTACCAGATAATGAGGGGCGGGGGATCGACGGGGGCGGCCTTGATGAGGTGGGCCATAATGTTTCCCACATCATCGACATGAGGCAGGAGGAACATCATGTTTTTTGAATGAGAATAAATGAGGCCAGAGGGAGGTTGATGCTTTGCGAGAGGTCAACTTCTCTTGAACATATAAAGGGCACGACGGTGGACTTCGCGGTGTTGTGACAACGGATCGAGGTCATGGCGACGAGGCAAAGAGCAGATGAGAGGTCAAAAGTTGTCAAACCCATGGAGGCAAGTGAAGGACGAGATGAGATGTCCCCAACCCAACACTGAATGCGGACAAGTGTCGTGTTCCAAGGGCTTCGACATCTTGAGCACGACAATGATGTTGGTTCCATTTTCCCCCAACATTTTTGGCGAGTACCCCAATTATTTTTTTTATAACAAGCTTGAAGAGGAGGATGGCAACATGCTTGCAATATAAGGCTGCCCTTCGGGCGAATCCATCCTAGTACATTTTGAGCCCTAGGAAGGAAGAACTCGGAGAACGTCATTTCTCTTGAATCCAATGTCATCGAGGTTTAACGAGTCGACAAAGGAAGAACTCGACGTCTTTTCATGTTTAGAGAGTTTGAAAAGACAGCAGAAAAAGTAAACTCCGAGTGGTCCCCGCTTTTCGTAAATAGTTCCTCGGACCCGAAAAGGTAGAAAAAAATATCGAGAAAACCTCCCTAGTCGTGATAGGCTAGAGTATTCCTTTTTCGTAAATAATCCATCCCGGCCAGAAAAAGGGTTAAAGAAGTATGCGGGTAGATGTCGATTCATGTCCACTTTAACGAGATCGAAATGACAAAGAACCTCGGCTTAATCTTTTCACGTTTGAAAGTCGGGAAAAGTTTGAAAGATGACTCCGGAGTGACTTTTTCGTGTATTTACCGAGTCCGAAAAAGTATAGTACAACTCGTTTCACCGGCTAAGTTGCGTGAAAGACACTGTTCTTTGCTAAAAAGGCAAGTTTAAAACCCATTTTCGACAAAATATATTAAAATATTTAGAAAAATAACTTCAGACCTATTTTGAATTATAAATATGTCAAATGGTAAAAATAAAATTACTTTTACTTTTTACCTCATAGAAATGTGATGGTCCATTTTGTGTGCGAACTTCTGACATCGATTGCAACCAATCCGGGCTACCATTAAGATTCCCATCAGTTCTAGGTAAGAGGCGCTTCTTTGTACTCCATTTCAATCTATTTTTTAATAGTTTCCATCATGCATTAGATTTCTGTGGCAACTTTTTAAATTTTTAGGGCTCCGCTCATTGGCGTGGGTATCGGGCACGGACCCGCGCCAATGAGACATATGCAAAGGGCTTGCGCTAAGCGGCGGTTGTTCGAGGAAACGGCCCGCGCCCCGGTGCCAGGCAAATTTTCGCGTAAAAATTCAAGATTTTAATCCAATTTGGATGAATTTTAAAGCTCAACGGAGAGATCTAATTAAGGGTTTGTGACCATGTTGATGCGAGAAGCGAGAAAATGGTGATTGAGTGGAAAGAAGAGAGCAGTGAAGAGGATGAACGAAGCCATGGAGAATGAAACTTGCATGAACGCCCTCGAAGCTTGTGGAGGCTAAAAAATTCTTCTGACACCTTGTTTACGAGCTCAGCCCGAGCTTCTCTGATACCTAATCAACATTTGGGATGAAAATGAACAAGTGTTCAAGGCTAGCGAGGATCGAGGTATTAGGGCGGAGGTTTCGACATATACTTCATAATAGGATTGTCGACGCGAGAGGTCCGGTCGCCCATATTTACGGGGGAAGACCATCTAGTGAGAAGATGGAGCGAAGTGATATGCAGAGTGTGCACGAGGGAGCACCGGCGGGATCGAGAAGTGGGAAAGTAGATATTCACACCATTCACGATGCGACGAGGTGGTGCGTATGCCATCACGCGAGTGCAGGGGTCGCGAGGCACCACACGAGGCCACAAAGGCCCAGCTTTTGCTAGCCTCGGAGTGTATGACTCCTATTGTTTGGTGGGCCACGGCAGTGACAATAAACATGAAAAGACGACTTACGAAATGTAATAAATCCAAGGGCGGAAACGGTTTGGCTACGGTTCCATCACAGTATCGTTCATTACGGAAAGATTACCAATCTTCCGGGGCCAAGGGGCCATAGTATTTGAGCCAAATTCCGAGAGCCAAGAATGGCTCGGCCCGGCTGACACTAATGCCCGGCGAGCTGGAGGAGGCCAACGAGATGTCCTAGAGGCCGAGTTTTTGGGTGGTTGCGGCATCGGTTGATCGTAGTGGAGAGAGCGGCCATATGTAGGAACCGATTTCACTTTGGAGACCCGGATCTCCCACTACGGAAGGAGATGATTGGGACGGGGAGTTGTGTATGACACTCTTCTCTTTTTGATTTTTTATGTTTTATAATTTTTTTTTTGTTAATACATATCCATCTGACACATTTTATATGTGCGGACGTGGGCCGGAAAGAGCGAGTGGTATGTCTCTCGCACGGAGGACTCTTCTCTTTGATCCTTAGGCATAGGGTGCGAGAGGGGGGAGTTAATCCGGAATCTCGAGGGCATTGCCGAGGATCCCCCGAACTATGCCGGTGGTGGATGCCCGATGGCGTAGCGAGGGGACGACGGTGGGAGTGCCTAGTCGCCTCCATAGGACCCCCAGAGACGCTCGGTGCATGCCGGTCACTTGTTATCATGAGCACCATGCGGATTAGACTCCTAGAACTTTATCATGCATATTTTTTGAGAGACATGTCGTCTCTAGGATATATTAAGACAAACATGTATATTTTTTGATTCTATACGATGCACACTATGTAAACATTTTGATATTATCTATATATATACATATCTATTTACGGATGGATCTTTCTTTTCATGTGATGTTGTTTTACAAAATGCGCAAATGTCTATGTAACACCAAATTAGCTCTTTACTGTCTGTTAATGTATTCATATGCACAGGTATATGTTGATATGTAATATAGTCGAAATTTATTTCCAGTAAATGAATGCGCGGTCCTGACGTAAAATGGATAAGTTTTTGCAACCAAATAATGACGGGTTCGGTTGTAATACTACAAGTTGTGAGTCTAGATACACAAGCAATTCATGGATACCAAGGTTTACAGCCTCAGTTAATAATTATAATACAACACTATATTCCACGATGTTATTTGTAGTACATCCCAAACACACACCTTGCAGGTTGACCAACTCACCGAGCGGGATCATAGATTACCCGAGGCTACGAAACCCCAGGGTTTACGAGTACGGGAGGCACCATCCGCGAAGCCAAACAAACGGACGGATGGACATATGCCCGCAGTCAAGAAGACCCAGTCGACGGAAAGATGTTTACATCGCACACCACACCTCACATGCACAAAAATGAAAAATCACACACTTATGTACACACACCACACCAAAAATGACTTTAAGCGTAGTATTTTCGGTACGGCCATTCCCGAAATTTGCGCCCGTGAGAACTCCTTCATAATCTATAAGCTTATAAGCCCCATTATTCAAAACACGTTTTACTATATAGGGCCCATGCCACATAGGTTGGAACTTACCGACCCCAAACTTTTCATGTGCTTGATCGTACGGGAGAATGAGGCTCCCCCTTCGATAAGACGAGGAGAAACCGATTGATCAAAGTGAGCTTTAACCGCTTCTTTTTTGCTTCAATAAATAAAACGGCTAAGCGGCGGATTTTCATCTAAACGTTCCGGATACAAAGACGTTCTTCCTAAACGGAAGTGTCGGGTAGAAGTTCCATGACTAATTTCAACGAAAGAATCTCGCATTTCAGCCGAAGAGTTTCTTCTAGACCATCACGATTGAAATGGTGTGAATCCGGTTGCACTCTTTGCGGACGTCGGTATACCCATAGAGCGGAGAACGAGTTGGAGGTGCCAATTGGATTTGTGAATACCAGCGTTCGTTGAAGCATAGTGACCAAAAACCTTGTTCCTTTACTTCAACACAGCCTTTTCTTGAGGGGAAATATGGCGTTGAGCTGCTCTGGCCCCGTGGCTTGATCTTGAAGTCGACTCTGCCATCATATAATCCGGAAATGAGTACCATGAGTCGATAACGATGGCTTGAGGGACCTCAAAACATGCAATGATGTGGTTGAATATGAATTGGAGTAGGCTTGTCTTACCATCGGCGGCCTAGTGTAGGCATCGCTTCGGCCCACTTGGTGAAGTAGTCAACAGCGACAATGATATACGCATGCCCCCTAACCGAGTGAGGGTTACACGTCATAAAATCCACGCCCCATTTCGAAAAGGGCGGCGATAATAATAGGATGCAAAGGGAGAGGTAGCGTGCGCATCTTGTGTTGAAACACACAGCACGTGTGACATTTACGGATTGCGATGATACGGTCTTTCGTACGGACGGCTAGAAGTAAGGTTTGCTCACGAATTTTACGGCGGTAGCATATCCGGACATATGTCCACCACGGACGCCCATTTGTGGTAGTCATTTAGGACCCTTTCGACCTCTTCCAAGGTTGAGCACCGATGGAGCACCGAATCTACTCCAACACGGTATAAGGTATCTCCTTGATGCGATAGGGTTGAGGCCCCGATGCCGAATTCGACGTTGGGCATCTTTAGTAAACTCGGACCAAAATGTGGAGGTCTGAAGATCTGGATGTCGCCATACCAAGGGTCGCGGCGATGCGATGAGGAAAATATTTTCGTACGAGATATGATCCTCGGGTGTGAAGGAGTGGAGTACGCTTCGGGAGTGAGCATATAAGGTCCGTGAAAACAAGTGATTTGGTTGACTTAGGTGGTGAACTCTAAGTCAAACTCCTATGAGGATAATGATCCATTTGGATTATTTCCCAGGTAATTTCGAGGAAAATATATTTCATGGGGTTGCAATCACGAAACCACTTTATTATACGTACGCAAGGATATGTATTAATGACGCACAACGTGTCTGCTGACTAACGCCAGCTTCTCAACATGAGCATAACGTGTTTGTATCAGAAGGTTTCGTGATGAATAATAAACAACATGTTCATTACCATCATCATCATCACATGCACCAAAACCATAGCTATGGTGCTAAAAGCGGCGAGATACAAAAAAGTGAAATCACAGCGATAGTCGGAGGACGAAGCAGCATTAGCGAGTAATGTCTTCAACTTCTCAAAGGATTGTTGAGGGCCGTCCCCAATGGAAGGGAACATTACGCTTTAATAGGTGCGTGAATCCTTTGGCCACCTCGGCGTAGTTCGGGATAAAGCGTCGAAGGAAGTTCTCTTTTCCTGAGACTTTACGGCGATATAACGAGGAGGGTGATGGGAGGTTGATAGCCTCGACCTTTAAAGGGTCAAGGCGAATTCTGTATTTGGAGACTATGAATCCCAAAGAAGCGAGCGGAATCCACGCGGAAGACACATTTATGAGGATTAAGCCTAATATTGTAAGCCTTTACGGCGAAGGAAAATACGGCGGAGGTGTTCGGGATGATCCTCTCGCCCTAGGCTGAGTGAGGCTGGCAAGTCGTCCGAGATAAGGCTGAACGATATGGATAATGTCATCGACGTAAGACATCGCACGGCTGGAAAGTGGCTCAAGCATTCTTTAAGCCGAACGGGGCTTTTTATACGCGAAAGTACCCCACGGACGGATGAATGTAGTCTTGTCTTTGATCCTCGGTGCGATATTGATCTGATTGTAGCCAAAGCTGTCCATCAAGGAATAAATCTCACTTCGAGCACATTAAGTCGATGATATGGTGCATGAACGGGTGGGATAGTTATCTTTTGGACGAGCACGATTGATGTCGCGGTAATCAACACGGACCCTAATAGTACCTTGCTTTTTATCGACAAGGACAATGTTGGAAACCCGATACCTTGAGGGGGATGGGATAAATAAAGCTTTGCGTTCGGAATTTTCAACTTGCCTTAATTGCGATGGTTTATGAGGATGCATGGGGCGTAAGCGTTGGCGCACGGGCTTCGCACCGAGATGAGTTCGGAATCCTGCACTACGATACTAGGATCAACCCGGCATTTCCTCGTAGGACCGAGCGAACACATCTACGAATTATTTAAAAAGATCGGTATAGACTTGAATCTCATCGGGAGAACAAGTCACTTCCACATGTATATTCTCAACGATCCTAGGTTTAACGAAGATGTCGATTGGGATGGTTTGGTGTTACTCGAGTTTCCTCTAAGAAAGAACCTCGTGCGTCAGATGGACGTTTGGAGAGGAGGAGTAGGAAACTAAGATGCATAACGCTCTAGACAATCGACATTGCCCCCAAGCTGGGCATGAAGAGGACGATGATGTCCATGCTTCAGACAACTCCTTAAGAGACATAGTTTCAATGATGGCCTCATCGGAAGGAAAAGTCTCTTTTAGAGGATGCGTCGATAAGTTGACCAAGCTAGGGGATTGAGGTAGACATCTGAGAGCCATGCTCAAGGAGCATGCGAGGAGGTGGAGGATCAATTAAAACAAGAATTTCATAGTAGCTAATCTCTCTGGGTCAAGGGCATTGATTCTCCAAACTCAAACACTGCCTCGGGCGCTGGGGGTAGACGGGGGTCATCGGTACTGGAAATCATATTAACTTGAGTCATGTGCGGTGGTGGTGTGGGAAAGATACCCATGAGGACGAGGTCTTTGAAGAGACCGGGGTCCTACCACAACATCGGGGGATTCGGGATCTGATCCATGTGCGGAACGTTGTTCTCGAGAGGTGGGTGAAGAAGGACAGGCGATCCTTTGTAACAATTTTTCCCTCGTGAGGAAATTAAAGTCGAAAGACGGTGGACGCATGCATAGCATGGCATGGGTCAGTACTTGGTGAAAGTATATTGTAGTTGAGCACGAGCGTCGACTACTTCCACTTCCTCGTTGATAGTCTTCCCTTGTAAAAGTGATCGATAAACTCTCGAGAACACCCGGGGGTTTGGATTCGCGACCTTTCAAATGCCTCTAGGGCATTGGGAGATGACGAAAGAGCTGGGAAACCAATGGCCTTCCGAGGAAGCGGACGACATGACGCGGAGTAGAAGCACCTTCATCCACAACGGCCCTATGGATGTTCGGATCGTTGATCCGTCTTGAATAACAAGAGCGATCGATGTGGAAGTCAGGGGTTGAAATTCTCTAAATCGAAGGTGAGAAGACTCGAATCGGCGGGATCTATGCCAGCGATTGAAGACGATAAAGCCTTCCGTTGCGAAGGAAAACTTTGAAGAACTTCTAGTGCGGACATAGCCGAAGGCGCTGTGCCAAATCCTCAACAATATTGTAATGTTGAGCGGCACGAGCATTCGGATTATAGGAATATCTTTGAAAACCACACAGAAGGCGACTTAACAACAGGTTGGGGGGTGACTTCTACGATTTCCAACGAGCCAGGAGAAAGATGGGGGAGGTGGTCCATACGCAACTGCCTTCCTTGGTGCCTCATAGCACGATTCATTGTAATCCTTCGAACGCGTGGCAACGGAGATGAGTGCAGCACCATTCATCATAAAAACTTGGGACCGAAATGGTGCGAGATGGTTCTGTTTGTTCAACCATGCAGGGTCTGCTAAGATAGAATGACTCTTTAGGCTTGTTGGAGTCCCTTTAGATCCTTGAGAAGTTGAAAACTAACCTTGGATCGTCATGGAAAATCCTTAGTATAATGGTCTCCTTCACAAATGAGCGGGGGTACTTCGGTTTACGTTGAGAACCATCCTTAGTGCGAGATTTGGATTACGGCTTTGAGACATCGAGATTTAGATTTACCTTTTGCCCTTCTTTTTCCCTTTGGAGGCTTTCTCCGTAGGATTAGCTTTGAACGGAATTCACTTCGCGGTTTGCCGGAGATACGACGGGGGCGGGATGAGCAAGAGTATTGTTGGAAGAATTAGACTTACGCTACATTTGAAGATTTCTTCGAATTCGAGACACGAAACCAATGACACCATCCAGCACGCGAGGGGGTAGGTGGAGCCTTAGGATTTCGGACGTGGAGCATCGGGCAAGATATCATAAAGTGTGCCCCGGACGAGAATATACAAGATCCGAGATATTGGGCACGTGCAATGGCTTTGTTCCTCGATCACACCGCTCCCATCGCAATATCTTGGGCGATTTGTCCCACGAAGGAGGTGGTGAACCGGTGAGTTAGTATACGATTAGGTATATGAAACTTGATCGGTCTACGATGGCACGCCACTCATAAATGTGATCGAAGTATGAGTGGCTTTATCCTCTTCAAGGAAGTCGGGAGGTGCGTCCCGGCTTCATAGCGAACCGGTAGCGAGAAGTGCATGAGAAAAGCCATGGCTAAGGAATTGAAATCTTGGAAGATGCCACGGAATAATTCTATATACCACTTAGTAGTAGCTCCCGGTCGAAGTGCGGCCGGAAGAGGCGCGGAATGAATTGAATCATCCGACCCAAGAGTTAGATGAACACGAAGATGATACGACATTAAATGCGATTGAGGGTCCTCCCCGGCTTTACCCTCAAACTTGGGGCAATCACCTGGTATCTTGGTAGGAACCGGAAGCCAATACGGATTATGCAAAATTAGATCATTGGTTAATTTGAAACATCAGAGCAACTCCAGTGTAGGGAATGGCACTAGTGGATTGAGCGGCATCCCGAACTGGGATGAGGACCGGTCTTTGTACTCCACAACGCTGGTTGTGAATATCCTTGCCCCCATAAGGTTACGTCGTAGGATTCGGCTAGTAGGGGTGTAGGTCGTATAACCGGACTTATTTGTTGTTGGTAACCGGTGTGTGGGGCTTGATAACGCGAGTATGAACCACGATTATGTGTCGGCCCCGGTGTATGACATTTGGATTTAGCTACTAAGTATAGGTAGAGCCGGGTGGAGGATAATGCGAGAGCCTCGGGGCTGGTTATAATTTGGTTGAGATTGACCGTGAGGGATAATAACCACCACGAGGATGAGTCGGCTGCTGATAGGTTGAACCTGCCGAACCTTTGATAACTAGGCGCATTGTTGATTTGAACGCGGCATCGAATGAATCGAGCTGGCAGGCGAGGGTTAATGGAATGAGCGGGCTGCCTGAGTGAGCAGGTTGACCCAGCCCGGTGAGAGGGCTGCCACAGGTGAACAAGTTGACCGGATAGATAGGTTGCGCGGTTGCGCGGGTTGACTTGGGGCGTAAAGAAGCCTCGGGTTGTCTTAGGATGGGCCGGTTGGCCCGGAGGCGGAACACCGGGTTATGCGGATGGACGGTTGGCTTTGGTGGAGGAATAGGGCCGGTGGTTGCTGAGTAGCCGGTTTGACCCTGAAAGCAGGACCACATGGGGTGGTCCCGGCTGATATGCAACATTAGAAGCAACGAGATGCTATGATTGCATAGGTTGAGAAGAGTTTGGTTGACCCCTAGGACCATAGACCGGTCCCGGTTGGTAACCGGTAGAAGTGCCTGAGGTTGTGGGAAGGGCTATAATCTTTGTCCTTGCGGACCGTATGATGGCCCTTGTGGCCGTAGGATAGCCTTGGGCTACCCATGGAGTCATAAGGATAGCAGGTTAGCTGAAGGTTAGCCTTGAAAAGGTTGCCCTTGCGGGTTATAAGCCTGGTTATAAGGTAAACCTTGAGCATGGAGGTAAGCCTAGGGATCGGGTAGACGCAAAATGTCCCCGTGCTCATCATACTAACCTGGAAAATCATACACGGGTGTACACTCTTGTGCATAGTGTGAAAAATAAGTGGTTGGGATCTTGGGAGGATGGTCCAACCTCGGGGTTGTTTGTTGCGAGGGGACGAGCGATACTCCTCGGTGTTCTCGGTATGTGGTCTTCGTCGCGTCTTCGGGGGAGACGGCGGCAAGCGCCTGGCCGGAGGTGTCGTGACAACGGGTGTAGAGCGACCACACGGACGGTGGGTCGAATGGGTACGAAGTAACGGGCGTGCGAGGGAGACACCCCCGGTGAAGGAACGGTGGCCTCGGAGAAGGAGGCGGCATCCCATAGAGGCGGCGTGGGAAATCGAGATTTGACCCAGGGACGCACCCCGGTGGTAATGAGGGACGGGGCGTTGACATGACGAATTTGTTTTTCGAGTTTTCTCCGAAAATAATCTTCGTGGGAAGAGGTGATAGTCTTCACCGGACGTTGGGATTTCCTCACGAGAATCACTCATGTTTGAGCCGCCCGCTAGATCTTTTGATAGACGGCGAGGACTAGGAGAAAAAATAGTAGGCATAAAAGGCAAACTCGATGTGAAGAAGAAATGGGCTCCTAGTCTCAATTAAACTGGAGAGATTCGAAAGGGCCAATTGAACTCACTTGGTCCCCCAAAGGGTTGCTCGGGAAAGAACCGGTCCCCCGTCGGGAAACTCGGAAACAATAGGTTGTTGTGGTTCGAGCGAGAGGATTGTGGAAACCTGCGATGGTGTACATATAAGGACTACCGAGTAGATGAAAGCGAGGGTTCGCCCTTTGTGGTAATAATGACAAGAGAAAAATGTCAAACACACACATGGGCTGAAAAAAGAGTGAAGACACACAATCAAGCAGTCGACAAAACGAGAAACTAACAAGGCATGTGATCGTGCGTTAATTTTACCACATTGAAAAATAAGAAACTTCCGTTTCATGTTTTAAGAGTCGAGAAACGGTCGAAAAAGGTGACTCTATCTCTTTGATTTGACACAAGCGTGAAAGGACAAGCGCTTAGTGATCCTTTCAAATTTAGGGAGTCGAGATAGGATCAAAATGACTACTCGGGAATCTTGAAGCAAAAGGGTGTGCCAAATAACCGTGAGCGCAATATACACCTTGGTTTCTATGATAGAAAAAGAAATCAACCAAGGACTTTCCGTACGTGCGAGCAATCTCCCCGAATGTTGTGTTCGGTGTATCACGGGTATAGGGTGGCGGACTCGGCTTCCTATGGATAAAGTTGAACCTAGTGCGGTATCCCTTTATATACGATGGTACGGGAGCACAAGTCCCTACATGGTACTAGTGATGTCTAAAGCCAAGAGGCAAACGGCCAGCTACTAGGTTTTAAGACGTTCTGGTGCGTCTCTAGCCTAGACCTCAAAATGTGTTTCGTTAGATTTCAATGTTGCCTTAGTGTAAATTGAATGAGATTTTAAAGTTTATCTTCGGTTACGTTTCGGTTTTCGAGGCCCTAGCAAATGTGTCGTCTCAAAAATCTCCTAAATGCAAAACTATATGCCACGGTATACCATTTCGTTCGATGAAAGCTAGCTACAGAAGAGTTGAGAGCTTTTACACAAAAAAAATGATCGGAAAGTAATCAATGATATCTCCAATGCAACTAATGAAATCAAAAGCTTTTCTTTCAAATTCACTAATCACTAATAATACCGAAAAGATTTTAATTTGCACTAATCAACGAAAAGAAAAAGAGATTTTTTTTTATTTTTAATGTTTGATAGCTAGATGCACTAAACAAACCGAAAAGAAATGAAAAGCAATTCGAGAAATGATATTAAGAGAGCAAAAAAAGGCACAAAGCAAATTTATCAATGGCATGAACAATTAGATCTCAAATCGGCCAGAAAGTCTCTCAAAACCAAGAAAAGTCCAAGACACTAATGGTAGTGTAATCTAGGCCAAAATGAAGCAAAGCGAGTCGAATGAAAACAGAAATCGAGTCACTCCAAAAACGCAATGAAATGATAGATAGCTCTCAAGTGAATGCAAGGAAGCAATCCCAAAGTCGGCGGAATGAACGAAAACCCAAAAACTCCCAAGGGAGGCTCGACTCATAAAAGCGCCCTGAATGACCTGAGGCTCAAATGCAAAAATCGAAAGAAATAGGCGAACAACCAAAGGATGGAGGTTACAACCCGATCCAAACTAGCCTCCGGTGCGCAAACAACCAAAAAACAAGATCAAAATCACAAAGTCGAGTCTCGAAAGCATGAAAACGGCAAACCCTAATAGCTCACGGGATTGGCGCGGCGGCAGGCTTGAAATTAGCACCGGAAAGGCAATGGCGCGGGTGATACATAGGCAACCTAGCATGATAGGCGCGGCTTGTCTGCTTGAAAAGCATGCCAACCGAGTTTACTATGGAAAAATGAAAAACAAGCAATTTCAGACACAGACAAGTGATGACAAGGCTAAAATAAAGCCAAAGAAATAGGAAAAATGAGTCCAAAGAGCTGACCAAGCAAGCAAGACCAAGAAGTTGACCGAAAAGAGAAGACAATGCTCCAAGTTGTTCAGTTCGTAAACCAAACAAGAGATTGAGCGAAGCGGCGTTGATCATACTGCGCTGTGCGAGCAAAAGCATTTCGAAGGTATCTGGTTGTGCTTCGGGCTCACATGCATAGTTTACAAATCAAACAACAAGTTGATTCCCCCGGCGAATTAAGCCAAATTGTTAGGGGAGGTAAATCCCCTCGTGGACAAAGGCGATCCTACTAGCGGATCGGGTCTAGCAACAGTCACACACACTACGGTGCGGGTTCTAATCGTAAATAAACCGACTTGCGAGAGAAAGGCTTACCTGGAATCCAACGTTGTTGTTAGTAGAAGAGGTGGTCCTCCCATTCCTTTGCCCTGGCGGTCCACAATCCTCATGATCTCCCGTGTCAGAGACACACACGCACATGCAATAAACAACACAAACGCAAGCATAAAATTCGGTACATACAACTATATGTCGATCAGAGGACATAACTCATGAACATGATTAAGAACAAGAGTGGAACCATAACCAATAGTCGCTTATCATTAAAGAGTCAAAAGAAGAATACAACCATAGCTTCGATGCGAAAGCACTCTCTCCTTTGGTGCATCGGCAAGACATGTCTCGATGAAGCACATCCAAGGATAGGACAAGCCTCCCTCTCCGGATACTTGGCAATAGTCTCCTTGCTTGGATTTGGCCTTAAGGTAATCAGAGAAGGCTCTTGCGGCTTATAAGGATGTGAAAGCTCTCTTGGGAACGTGGAGATTAGCTTGCCATGGAAGTAGAGCAAGCTTTTATAGAAAGGAGGAAGGAAGTTGGGATCCCTATAATTATGGGATTATTTCCTCATCAAAGGAAGCTTCCATGAGAGGTGGCAAACCACTTCTCTATGGAAATCCGTGCCAAACCTCCAACAAGATAGATATCGGTCCGGGGAATTTGTTAGGGCGAAACTTCACTTTTATTTTTAAAAAACACCTCTTAATATGGTTGGCACGGGTGTGGCTCTATGACGGAAGCGCGGTGGTGCGCCCTCTTTGGAGGATTTTCCCCCTTGGCGCGAGGGCTGAACTATGGGCTAGCAATGGAAGAGCTATTTTTGAGGTTTTTGCAAGGAGATGTCTTCAGGGCAATGAAATCTCATCTTGAGGAAGGATGCAATGAAAGTATTTTTCAAGTCTTGTCTCTACTCACGAGGTCACGGGAATGAGCCCTCCAATGTGCGGGATGGGGATTGCGGCGAGCGGTGACAAATTGTGTAACACCTGGTGATTGGGTGACATGGAAACCTTAGGTTCATCCACGTCCATGCCATGATATGCTGGCATGTCCATCCACGCCGATGTACCATGTGTCACTATGGGTGTAACTTGTTGACTATGCTTGTTTATTGGGCTACCACGTGGAAGTTTATGGGAGTGTGACATGGCACCTTGTGGGTCCAAACTGCACAATTTTTTTTTTTGTGTTAGACAGTTAGAATTGTTTGGATGGCTAGTGGCTACGAGTGTATTAGCATTGATGTCAACCATAGTAAAATGGTGATTAATTTTCCAAGAAGGAATCCAATTATAGATGTAGGTATCGATGAGAATCACCATAGTAGTAGGATTATTTAAATCCATAAAATATGACTTTAAGTGTCCAAGAAGAATCCAATGAGAGGCTATGGGTTTTCTAGTAGATAATCTCCAAAGTAGTAGGCTTATTGAAAAGCCTTAAAACAATGACTATGGTGAATTGGGAGTCGAGGTCCTAGGCATCCTCCTTCGAGTTTTGAAGCCATTTTTCGGAGTGGAAAAGGGCTTAAACAATGCATAGAATTGTCTCCGTCAAAAAAGTGTTGAGAATAATATTTCCAACGGTACATGAAATCCGAAAAATGGACATTGGAATCAAAAGATCTTTGATTTTAGTGAGGAGCTTGGAGGCCTTTAGAGGAGACAAAATATTGGAGCATTGACATATCAAAGATTGCATCATATCGGAACATCATAGTATCGTAATATCAGAGAGCAGGAAGCATTAGAGCATCTACATATCGGAGTATCGGAATATAGGAGACCAAGAAGCATTGTAGCATAGAGATATCTAAGTAGCAGAACTTCGAAGCATCAAAACGTTAGTGAATCAAAGGTATAAACATATTGGAACCTAGGATCATTACAATTATAGTAAGAGATTGAAATTCCATGAAAGACCTTAGGTTTCCAAGAGAAGAAATACAAAGGTCGAGGAAAATCCAAGGAATGTGAGGACTTTTTCTCTCTCACTACGATAGACACGTGATGAGAGTCATTTAGTCCTTAAGATTTGAAGTGGAAAATGACATCCACATGACGTGACAAGAGTTACGAGACACATTGCAACTAGTTGTGACTTGGGAGGCCTAATGGGGCTAATCGGGGTGACACATGTCACCACTCGGAAAGAGCCACATGGACGGATGATGTAGGAATGAGTTCATATCGAAGGTTGGGATATCGGATGTAGGGACACAGTAACTCCTATGGAAAGTGCCATTATGATAAAATTGACTACGATATTGTTTGGTATATGGTATTGTGGAGACTAAATGAACAAAGAGCTAAGAACTCGGAAGGATAAAGGCACATTGAATATATGTGACATCGTAACACTCATTTCTTATGAGTTGCGATATATTGAGACTCAGATGGAACATTGAAAAGAAGTGAAAGAAAAATGGGTCAACAATGGAGATTAAATAGAGAGAATTTGGAGATTAAATACAAAACAACGAGAGATGTTATTTGAAGGAGCAATGATGCAAGGCAAGAAGGACAATGGTCCACAAAGAAGAGGCGATGGGATAAAAGAAAGCCGAGTTTCCTCATTCTGTGCAAGTCTTGCTCAATTAAATGAGAAACAAAGTTGACACTCACTGACTATCAAGCTCCAAGGAGCAATAAATAAGCATTGGAAGTCATGGTAGAGTGCACGAGGCAAACTTAAAATTAAATCATAGTATGTTATTTTACATAGGAGTTAGTGAAGAACTCGGAATCCCATTCTTATGATTAATACCATGACATAAATCAATGGGAAACTTAAACAAGAGCAAGGGAAGACATGCAAAGAAACACACTCAAGAATTATAGAAACATGTGCCGGAGAAAGCATAGAGTAGTGTGCAACATAGGTGTTGGAACGGGGTTCCCTAAACTGCGTTTTTGATATAATTTTGTAATATTCGGTCTTGCGTAGGGGTTTGGGGTGGGTCAAAGACCCCTAATATTTGTAATGGGTTAAAGGGTAGATGCAGGGTCCCTAAAACCACGGTTTGTGGACCATCGGATAACAAAAACAATGTTATAAATATATAGATAGTTGGGTCTAGTAGAAAATTGAAGTCATAAGATTGATGCTAGATGTGAATTTTTAAGATATATTTGGGTTGTTTTGGGTAAGGACTCCTACTATGTTTGTGTGCGCGAAGATCCTCGATCTTTTTGCTATGTGGAGACCCTAGTAAGTTGTATTTTGCAAGTTTGTGTTTGGATTGTAAGTTGATCTTTGATGCTAATGAATGCGAGAATATATTTGAAGTACCTTTGTGCTGGATTGGTTGTGTTTCTTGTTGAAGTGCATCTGTGATATTTATCTAAAGAGTACAACGAAATGTATCGTGATCAATAATTGGTTGCGATTATAATGTTCTGTGATGGTATTTGTTGATGCGCACATGGATGCGAATGTATCGATTAGATCTATTAATGATAATAGCTTTGTTACGGTTATGTGCTGATTATCATTAAAAGAAGAAGGCTGCCAAATAGACTCATTTTAGTACGAACCTAATAAGTTGCGACATGGATTTGCCTTAAATTATTACCTTACCTACTTTCTCTAGGGTGCGAAACCTAGTTCTGACACCCTTCCATACTACCAAAGGGTGAGACCTTGGCACAGCGAAAGTAGGTCATTGTCGAAAGGGCCGATGGTACGGGGGTTTGATTGCAAACCTTAACCTGCGAACACGGGTCAGCTTGCCCCCTCAAGTCAACAAATGGTTACATTCTTTAAGGACGGGAGAATTTGAGAGAGATTGATAATGGCACAAGACCGTTGGAGACTGAGAAACCGAAACTTGAAGGCTTGTTTGAAAGACAAATTAAGGGAATCTTATATAAAGAGAAGCGTAGTAAAAAGGCGGCAGTGAGAAGTGGAAGAATAAGTACATCTTCATTGAAGTTTATGAAATGTTCTTTGTAACTTTGCACACAAGCTTCAAGAATGTTTAGAAAGGCTCATGGAATTTTAGACGTGTTCGAAGGACGATCAAGTTACACAGTGGATGCCGAAATTGATTCAACAATTGGAAAAGACTGACAAGGCGATCACCCATACAGTAGATCATTGGGTGGACGGTGTACTGAAGTTTGTAACGAAATTCCCGGAGTTGATCGGTCATATCATATTAAGTGATCGAAGGTTCTTCAAGCGTTTTAGAGGTAAGTTCTTGTGAACATTTCCATTGCTAATTAAAATATTGCGGGTGAAAAGGGGTTCTATGCATCCACCATAGAATGAATGACCTTTGATCAAAGCGAAAGTAAAACACGAAGTGGTAAGTACCCCTGCGAACCAATCGAGAAGGGGATAGATCCATCTACATCCCATTAAGAGAGTCGGTTGTGCACGCAGGAAATAGTCCTCTAGCTACACCACCCTCAAAGTCAACATAAGGGGTAAGAACTCACCCACACCTCCGCCACCTCTAGAAGAAGATATGGCCACACACATGAAGCTACCCACCTTGAGGGTGTAGGAGATGAAGATATGGACTGGTTTTGGTTTGTAGAAAAATCATTATGGATTGCACGAATGTGGCTACGGATGTTGTAAAGAAATTACAACTATCCCTCGCCTTTGAAGGAAGGGCCTTGGAGTGGTATATGGGGTATGTAGGCTAGCATGCGGATCCGTCTATTCAAGAGATTAATAAAGCTTTAAAACAACAATTCTGGAAACCTAAGTCCTACTCATAGCTAGTAATTGACACAAATACTTTAGATAGGGACCCAATGAGTTTTTATGGGAAGCTGATCAACGGTTAAAGAAGGTTATCAGAGATGTGGAATTTGAGTATGATGATAGGCGGCCCACAAGGAATGGTTTATCGCTATCTTTTGCTACCTTACTTTTGAATAGACCTATGGGTTAGCGAGGAAATTGAGATGCAAGAGAAAGCCTTGGAGATTTTCTGAAACTAGAAAGAGCTGCATGAAGACGATGCCGAGTTTGGAGTGCGGTAGATCTAGGAATAGAGTGGCGGCAATGAACCTTGAAATCTATAATATACGAAAAAAATAAGGGAAAGAAGCTAGCCCGGACGTATGGTGCATATGATGCGGGGTGTACGGCCACACCAAGGATGGAGTGCCCTCTGGCAGACTACATGCAGGTGGGGGGACCCAGCCCTAAAGATGTTGCGGGGCCGAGTGGTCCAATGTTATGGTGTGCGGATTGTTGCATTTCCGGACTACACGATACCAACCATTTTCCCCGTCTTGGTGCTTATGTTCCAGAATTAAAGCAACAATGGTGTCAATTTTTCTCATTTGTGGGACATGATGAGCATAATTGTTAGACCTATGACTTGATGATAGACCGATGGAACCTATACGAGGTACGGGCTGAGCCCTTCTTCACCACTATCTCCCTCGAGCGGAGAGGAGGCTCCCTAGCAAGAGGTAGGGGAGGGGGAAGGGGTGGAGGCGCAGGTCAGGGAAGAGGAAAATTGATCTGTTACAACTGTGGAGAAATAGGGAACTTTGCCTGGGACTATCCAAACCCTACACAATAATCTTGTCAATATTGTAGACAATTGGATCACGTGATCGAATATTGCCCACTAATGACAGCAAAAATGCAGGAAAAATAGTATACACCAATGAAAAATGTGCATAGGGTTAAGGCAGAGCCACGCGATGAGGGACCAAGTATTAGTAACTGTAACCGCGGTAGCATGGCTACGGGGGGGGGGCCCCGAGAGAAAGTTGTGGTGAACCCCTTATCCGGAGAAGGATGTATTCAAAATGGAAATCCTGGACCTACGGAAAGGAGAAAGGAACCTTTTTCGTAGCTCGCAAGAAGGACTTTTCCAAGGATGAGGCATCTACCTGTGGCTCCAACAAACCTAAGAGTGGGCAACAAAGTTAAACCATTCCTACAAGCATGTATGATGCGGCTATGCAACCGGAAGGCGATATAAAATCTTCAAATACTGATAGAAAATTGCGTAGAAAGAGCTGACCCTCATATAGAGTTCTGAGATGTTCACGAAGCTATATAAGCACAAAGAGCGTACGGGCAAGAGATGTGGATAACGAGTGTATATCGGCGACTATAAAATGGATCGGTCATCTTGGATGCAGGGATCGGATGCAAATTTACTTCCTAAGAAAACATGGCGGCGGATGGGAGAACCCTAGGCTGGAATGGTCCACTATACGATTGCGCATGGCTAACCAACATAAAATCTTACCATTAGGGAGGCTACTCCAAGATTATGGTAGATATCGTAGGAGTTAAGGTACGCCCATATTTTGAAGTCATTCGGATTGTGGAAGATGTAGACCCTTATCTTGCACTCTAAAATTTGGATTGAAATAGACATGGGAGGCATTATCGGCCTAAAGAAAAGGAGCATGGTTTTTGAGAATGAGGGTACCAGGGTGATAGTCCCACTAGACCCTGTGGAAGGAGAGAGGTATACGGAGCCAGTGCATGAAGAAGAGGACGTGGATCACATTTATAAACTCACTCGAGGATGAGGATTGTGTGTCGAGTTGATGGTGTGAGTTCTTTGGGAAAATGATAGTGAATGCCTCTCGACTCCGATGATAGTGAATGCCTCTGCGGTACCAACGGTGGGGGTGCCAGGGTACATGAGAATTCAACATTGGAACGGAGGAGAAACCTAAGCTATCTAAAATTTGGGATTCTTTGGGATGATGATACTATTGGAAGAGTCATGGAACTCCTCATAGAGTACCAGGACCTATTTCCTACAAAATTATCGAACTCAAAGGTTACGGGGGGACCTAGGGGTCATGTGCATCACTTTAAAACTAGATGTGCACCTTATGAAGCAGCACCCTTATCGATTCAACCCCAAGTATAAAAATAAATTCAAGGAAGAACATGACAAAATGATAGCTGCGAGTATCACCGAACTCATCGAACAGTCAGATTGGGTAAGTCCTATGGTGGTTCAGGAGAAAAATACTAAAGGAGAGATACGGATCCATGTTTACCTGCGCAAATTGAATGATGCATGCATACATGATCCCTTTCCTATGCCATTCTTAGATGAAATCCTTGATAGTGTCGGTGAGAAGGAAGCATACTCGTTTACGGATGGGTTCTTGGGCTACCATCATATCATGATCACACCTGAAGATTGCAACAAAACTACGTTCGCCACTGAATGGGGATCTTTCCAGTACACTTTCATGCCATTTTGGCTCAAGAATGCCCCTATGCATCTTTTTCGAGGGTGGTGGTCGCGATGTTAAAGTTTCATCCACAATTTTTTGGAGGTATATTTGGATGACTAGACCGTATCCAGGTTGATAAAGAAGCACGTCTCAAAATTGTGCATGATGTTCGATGCCTATCGAAAGAACTAGATTTCCCTGAATATTAAGTGCATATTTTGTACCCTTTGGAATCTTGCTAGGCCACATGGTACGTATTTCCGAAAAGGATTGATGGCTAACCCCACCAAGGTAGCATTTATCATCAATGTGGTAGTTCCTACAACTAAGAAACAAGCATGCTCTATCCCCGGACCTCTGAGGAGCTACTACGGAAGTTTATTCAAAGTGCAGCAGTCACAACATCCATAGAAAATTTGCTAAAGAAGGATGTTTCTTTTAAGGATGAGGGAGTGTCGAGTTTTGTGTAACTTGACTCCAAAAATAGAAGAAATGAGATATCAACGCCTTAGAAATAAGCCACTTCGAGGGGGCAACCTCCAATACATTACATAAATGAACAATTCTTGGATGATACAATTTACAAAACCTCCTTTCTATATATAGGAGTACATGGGGCTATAATGTAATCTAGTGCATTCTAATGCTAATCCTAAGCCAGGCCTAGCAATAATAATTTAAGGGCACAATAATAATAAAATGGGAGTTACAAGGGTACAATAATAACAATAAGGGGTTTACACTAACAATAATAAGGGACTATACTAGTGATATAGGGACCTAATATGCCCCTCTCCTTCAAAAGTGTTGTCCTCAACGCTTGAGTAGCTCCGGGTGCTTACGTATAAAATTATCATCCTCCCATGTAGAATCTTCGGTGGGTAAGTTCTTCCACTTGATAGAATGCTACGAAATTGATCGATTAAAGTAGGCTGACAGGTTCTTGTTTCCATGACCACTTCGAGTTCCCGATATGATTTTCCTTCCTCATCAAAGTTAAGAGTATTGGTGAGCTGGAAGATTTTCACACATAACCTTCTTTAAGCATGAAACATGGAAAGCTGGATTACTTTTCCTTGAGAAGAAGTAGGAAGCTCCAATTTGTATGCCATAGTACCAATATTTTTGCAACACCTTATGAGACCATAGTAATTTGGTGATAATTTATTATCCTTCTTAGCTTGCTTGAGGGACATTTGTTTGTATGGTTGTATTATTAAAAATACCCAATCTCCTACATCAAAACTTCTCTCGGCTGCCGATGTTGATGCACTTTGTTGTTTCATTCGATTTTGTCATAAATTCGGGTTATCCTTTAAGAGTTGGAGAACTTCTTGCGATGCTCGATGTGATCTTCAACTACTTGAACCTTCGAATTTTCTCTTAAAGATGATGTGATGGATGGTGGATGATATCCATAAAGTGCCATAAATGGGGTCATTTTCTTTGCGGTATGGAAGGAAGTGTTATACCACCATTCGGCAAAGAGTAACCATGACCCATTGTGTTTGTTTATCGGATAAAAAACAACGAAGATATCCTTCCAAACATTTATTTACTATCTCGGTTTGACCATCCAGTTGAGGATGATAAGATGAGCTATGAGCTAATTGAGTACCCAGACAATAAAATAACTCCGTCCAAAAATTTCCGGTAAAAATGGGATCTCTGTCACTCACAATAACCCTTGGGATTCCATGTAGCTTTTGAATTCTGTCCATAAATGTAGTAGCAAGTTTGTACTTGCTTTAAATGGATGAGATAATGCACAAAGGTGTGCATACTTGGTAAGTCTATCAACTACCACCATGATGACACTCTTTCCTTAGGACTTAGGTAAACTTGTGATAAAATCCATTGAAATCTCCTCCCAACGTTGACTTGGAATGGATAAAAAGTTGTAGAGATCTGGGGTCTTAATTGTTTCCACTTTATTAATCGGCAAACCACACATTTCGCCACAAAATTTTGAATATCAGATTTAAGGCCATCCCAAAAAAATCTTTCTTCACCCTATGGTAAGTTTTTTAAAAATCTGGTGTCCTCCTAAAGGAGAAGTGTGCAATTCTAGAGAATCTTTTTGTTTTAGTTGGGAATTCTTACAGATATAAGCGATCATTGTACCATAAGGAGTCATTTTTCCAACTAAATGTATCATATGTACTAGGATCTTGCTTGCCTTTTTGAATGAGTGTCCATACATATTTTTCCTTCTTCCATTCATCTCTTGCTTCAATTATCCAATCGGATTTGGATAATAGAAATGGCACAAACAATGCTTCACCTCTTCATTCTTTCTTGAGAGTGCATACGCAGCAACTTGTTAAACTTTCATTTTTGTAGATTATTTCAAAGTCATAACCCAACATCTTTGTGACCCATTTTCTTTGCTCTTCGATGATAGTATTTGTTCCAAAAATTGTTTAAGACTATCATGATCAGTTTTACCTTGAAGTGTCTTCCCATTAGGTAAGTTTGCCATTTTCTTTAGTGCATGCGGTATTGCTAACATTTTCCTTCTCATAAATAGGTTTTAACGTAAATACTTTCCTTTGATTGGACGACTTTCCAAAAGCAATGGATCTTCCTTCACATTAAAAGCTGCACCAATTCATTTCATGAGGCATCACATTCCATGATAAAGGTTTTTATGATACTGGCGTAGCTAAGACCGGTGCTAGGCACATTGCCTCTTTTAAGGCATTCCAGGCCTTAGTTGCTTGAGGACTCCATGAAAATGCATCTTTCTTCAATAATGTTGTTAGAGAGGTCTTGCTATTCTCCCATAATTCTTAACAAACTTGCGATAATACCTTGTTAACTTTGAGAAATCTACATGGCTTCTTTATGGTTGTGGGGACTTTCCATTCCTTAATGGCTCTAATTTTGTTAGGGTCTACTTTAACACCCTGCGTGAGATACGATATGACGGATATTCCACCTCTTGTACTCCAAAAACATTTGAATTTTTACATATAATTGTTTCGCACCGCAATAGTTGAGAACCTGTCAACATGTTCAACATCATCCTTCCAAGACTGTTGTACATAGTATATCATCAAAAAATACTAGCAAAAATTTTCTAAGGAAGGGTTTGAAAATGGAATTCATCAACCCTTGAAATGTAGAAGGTGCATTGGTAAGGCCAAAAGGCAAGACCAAAAATTCATAATGACCCTCATGAGTTCGAAATGTTGTTTTTGGAATATCTTCGGTCTTCATTCTAATTTGATGATATATCTTGAACGAAGATCCAACTTGGTAAAATAAATTGCTCCATTAATTCATCCAATAATTCATCAATCACGGGAATAGGGAATTTGTCTTTAATGGTGAGCTTATTGAGCTCCACAGCCAATCGGACACATTTTCCATGATCATGCGCTCGATTTCGCTCGTTTGGAAGTAAAGGATATCTATAAGGCACGATGTTTGGAGGAACACTTCCTGAGAATCAAATGAATAGCATGATCATGATCCACTGAATGGGGTGGGAATCCTTTGGGAGTTTCAAACACCTTGGAATGATTGTCCAAGACTTGTTGGAGATCTACGAGAAATAGATTATTTTGATGTCGAACTTCTAGTAGGCATAATTGTGCAATTACGCCTCGTTTTCTTTTTCTTTAGAAGCTTTGTCATGACATTAGAGCTTATTATCCTTCCTGGATTCCCTTCAATACTAGTAATTCAACTTCCTTTCCTTCTATGAGAAAAAATTCCAATAAAAGTTCTTGAAAATTAAAAGCTACGGTCCCAGATTGTAACCATTGTACTCTAGTACAACATCAACACCTCCATAGGAATGGAAAGCATTGGACTAGTCAATACATATTCCCCCATGGTTAGCTTGATATTATGGCATTTTTGAGCAATTTATAGTTCCTCATTTGACCATCACTTGACATTATAACTGCTATTTGGGTATGAAAACAATTTAATTCCTTGGCTATACCTTACAATGAATAAAATTGTGGGTGCTACTGAATCAATCAACACTATTACCTTTTTCTTCTTGATTTTTTTCCTACTATCTTGAGAGTTTGAGGAGTGATAATTCCTACCGGTGCATTACATGATATGGTTGGATTCATTTCTTCCTCTTCACAGGGTTGGTTCACAATTGTATATCCTCTTCTTGTTCATTTTATTCTTCCTCTTCATAATCTATGTAAAATAATTTCTTCTCGGCCACACTTATGACCTTCTTGTATTTTCTATCTGCTTGTAGCAAAGCCCTTTTTCTCTTTTTTCTTCCGATTGTTGTGGTGTCAACCTTGTAGGTTGTGGAAATCTAGGCAGTAACCCAATACTTCCTTCTTTATAGAATTGAGTGGTAGGCTTCCTTGTCGCCATAATTATACATTCAACTTTTCTTGCCAACACGAATGCCTTCTCCAATGAATCGAGGTTCAGGCCTAAACTTCATGTTGGATGTTATCCTTTAAAGTTCCTATGAAGAGATCAATCTTTGTGTTCCTACGGAATATTAGTTACCCTTATATTCAGTGCACAGAGTCCTCAGTAGCAATGTACCCACTAAACCCTTTTGTTTGAGATTTGTCAATTGGATAAAGAAGGTGTTTCTCTTTGTATCCTCATAATGTGCTATCATTTCCTCTCTAAAAATTTTCCAAGTGACAATTTTTTTACGGGAGCAAAGCCATGGATACCATACAAATGTATTTTGTTCTAAATGTAAGTTGCAACGCGTACCTTTTTGTGTGTTTTTCACATTATGGAATCAAAATATTGCTCCATCACCCCCCGTAGTATCCATGTTACGAGGATCCTTTCCATAAAACTTCCTCATATCCATCTTTGGAATATGGTGGTTCTTCCCGCCAACATTGGAGTTTATGAAATCACAATTAACATTTATTTTTTTCTCATCATGAGGTTCTTCTACTATCTTTTCACCATTAGGAAACCTTTCATGTATCAACTTTGTCAAACCTTCAATTTCTGCTTTTAGAAAATTCTTCATGTTTTCCCTTTTCTCATCGATCTTAGCTTCCATGTCATCCATCTTAGATTCCATGCCAGCCTCCATGCCATCCATCTTAGCTTCCACGCCATCCATCTTAGCTTCCGCCTTTCTTCAAACCGTCCATATTCACTTCCACGCCATCCATCTTAGCTTCCATGCCTTTCTTCAAACCATCCATCTTCACTTCCATGCCTT
Source organism: Pinus albicaulis (assembly GCA_034641835.2). NCBI lineage: Eukaryota > Viridiplantae > Streptophyta > Pinopsida > Pinales > Pinaceae > Pinus > Pinus albicaulis. The sequence continues at coordinate 80,333 of JAXQQM020082420.1, read as the reverse complement.
TCTTCAAAACTTCCATTTCATTTTTTGTTGCTCTTTGCAAGAGTGAAATTTGTTGCACTTGCTCTTGTAATTTTGATAGATCATGTTGCAATTCTTCATCTTCATGAGTCATGGTGGAGCCTTGAAGGCTTAATGGGTGTTGAACTATTTTTAGGTGCCATTTTAGAATCCAATATTGATACCTATTCTACAATATTCCCTTGGAATCAATTAAGCTTGATTCTTCGAACAAGACTTATGCAATTAGAAAAAAAAAATACACACCTTTAACTTGCTTTGAGGGGCTCGATATTGAAATTTAATTATCTCTATAATTGAAAATATTCAATATCTAAAATTCAGACCTGTAGTAGCCCTCTGAAGCTTCTTTCAAATGCCATAGGTATGATCTAATTCTGATTCTCCAAGACAAAGTTGTGTCCAATATCCCACAATGACCTAATTCATAATTTGGTTCAATGAGGCAAACTTGTATGACTTGCCACGTGTCAACTGTTTCATCCTTTGTCTCTAAAATTGATATCCAAGAAACTAAAGTCCGTGTAATTGTGACAATTTTTACTACACTCAAATCCACTTCCCGAGGAGAGAGTTAGTGAACTTTTCCCACGATCACCTCTTTGAGATGAAATTTAGGAGCACAGAAAAAGCACCACCTTCCACATATCATATCTCCAAAAATATTGTGAACCAAGCTGCGAAATTTTTTAATGAATTTCCATGAGGATTTCAGCTTCGCACCATACACATTTCATATTCTTAACCTTCGTAGAAAAAAATTTATAGCGAAAATTCCACGATGACCTATTTAGGAGCTTGAAAAAAGACCTAACTTTCAAAGATGATATCTTCGAAAATATTACGAACCAAGCTCTGAAATTTTTAGACAAGCTGCCTTAGGATTTTGGCTTCGCACCCTAAAATTTTTAGCTTCTGAAACTTTGTAGAAAAATAGTTATAGCAAACATTCCACGATGACACATTTGGAAATGACAGAACTTCCCTAGAATCCAAAGCTACGATGCAAATGTTGTGTAGCTTGACTCCAAAAATAGAAGAAATGAGATATCAACCTTAGAAATAAGCCACTTCGAGGGAAACCTCCAATACATTACATAAATGAAAAATTCTTGGATGATACAATTTACAAAACCTCCTTTCTATATATGGGAGTACATGGGGCCATAATGTAATCCTAGTGGGCCACAATGTAATCCTAGCCGACCTAACAATAATAATTTAAGATTACAATAATAAAAAAATGGGGGTTACAAGGGTACAATAATAACAATAAGGGGTTTACACTAACAATAATAAGGGGCTATACTAGTGATATAGGGACCTAACAGTCAGAAGAGCTTTGAACTACTCAAGGAGAAGATGCTCTTTGCGCCTATCCTCATATTCCTTGACTGGGTGAAGGTTTTCCATGTTCATGTAGATGTGTCAGGGATAGCCCTGGGAGTTGTCCTTACACAACTTTGAGGGAAGGAGATATCGATCATCCGAGTTTCATTTGCTAGTAGAAAACTCTCTGGTGGGGAGGCGCAACACTTTCTTCACCGAGCGTGAGGGATTGGCCATGGTATTCGCCCCTCTTGAAATCTCGACATTATACATTGGAGGAGCACTTAAAGATGTTCTAGAGATCACTCAACTTTGAAGTACCTAGTGAATAAGCCTGTGTTGGGGGGGAATATTTTTCGATGGCTAACTATTTCAAGAATATGACTTTGAGATCATCGTGATGCCAGGGAAACTAAATGCTCGACCAGACCATTTATCCCGAATTGAAAGTGGCGAAGAGCCGACCAACCTGGAAGAAGGACTGCCCGATGTGCAATTGTTTTCTATTAAGGCACTTCATCTACACTTCACCGACATCATTCACTTCTTAGCTATGGGGATGGCGCCTGCAGAGTATTCGGTCCAATAGAAGAAAGAGTTTTTAACTTTGCCGCAATGGATTTTACCATCATAGTGAGCCATATGTATAAGTTGGGGGCTGATGAGGTGTTGCGAAGATAATTTTTGTAACATGAAAGGCACGCCATCTTAGCAAAAGCCCACGGAGGCTTAGCATGAGGTGACTACGTAGGGAAACCAATAGCACAGAAGATTTTGAGAGCTAGGCTATGGTGTCCCACACTGCATAGTGACTCTCACGACTATTGCAAAGCCTGTGACACATGCCAAAGGACAAGAAAGCCATCACGTAGAGATGAAATGCCCCTACCACCATAGATGGCCCCGCAAGTGTTTGAAAAATGGGCCATAGACTTCATTGGGCTCATCAACCCACTAGGAAAGAAGACAGGTGCATGTTACATCATCATTGTGACTGATGATGTAATCAAATGGGTCAAAGCATAAGCTGTGAAGGTTTGCACTGCAGATACCACTGCGCACTTCATTTTTGAAAATATTCTAACCAGGTTTGGCTGCCCAAATATCTTGATGAGAGATAGAGGTACGCATTTTGTTAATGAAACAATACAAGCCTTGACTGAATAATTTCATATCCATCACACACAAATCTGCCCAGTATCATCCTGAGACAAATGGAGTTGTAGAAGCTTTTAATAGATTCTTGGAATATGCAACGACCAAGGAATCTGTGTAATTTTGATACGCAGTGGTAGGACATGCACATCTCATTAGTCCTTTGGGCCTATCTAACCACCTGTAAGAAACTGACTAGGAAAACACCATTTTGGATGGTTGATGGAAAGGAGGCCATTATGCCCATGGAGTATACTATTCCTAGCTTGCGCATTGAATCCTTTATGAACATGGCAGAGCCTGATATCATGGAGGAGTGGTTAGCACAGCTTATGGCTTTGGAGGAAGATCGTTTCATTGCTAACTTCCATGAGCAAGTTCAAAAGGCTCGGGAAAAAGAATGGCATGATCGACATATTTGGCACAAGATCTTTGTGGAAGGAGAATTAGTCCTGCTATATGATAGATAGTTTTTAAAGCACCCGGGAAGCTCCCTCAACACGGCAAGGTCCCTATATGGTAAAAGAAATTCTTGATGGAGGAACATGCGGTTATTTTCTTGCTGGTGATATGGTACTAGGATATGTCAATCGCAGTGACTCAAACCATACTAGATCAAATGACTATATGGTCGAGGTAGCTATGTGGGGTGGAGTGTGCGTAAACGGGGACAAACGTAAGCGGGGAGCGTAGTATGCGTAGGGATCATTCGCGGAGTCTGGAAGCCCCGGGGAGGTGCGTTGGGAGCGCGAGGGGGCTAGTTATAGCTTGGAGGGGTGTCTTTCGGGAACGGGGGGGTGTGTTGGAAGCGGAGGAGGTGCGTTGGCAGCGTAGGGTTAATATACAACTATGAAAAATAGCCATTAGAACAGTAAAATTGGGTAAAAAGAAAATTTTATCGTTGAAAGGAGCGGTGATCTAGAAATTAATGAAGGCAATTTCTAAAGATTTTTTTATCGTTTACTTGATCGTAAGTTTTCATCACTTCTCACAACCATTAGGTAGTCTCCAAAGGCTATAAAAGCGAACGTAGATCAAGAAAGGGTTTCCACGGCAGTCATGCTCTTGAACATTTTGTGCTTTGTGAAACCCTATGACTATTGTGCTTTGTTAATGTCTAAGAAGGCGAGCTACTCCTTCGATGGTAAGCGATCTTGAATTTATCTTTCGGGTGAGAATGATGGCAGCTAATCCCGACCGAATCTTCACGGACCATGGTCTCCAGCGATGAGGTTGAAGAGGTCACCCGAGGTTGAGGAGGTTGTCTCCACAGAAAGGGAAAGAAGGGAGAGAAGAATAAGGGGAAGGGAAAATTCTAGGAGCAATGGCGGGGAGGAGCGCGAAATGGGTCGGGTTGAAGCCATGCCTCCCCGCAAAACGTGAAATCCCCACGAGAACGGTGCCCAGGGAAAAGTTTGCCTAACCCCTCAAAAAGACCTCTGTCTTCTTAGCAGGAAGCCCTGATCGCTGAGAAAATAAATTAGATCCCACCATATGTTTGGCCTCGCGAGGGCCCTCGTGCGCAAGCCTAAGAATCTCGATGGGATGCGCATCTATCTATAGATTCCTCGATTCGAGCAAGGTCCCCATCATTTGGTGAATCCTTTAGCAAGCTCCACAGTCAAATTCAACGATCATGACCTATCCAACATAGAGGCCTTCCCTAAATTGGCACCGAAGTATATCTCGAACGGGTATTGGAGGATGACGTGCGAAGGTAGTCCACATGCCATGGGGAAAGTGGGTTGGTTGGTTTAGGGTTAATAAATCAGCTGCCCCGGATCACCTCATTTTCCACTACATTATCCTTGGAAGTCGAATTTTGCACCAGGCACTGGCTGCGGTTCATGGCCGGTGCTTGTGGATCCGGAACCGCATTCGCATAGATGCGAGCGCTAATTCACCATATTCTTTTCCCATTCTTTCCCATGAAGTGGTTGAATCCCATGGAGCGTGTTGGACAAAAATATGAGCAACAAATTGTTGATAAAGTGTGCGATGATTACCATGTTGAATGAAACACTAGGGGGTTCATGATCAGCACTATTAGCGACCGCGGTGCGCACATGGTCACCTTGTTGTTAGCATGCAAAAGGATGCACAAATTCCAGGTTGCCACGGTCCCTACATATGTAATTCAATTGGCTGCCCACTGTGAGAAAGGGTTCTGCTTCAACTCGTCCCAGTTCCTATCTAATTAATTTCTATAGAACATGCACAAAGCCCAGGATCATGGAAGGTCATTATGCTACTCCTGGTTGTTGCTCCTCATCGCGTTGGTCGCATGGGAAGCCCCAAAAGACTCGGTCCTCCCTGATCTCAAGTTGGATATGTGCGAAGGTGCATGGTATGAAAATCTCTTGTGGGACTCAAAAGGATGAGAAGTGCATCAAAGATAATAAAGTCTTACGGGTCTTATTTCGGAGAGCGAGGCTCGCGGCCAAACAATCCACTCCCGACCGTGCTTTTCACTAGAAAACTATGACAAGTACAAGAGCATCACAGCTTTTCAAGTCGCAATGCACAATGTGCAGATCTAGGGCTACAAGGATCCAGCATGGGTATCACTACCACATATGGTTACGGATGAGTATATTGACCATCTTATTGCAACTTGGCCTCCACACTAGAAACTAGGCTTCAAATTGGGTACACATGACACTACAGGTACGAGTACCAAGAAGACTACCCCGTACCACCAAAGGAGGCGAAGGACGGGGCAAGAATGTCGATAAGGGTGCGAGCCAAAATCATAGAAGGATTCACAATAGGATCTGGGCATCAGGAGGTCACAGATGGGACATCTTTGACTCCTACGTGGTAAGAAATGAGCTGACCCAAAAAGGCCAGAAAAATGGTAATACAGAGCTATGAGGAGGAAATTTGGAAAGTATTTCTAATAGAGGAAGACCTGGGCAGACCAGGATGCATCATAATAAACCTCTCTGAAGAAAACGCTGCCTTGAAGAAGCAGTAGAAGGTGTCACCGTCGCTACCAGTTGGCTTCATCCCAGCTCAGCGCCCAAAGACAAGCATGATTCGGACCCCGGGGCTACCCCCCCGAAGCTTGACAATGAATTGATCATCACAACGGAAATCGCCTCTACCCTGCGCCGGGCGCAACATTCGTCTTGAGCCCATCGCATGGGATTGTGAAGTCCAGGCCTGCATAGAAATTGCAATTGGATTTGGCCACACCACCCATATTTCTTGCGGGTCCTTCACACATCCACATTCGAGAGATTCAACATAGAGGCTTGTCGGGTGCCGGCATCTCGGTACAATTGAGCGGAGACAATTGTCGAGAAAATCGGCCCGAGGTGTCCTGAGCCTGGCTTCATGCACTCTTGCCACCATGCAGTAGACCAAGTTGGAACCCCTAATCAGTAGGCTATGCATAGATGTAACTGAGGATATCCCAGCTTCTACTACCCCCCAAGCCAATATTGAGGGGCTTGTTGGAGAGCTAAAGGCTTCGAGGATCGAAACTCAGACTATTGAGAGAGAGATGGAACAGCAAATTGCTTCCTTACAAGCCAAATTGCAGTTAGAAACTCCACCTGAGGTAAGAGCCCAATGACCCGCACTAGTCACAGAGGCCACAAATGCTATTATTGCTCATATTTTTTAGGGCATAGATTTGTTGGAGACCACTATGCAGCCATGGCCAAAGGTGCAGCACAACCCTCTGCTCCGTGATTTTACTCCAAAATTTGTGTACTTAGAAGGAAGAGTTTGAACGAGCTGAAGCTACTATGTCCCTTTACAGTTCCCAGCTTAGCACCTAGCATGAATGCATACCAGCCACACGCTTAGAGATGAAATTTAAGAGTTATGCCACAAAAAGAAGGTTCTCAGCAACCACCTTAAGCCTTGGGCCGATGAATTTCTCAAGCTCTCTCAGGAGGTAGACATCACAGTTAAGCAATTAAACCAGACTTTTGAAAGCATCACTACTGCTACAAAAGGTCCAAATTTGTAGCAGTTGGTGGATATTTCTCAGAACATTGCTGCAAAGAGAAAAGGAGTGCTTCCCCTGCTGGTTGATGTGATCGAAAGCGACTTAGGACAAAGATAGAAAAAGACCACACAGACTGAGTGACTTAGGACGAGTCACAAGATTGTGTTGGGGGCTTGTTGGAATGGGGTTCCCTAAAACTACGTTTTTAATATAATTTTATAATAGTCAGTATTGCATAGGTCTTTTGGGGTGGTTGAAAGCCCCTAATGTTTGTAATGGGTTAAAGGGTAGCTCTAGAGTTCGCAAACCACGGTTTGCGGAACATTTGATAACAAAGTCTACGATGTTATAAATAGATAGATAGTTGGCTCTAGTAGAAAAGTAAGTCATAAGATTGATTCTAGGTGTGAATTGTTAAGATATTTCTGTGTTGTTTTGGTTAAGGACTCCTGTGGATTGTGTGCATGAAGGTCCTTAGTCCTACTATGTGCGGACCCCGCTAGGCTATGTGCGCGGGCTGTTTTTGGGTTGTAAATGGATCTTTGATGCTAATGAATGTGGAATATATTTGAAGTACCTTTGTGCTATGTTTAGTTGGTTTTTGTTCTTTGCTAAAGTGCATCTGTGATATTTATCTAAGCTATGAATGTATCTGTGATCTATAGTTGGTTGCGATTATAATTTTCGGTGATGGTATTTTCTGATGCACACGTGGATGCGAATGTATTGATTAGATATATTAATTATAATAGCTTTGTTATGTTTATGTGATGGTTATACTGTTAAAAGAGTTGTGAATAGACTCATAATGTGCGAACCTAATAAGCTACGACACAGATTTGCCTTAAATTACCCTCTTGTCTCTGGTGCGAAACATGGTTCCAGCACCCTCCCATACTATTTCGGGTGAGACCTTTTCTTGCGAAAGTAGTTCATTGCTGAGAGGGCCAGTCGTACAGGGGTTTGATGGAAAACATTAACCTCTGAACCTGGGTCAAGAACCCTCAAACCAACAATAGGATCAAAAGAAATGTTTTCTATCGATAAATTGAGAGAAAGTGATTATTATTGAATTTTTTGAGAAGTGTGAGTTGTGGGTGTGTCGTGAAATGAGCACTAGAGCAGAGATGAGCCATATGCAACATAGAGCATGCAACGAAGAGGCAGAGAGTTGAGCATATGTAGTTTATGGTATAGGATATAAGTTTTGTTGTGTAAGACCAGAGGTGTTTGTGGATCACCAGTGATAGCGAGAATTTGATTCTGTGACATATTTGATTGGTATTTTGTATTTGTATATTCCTTTGTTCTCGGTTGAAAATTGTATGAAAAGGAGAATAATGACAACAACGGCTGATAGCATGCACATTCAAAGGAGTTGGTGCCTATTGAAAATTTGGTTCTTGCTATCTAAACGAGAGGTCGAACTCTTTGAGTGGTTGCTCACAAACAAGGCGATGTAATTAATTCGGTGCTTATCTTACATCTCAAACAACTTAATAAAATTGGTGGTTTTTCCCCCTTGGGTTACCGCGTGAAAAATACTAGTGTCAATGTGTGTGTGTGTTTCTCATGTGAAAGATTGTTTGAACATATGAGTGTGTTATATCGGGAGGTAAATCCACCAAAAATTAATTTAATTTTCATTAAGGGTGCACAAAAATATATACATGGAGGGAGAGACTCTTGGGATTCATCTCCTAGTGTCTCTTCATCTTTCGCCTCTCCTTATTTTCTATTTACACTATTTTAAAATTTCACCCAACCCCTCGGATTAGGTGTCAACATTCTCCCCCCTTAATATGAAGGGATGTTGGTGAGTCCAAGCATTGTTCTAAATCTTTCGAAATTTTCTCTTCCAAGCACTTTGGTGAAGATGTTTGCAATATGCTCATTTGTGGAACAGTGGCTTATATGGATTGTCTTGGCCTCAACATGATGTCGAATCAAATGGTATTTTTTATTTATGTGCTTCATTATATCATGTAACTTTTGGTTATTGGCCAACTTCATTGTAGAAGTGTTGTCGATCATGAGTGGAGTTGAATGCACTTGTTTCACCTGCAAATCTTCTAGAATTTTCCTTAGCTGGACACAATTTCCTTTGTTGCTTCAGTTGCTACCACATATTCTGCCTCAGTTATGGAATCTGGTGGAATTGATTGTTTGTGTGATCTCTAGGAGACAACTCCCAATCCAAGAATCATATTATAACCTAAAGTACATACCCCATTTTATTTTCCTCCAACAAATTATAAATCAGAGTATCTAATGAAGATGAAGTCACCCACTTGTGTATACTTATGTCCAGAGTCTTGAGTCCCCTTCAAGTACTTTAGAACTCATTTTGTGACAAACCAATGTCCCTGAAAAGGCTTTTTCACAAACCTTGAGATGATTCCAACAATAAATGAAATGTCTGGTATGGTACTACTCAGGTAGTTGAGACATCCTACAATATGTCTATACTTTGTTGCATCCTCAAATTATTTTCGTTTAATGGATGTGAGATTCAAGTTCTATTCCATTGGATTAGTAAAAGGATTGCACTCATCCATGCCAAAAATTTTCAAAATATCTCCAATTTACTTCTTCATAGAGAGGAATATAAAGCTAGGATGTTGACTTACTTCAATACCAAGATAGTAATGAACATAGACCAAATCAGTCATTTCAAAACCTTTCCTCAATTCATTCTTTATGGAGGAAATATAGCTGTCATTGTTCCCTATCATCAAAATATCATCTACATACACCACAAAATATATGTTGAAAATAAAATCAACTCATAAAATACAGAAAACACACATGATAAACTAGAGACTAAATATTGGAGGAAAAGGCTTTAGCCTCATGGCTTCCTCACATATTTTCTCATTATTAAAAGAATTTAGCGTTACAATTAAATATATCGGGAGACAGAGTCTCAATATATTGCGTGCTATCTTGGACACCTTGGTTGAGATAATTTCTCAACCAAGAACACACCAATATAGGAGCTACCTAAACTAACTCCTATCTTAGAGGAACAACCCAAACTAAAGATTTAGGCATAAATTCCTAACTTTTAATATTTAATTAGTTTATTTTTTTTGGATTTATTATTGTTTTATGAGAGAGGCTAACATTCCCCACTTCAATGATAAATCCAAAATAATAATGAGGAATCATCTTCCAAGTTCTCATGTTGATCCTCAAAAACATTGCCTGAAAAACTGCCCAAGATGGATGTTGAAAAACTGCAATCTGAAGAGACCACGAGTCAATTGCATGTCTGGTTCATCTCTGAATTTCTCTTGAAAACTCCATCACATGCCAAGTTGCAAAAGGATCCATCTGTCCTTTGCATGAAATCAGCATCCTTTGTCCACTGACAAAATTTTTTCAACAGCCACTAGCTGATGATGTCAAAAACAACTCTTTGTTTCTTTTGTTGTATTGAAAACTGCTCACTGCTTCTTTGCTGCCGACTGCCCACTGGTGAATTTTTTGATGCCTACTAGCTGTTAAAGATGCCCACTAGCTACGGAAGTTGCCCACTAGCTTCTTTTGATGGTTTTGTTGAGACTTTCAGTATGACAACCACCGTCAATTTCATTGACATTTTCCCCCCTTTGTCAGCTGAAAGGAGAGACACTTCTCTAGAAATTATTCTTGAATTCCCCCCCTTGAGGTGTAGGAGTGTTGCACTAGTGTACTCCCCTATTCAACTGCACGAGAGTACCATCTTATTTTCACTGTTGGCTGCACTATGTGTGATTGTATTTGGTTGTAGAACTGAGACATTTTGACTGTGGATGACCATACCCAAGGATCAAATCATTCATAATGTATCTTCAATCTTGCTGATTGTTGGTGGTTGCGACATTTCTCTGAGTAATGATTAGGCTTGCCACAATGGTGACAAGGGTGGAGATCAAAACACTGATCTTCCATATGACTGGTTTTGTGACAATGAGAACATGTCAGTTTGACTGCAACTTCGGGTTGCATGCATTTCTGTTTGTCTGCAACTTTCTCATAACTTGCTGAGGTGATTTGTTCAAGAAATTCTGCATTGAAGAACTTAATTGGCTTGGAATAATCTAGGATATGCAATTTGGTGTCATCGTTGACATATCCTAAGCCTCGTCGATTCTTGTTACTTTGAATTTCTTCCCATGGCTTGATGATTAGCTTGGAATAAATTTGAACTGGAACAACTTCGACACTTGAAGTTGTTTGGATGAATGACTTAGAATCATCTTTAGTTGTATGGTTCAAAGAATCTGAAGTACCACTCTTCTCTTGCAACTCATTTCGTTGTAGTTGCTACTCAAGTTGAAGAAAATCAATGGTTTCATTTTTCTGCTGTAGATGCCGTGAAAGATCAGCAAAAGTTTCTTTGTTGATGTGAACAATGTCTTCATCACTTGAGAGGATCAAATTGTGAAGAATTTGTAACAACTAGATGTGTTGCGCCATCTGAACTCTCTCTCTTGATTTCAGGCTATCTTGTCGTAGATGTCATTATTTGAACTGTTTCACTTGATTTTGTTACTTAAATGACAGGCTCGCTTGCTATGGGGCTTGAATGGCGCGCTCGCTTGATTTTTTGCTTATTTCGCTTTCTTGGAACACTTGCTAGAGTTGTATAACTTTCTTGCTTGAACTCTTGAATTCACGCTTGCTTCATGACGATTACTTTGCTTTGAATGCTTACTTGACTTTCTTGATTACTTCATGCTCACTTGAATTAATACTCATGCTTGCTTGATGTACATTTCAACTTGCTTGATTGGTGTTAGATTTGAAATTTCTTGGTTTCTTTGATGGTTGCTGCAATGAACTTCATGTTGGCTCGCTTGATGGTTTGAAATTTGTACTAACTTGATGGAAATTTATTGAATGAATACTTGTGCTCGCTTGCAGGAGATGTGAACTTGTTGTTTGTTTGCTTTATAGTTAAAAATCATGCATTTACTTGATTTTTCTTAAAGAAAGGGTGTCAAACACTGTCAAAAATGCACCCAAAAATGCCTAATTATTTTAATGACTCACTACAATGAATTCTATTTGACTTAATTAGACTTAATTCACAACTGGGGTGTCAATTTCAACCGAGAAAGCACCCTTACAATTCAATGCAATTTGAGTTTGATTACAAGTTCAATAATGTTGATGTAGATTGTGCTCTGAAATTTTGGAGGTTTCAGGCTCATTAACTTGATTATATTGATGTAGAATTCGCTTTGAAATGCTGGAGTTTGCAGGTTCATTAACTTCATTGTATTGAGTTAGTTTTCTTTGTTGAAGTAGAATGTTGATGTTGAAAACTTTGATTATTTGTTGTAGTGACGCAAATGCATGTGTTGAGCTTAGTTATCGTTCCTTGTAGCTGCTTGTTATGAATGTTGTGCTTTTTTGTATTTAACTTTATGTATGTGTTAAATGAAATCATTTATGTGTCAAAAATAGACATGAATCAAAAGCAACAACATGAAGCATGCACCATCATCAACACATTCTTCGTGTACCTAAGATCCCCTTATTCAATTTCAGGTGGATCTAGGACACAATCACCACAAAAAATTATATGCTTTATTAAAATTTGAAGTACATAATCGTTCAGCTTCACAACATCTTCATGGAATCAAAGTTCCAAAACTTCTTGGAAAAAATGTCTTCAAAAACTGACTCAACCTCCTACAACAATAAGGTTTCCTTTAAAAAATTATCACTCCAAACTTACAAAATATGCACCTTATTTCTCCACAAAATTACTTTGAACATTCAACTTATCACTCCAATAATCTTCGTATTACTTCAAAAAATTACAAAGAAGCAATCCTCTCACTGGACTTGGTCTTTAGCAAGTAATGATTCTCTATTCTCTGGAACTTCTTTGAGCATCCTCTTTGCTCCCTCTAGGATACAACTCATCTGCACTTTTTTAAGAACACAATTGTCCTTTTATCCAATCTCTGTTGGAATTCTTCAGGGTTCTACTCCACACTTTTCTTTCCTTCAAAAACTATTACTAGTCTCTTTCATCACTACTTTTAAAACTGTGATCTTCGTTCACTGAGATCTTCACCTGTCTACAACCTCAATTCTGGAAATATCATCTTCAAACCAGAGTAAAAATAAAAAATATCAGATCACCTTCAATATCTCTGTGTGATCTTGTTCCATCTCTCACTTATACTTTCATTCACCATACAGCCGCACATTGTAAATGGTACATAAACTTACATCTCTTCACCTATGTACATATAACAATCTATTCATGTTTTCAATTTTCTGCGATGAATAATGTAAAACTCGTACATCGTGTTCATCCTGAATTCCACCACATGATGGTAAATAAATATTATACAAAATCATGCATTTGTGTCTTACAATCTCACAACACGAACCAAAAGAATTCTCCCACTGCCAACTAAAAGCTTTGGTCAAAAATGACTTAACCAAAACTGCGAATAATTCACATTTTTATAATAAATCATCACACTGTGCATAATAAACCTCCTCATATAAACATGCATGTTTTCCTTCATATCACCCAGGATTAGCACATTCTCCCTTTCGATTCATTTAAGTGAAACTTAAATTTATATGAACTACTGTGGTGATAAAACCTTATACCTCCACATTTGCAGCATATTGACATAAATAATCTCTGCAAAATACTTATTTATAAGTTCAATTAAGAAAACCCCAAAATTTCAACACATAACTTGCTCAGTCATACCTTTTTCCTTGACTCATAATTCCACTGCGCCACTTTGATTCATATTTTCTGGCTCTTCATACAAATCATTGATCTGGAAGAAAATGTTGCATTGTTTTAGAAGATGTCAAGTAAAATCCACTCAATTCTCTAATACAACTCAATGATGTAGATCTACAACAACTTCTGCTTCCAAATATTTTTTGGATAAACAATTTCAATTGTTTGCTTCTACCAAGTCCCAGGCTTAGTCTTGTTTCAACATAAAATTGATTAAATTTCCAATTTAACATTGCAAGTTCAACACAAACATTTTCTCAATACTATGGTTATCAGATCCTCAAGGGATCGTTACAACTATGCACCCCATATAATTTAATTTTCAACCCATACCTCACTTACATTGCAAATTTTCGGATACAAATTTCATGTTGATTTCACTGTGACAGACCAATCAAACCCTTCATACCTACACACGCATCACATAAGCTACGTTATGCTCTTTGGCACTATTGTAATCCCTCACGTACTCATCTCATGACACTACGTTATGCTCTTGCATCAGGTAATATATTACAGTTGTTGCCAAGACTTCAACGTTTTTGCTACGATCCACGCAAACAACATGGTCTCTATGCATGTTTAATTGAGACAGTATGACACCGCCGTAGCTCAGATATAATATAGTGTGAGCATGGTAGTGCTTTCCACTCTTGTAACCTGATCACGTCTCCACGCAGAATGGTTATTCATCGATGAAATTCACATAGCCTTGTAACTGTCGTGACTTCGATGCCGTATGTTGCAACTCCGCACATGTAACAATTTGGCCGTTGGCTCATTTCTCTGATTTGATGTAGCTCTAACACGATAACAGCTCCCAAGCTGTGGCTCATCCACATCCACACGTAGACTTCAACAAAGCGGCAACTCACATAACATTCTAACAATTTCGCATGATGATTTAGGCACAGGTATAATGCATTCTATTGGCTTTAGTGCTCGGTGGTATAGCCTGAGCCAAATCTTTTTTAACTCGTCAAAATGGCATCATTTCCATTCCTTACCTATGCACTCACTTCAACAGTCTGATTGTATGGCTGTATACATTAGCCTACAACTTTAAATTTACCTTAGTGTTGTGTGATACCACTATGTCTACGCCTGTCATAAGATTTAATTCTCATACAATCACCTGCGTTCAAGTTAGTTTCTTACAGTGCAACATCAATGCATAAATTGTAGATTCAAACAAAATTTAGAACATGCATCTTTCAAGCTCTGATACCACATGTTGAAAAACAAATAAACTCATAAAATATAGAAAACACATATAATAAACCAGAGACTAAATATTGGCGGAAAAGGCTTCAGCCTCACGGCTTCCTCACATATTTTCTCGTTATTAAAATAATCTAGTGTTACAATTAAATAGATGAGGAGACAGTGTCTCAAGATAGTGCGTGCTATCTTGGACACCTTGGTTGAGATAATTTCTCAACCAAACACACACCAATATAGGAGCTACCTAAACTAACTCCTATCTTAGAGGAACAACCCAAACTAAAGAGTTAGGCATAAATTCCTAACTTTTAATATTTATTTTATTTATTTTATTTTTGGATTTATTATTGCTTTATGAGAGAGGCTAACATTATAAATTGTTTTTCCAACTTTCTTGACAAAAAAAGTTACATCATCAAGATCATAATGTTTGAAGTTAAGTTTCAGAAGATACTTAGTTAACTTCTCATACCAGGCTCATTGTTCTTTCTTGAGGCCAGATAAGGATTTTACAAGCTGACATACTTTGTGTTCTTGGCCCTTCACAACAAATCCTTCTAGCTGGGATATAAAAATAAATAAAAATCCTTTAGATCTCCATTCAAGAAATCATTTTTTACATCCATATGATGGAATTTCCAACTGTTTTGAGCTTCCAAGGAAAAGAGTGTCTGGATGGTAGCCCATTTTTCTATGGGGAGAAAAGTATCTTCATAATCGACCCCTTGTTTACGTGAAAAATATTTTTCCACAAGCCTGTCTTTGTGCATGTAAAGTGAGCCATCAACTTTGTACTTGTTCTTGTAGACCCACTTGCACCCAATTGGTTTGGTTCCCAATGGAGGATCAACTGGCTTCGAAGTGCCATTATTTATCAAGGCATCATATTCCTTTTGCATTCCTTCATTCCATTCATCATGAGAAGCATATCCTTTGAATGTGTATGGTTCAAAAGCTATAGACAAATTCAATTCATAGTTATAAGAAACATCCATATCAACAGGTGAATCAAAATCATCTACATCACCTCCATTTTTCCTGGTATAACTTCTTGTTCCTATCTTTCCAACCTCATCATCATGAAAATTTTAAAGTGTCTTTGTCAGCCATTTTGGAGGACCTTTTTGAGATGGCCCAAGCTTCTTAGTTTAATAAGTTGGGCCTAAACCAAGATTTAGTCTACCAATTCTATCAGTCACATCAATCAAAGTATCATAAGTGGTTGGAGCTTCATGTGGGGGGTAGACTGCTTCAAAAAAATATTCCAAATATTGTTCCAGTATAGGAATCCCCCTTTCAATATGTGGAATCTGATTATCAAATTCTCGAAATGACTTTGCATTCCCGAATCTATCCAAGCGATCAAGATGTCGCTCAACAACATTTTTAGCCTTGGAAGATTCAATAAATATGACATCTCTAGATACTACAAATTTATTATTAACTTCATCATAGAGGCGATGTGCTTTGGAGGTCACTTGAATACCCCAAGAATATACACTTAAGACTCCTTGCACCAAGTTTGTTTATTTGTTCCTTAGGTATCAAGGCATAATAGGTGGAACCAAAGACCCTGAGATGCTTTACCGAAGGAATGTGGCCATGCCACAATTCATAAGGAGTCTTGTTTCTAATTGCATTAGAAGGACACCTATTCTTTATATACACAACACATAGAACTTCATCAGCCCAAAACATCAATTTTACATTCTTGAAAAACATCATGGAGCATACCATATTTAAAATTATCCTATTCATTCTTTCAGTTACAATATTTTGTTGGGGATTTTAAGGCACGATTGTTTGACGTTTGATCCCATGCTGGGGAATATAATTTTCAAATTCATTTGAACTGTATTATTTTCCATTATCGGTGTGAATAGAGCCAATATGAGTTTGTGCATCATTTTAAATTCATGCATGAAAGTTATTGAATGTTTGAAAAGCATCATATTCGTTCTTCAATAAGGAAACGCAACACATTATAGTGTAGTCATTAATAAATGTCATCATATATTTAATACCATTTGTAGAAGGAATAGGCATGGGGCCAAATAAATATAAATGAATCAGTTAAATTTTTCTATTTTATCTGGAACGTGAATCATGAAAATATTGTTTGCTATGCTTTCCTAGAATACAAGCATCACATTTCATAAGTTTCCTAGGAATTGTAGGCAAACCAGTAACACCATTTTTCTTCAACAATCAAAGGTTTTCATAGTTCAAGTGTCCAAATATTTCATGCCATAAAATACTTTATGGGAGCGTACCTTCACCATAGCGAGAATTGTATGCAAATTGTTTTTCACGAGCAGAGGTACCTTATAGCTTTAGAAGTCTTTCTTCTTCTATCCCCGTCATGAAAAGTAAGCGATCGGGTGCTTTTTGAAACTCAAACTTGCCATCAAACATATGAATGGAGTGTCCTTGCTAGAGGATTTGTACCAAATACAACAAGTTTCTCTTCAACTCTGGGAGGTATAGAACCTCATGTAGAATAAATTCTGGAAGACCAGGCAGTTTAAGCCTGATTATGCCAAGTCCAAATGGCTTGAGTTTTGATTGGTTTGCAAAGTATACTGCTCCACCAACCTTGTCAGTAAATTCTTCAAAAAAAATAAAAAATTCTAAAATTCATGTGGCATGTTGGTGTTGAACCAAGCAACCAATCATTTTCCCAAGAAGCAAGTGAAGGATTAGACAAGTCTTCAGTTACTCCAATATTACAATGTGCCATAACATAATGAGCAGATTCTGGTGCTTTACCTTTCTCTTTTTCATGAGTTATAACTTTGACTCCATTTATTTCTTGCTCATTTTTTTCCCAAGTCAACTTACATGTGGATGCATCATGTGCATATCTATTGCACCGTGTGCAATGAAGATCCAACTTTTCTCCTTGAAATTGTTTGCCCCGCTTGCCTCTGAAATTTCTTCTTCCTCTTCCTCTTCGGCCACCTATTCCTCTAGAAGAATCTTGAGCATGATTATTCTCTCTATATTCAAGAAACACAACTTCTTCAGAAGACTAAGGTGTTATCTTCTTCCCAAAATCTTTCTCTCTCTATACAAACTTCATCTCAAGGGAGTTAAAGGTATTCTCCTTGAGGTTTCCACTTGCTTGCAATGACTGAAGATAATGTGAGTAAGTGGGATATAATGCCTTGACATAAGGTATGAGATTTATGTATGTTTCAACAGCAATATTTTTAATTTCATGCATTATAGATCTTACTTCTAATGCTAAATCGAGAAGGTCATCATTTTTCAAGTCAGCACTAAATAGTTTAATCATCAATTGAACAATGTCAAGTTATGAGTTTGAGTCATACAGTTCCTTCAACTTCTTCAATGCTTCATAAGAATTTGAGAATGGTGTAAAATGGTGACTCACCTCTTCATCTACAGATGTTGCAATCAATACATAGGCCTTGTTTTCCTTGTTGTCCCAAATGGCGATCTCCTTGTATGAGGTAGGCTTTGTAGGTGCATTTTCTCCACCTCCTTCACAAATTCCTTTCCATGGCTCATTAAAAATTAGAGTGTGCTTGATTTTCTAGGACCACTCAAGATATTTCTCCTTTCCAGTGAGAACCACTCCCATAATAGATATGAGTGAACGAATTCTAAAGGTGTAATTCAAAATATAATTTACACTCTGCTGCCAATATTGTAAAAAATAAATCAATTCTGGTGCTAATTTTTTTTATTTTTTTAAATGAATTTTGTGCTACTTTTTTTTTAATACAGAGGTATATATGGGGGAGGGTTTATGTGGGGTAAGGCCTATATGGCGAAGGTATGATTGTGGAGTTAGGGAAACATATGGTGGGGCAAAGTATGGTGGAGAAGCGTATTGAAGGTTGAAAAGTATGAGCATAATGGTGTATGGTGGGAGTGTTGTATATATGGAAATCATTGTGTTGTTTCACACAAAGAGGGGTCGATTGTATGGAAGGGTAGACTATGAAGACATTGTGGAGTAGTGGGTTGTTATATATGAAGTTGGAGGTGGCGAGGTGTAGGTTGTACGGGAACCATAGAGTGGAGGATTTGACTGGCATGCATATGGGGTCAGTATGGGAGGCCAGGCCAAGAGCGCCGAGGAGGGAGCAGAGGCCACAAATGTTGAGGGAGCAGAGATAAGTGGTGTCGAGGGAGAAGTGTATGTGTGGAGCCTGACAATAGTTGAATAAGGGGCCAAGGGCTGATTGTTTATGCAAGTCGACTCTAGTATGAAGTGGTGGATTGTCCAGTGGGAAATTGAATCATTTGCAGTGGTAGCACAGATGCCAAAGTTGCATACTAGTTGAATATATGAATACACTATATAGAGGAGTCTGCAACATTCTGTGGAATGAGGGAATAGACTGAATGAGGGAGATCACAGAGGGAATTTGGAAACAAATAATGCATAGGATTTTGCAGTAATATTTATGACCAAACCAGGAATATGACAGAGGTCATAGTCTGCAAAAAAATTTAGAAAAGAGAAATTTTTGTAGAATGGTGGGAGTTACAAGGGCATGGAAGTCAAAAATGGAGTTGGGTATGATACCATGTCAGGCCAGGAGGTAACTCCACCAAAAATGAATTGATTTTGCATTAAGGGTATACACAAATATATACATAGAGGGAGAGACTCTTGGGATTCCTCTCCCATTGTCTCTTCATTAGGTGTCAACATAATTCTTAAGTTTTTTCCTCAGTTTATTTATGAATGAATGCTCTCATAAGTAATATAAAATAAATGAAAAGAACTAAAAGTAAACTTAGCAAGAAAATTTAAATAATCTCACAATTATTTATTCACCCGCCTCTCAATAATTCCTTATTCCAGCAATTCGTATTAGAGCCAAGTTCCTTTAGGAACAATCTAACCATTGGAAGGTATATCTATAAGGAATTATGTCGAGGCAAGAGATTCAAGAGGTTTAATCAAGAAGAATACCAGTCTTCGATGGGACAAACTATGCCTTCTGGAAAGTAAGGATGGAAGTATAACTTATGTCCCTGGAAGTGGATGTATGAAATTTAGTGATGGTAGAATACAATGTCTCTGATATTCCTACCACTGATGAAAATGGTCAAAAATTTTATGGAAACTATGATGAACCGAAGAGTTCCATTCACTTTGGTCTCTGTAAATAATAACTTGTAAATTTTATGCACTATAAATATTCTAAGGATGTGTGGGTAAATCTTAATCAAAGTCATGAAGGGGGTGACAAGGTCAAGAAATCCAAACTCCAAACCTTCAGAGTGAGGTTTGAGAACCTAAGAATGAGTGAATATGAAAGTATAGCAGAATACTTCCTTAGGGATAATGAAGTAACCAATATGATTAGAGGGATGGGTGAAGATGTCAATGAAGAAATGATCATACATATAGATATTAAGATATCTTCCCATGGCATTTTCTACCAAGATCTCAGATATTGAGGAAATGGCTAATTTAAAAGATCTCAAGATGGACCAGTGGCTTGGTACTCTCATAGCCTATAAGATGACAGTAGGAAATGATAATTCTGAACTGAAGGAAGCAATGTTCAAAGTATCCAAAAAGCTAAATGAGCTCAAAGATCATCAAGGGTGACCTAGTTGCGAATCTGATCAGGATTTGGCTCAACTATTCAGGAAACTAAAGTGTGGCTCAAGAAATATAAAGAGAAGTTCCATTTTAATTTCTTTGACAGTGTAAGAGATTGAATTTTTTTTGTCTAATTTCCCTTACAAACAAAGTCCTGAAAATGAAGATGATTAGAAACCTGGGAACGAATGTCAAAAAAAAAAAAAAAAGGTTCTATAAGAAAAAGGGTTTTCTACTCCAAATAATATAGCTCAACGCCAGAATCAGATAGAAAAAAATTCTTCAAAGGATGATTCATATAAGTATCTACTTATGCCCTTTTGAGTAGACTCCAAGAAACAAAGTATTTTTTACTTTGAAGAGGAAGAAGAAGAAGAAGGAGTAGTTGACCTTGAAGGGTAACTCATCAATGCCCTTGATGAGTTAAAGAAGGAAAGGAAAAATAATAAGAAGTTGAAGGAAAAACTACAACATGTTGAAGAAGGTATGTATAACTCTAATAATGAGGAGTTTTTTTTATCAAAAACAAAAACTTGAAGAGACTATTAAAATAAAATATAGTCTAGTCCTTATTCTAGAAGAAAAACAAGGAGCATGTGAGAAAATAGAAGAAGAGAACAAGCAGTCAAAACAGGAGTTTCTGAGGATAAGAAAGGAAACAATCTCAAAATCGTGCAGAGATGGTATTTTTCCTTGAAATTTAAACTAGAAGAATCTAAACAAAAGGAATAAGTACTTCAAGATTTGATCCATGAATGGGAAGAGAATTTTCATATTCTTCAAGTAGAAGTTGTCTCTCGAAGAACAGATGTAGATGGAATAAATATCGAGACAGGTCTAAATGAGAAATTTTCAGAAGGAACAAGAAAACTAGATTAGATTCTAAATAGCCAAAGGCCCTAAGGAATAAAAAAAAGTCTAGGATACTCAAATACATATGAATCTTCCATGGGGAAGATAAAATTCAGGTCTGTATGATTTGAACAACCTCAGGGTTATGCAAAGAAAACTCAAGAGAGAATCGATGAAAATAAAAAGGAAATATTGAAAAAGAGGAGATCATCAATGGAGAATGAATCAATCAACCAAGAATCCAAGTTACCTTAGGTAGGCATTCCAATTTATTTTTTGGTCATTTTTATAAGTGTCATATCTTTGGACACAAAGATTTTGATTGTATAATGATCAAAGTTGAAAGAGATGAAATACTATATATAATAAGTATTAGAATTTTAGATCTCAAAATCCACCTCTCAGAGACCAAAAATGTATTCTCTCCTCTGTTAAATGAATTTGAATGTTTTAAATGTAATAATTTTGGGCACAAAGCAATTTAGTGCAAAAGCAGGTTTGAATACCTATCTAAGTTCGAAAATATTAGACATTCATCGACTCAAAAGGATAAAGGGAGGTGGAAATGGAATATTGAAAAGAGGATGCAATGTGGACTCGCTCTATCAGCTCATAATCAAGAGAACATATGGTATGTGGATAGTGGTTGTTCTAAGCATATGACTGGCGATTAAAACAAATTTTTGTCGCTAAATTAAAAATTTATAGGAAACAATGCCACTGATCCAAATGGAAAGTGGCAGCCACCCATGGTAGCTACGCATGGTGTTGTAAGTGGAATCTACCCATGGTATTAATTTACCCATGGTATTTATCCACCCATGGTATGCATCCACCCATGGTATTGTAACTAGAATCTACCCATGGTATTTACCTACCCATAGAATTTACCTATGGTATTGTAACCAGAAAATACTATAAGTAAGAAGATGCATTTTGTAAAAGGATAGATTGTCCACCACAATTTTTAAAAAATTATCTATTTGAATAGAAATTTTCTTTGTGTTTTTCTTTACTATGTTTTCTCATATTTTTATGGAATTTCAGTTTTTCAGATCTTGGGGGTCTCAACCCCCAAAATCCGTTTCAATTTTTTAGATCTTGGTGGCCTCCCCCCAATATCCAGATCAGTCACATTCGGAAACAATGCTCCAGCAAGAATTAAGGGTAAATGGATATTCAGTCTTGATCAAAACACAAAGGCACAAAACATGTTGTATGTGGAAGGTATCAAACACAACTTAATCACTATGATCCAAATGTGTGATAATTTATATGATGTGACTTTTCGATCCAGGGACTATGAGATCCACAATATGAAGGATGGAAATCTAGTTGGAAAATAAATATGAACTCACAAAAATGTATATGTGTTTGATGACTCCAAAGTAAGTTGTTATTTAAGCAAGACAAATGAAGCACGATTATGGCATGGGAGACTTGGCCATATTAATTTTGACAACTTGATAAGAGTCAGCAAACTTGGAGTTGTTAGAGGTTTGTTGAGACTGTCAAGACCCAAGCACTCAATTTGTAAATCATGTCAATTTGGTAAGTAGATATAAACTCACTTCAAGACAAAAGAGTTTGTGTCATCCATACGACTAGAGCCAATTCACACATATATTTGTGGCTCAACTAGAGTAAAAATATTAAGAGGAGAAAGGTATTTTATGTTTCTCATTGATGATTTTACCAGGGCCACCTAGATCATGCTCGTAAAAGAAAAATCAGAAGCATTTAAACATTTCAAAAAATTCAAAGCTCAAGTTGAAAATGAGAAAGATCAAAAGATCAAATGCTTAAGATTGGACAGGGGAGGAGAATACACTTGAAAATAATTTGAAGAATTTTGTGAAGAGAATAGAATAAGAAGACAATATTCAGTGTTTATACATCCACAACAAATTGGAGTGGTGGAAAGAAAGAAAGGAACTATTCACGAAATGACCAGCGCCATGTTAGATGAAGTTGATGTATCTCACATATTTTGGGGAGAAGCAACACAATAAATAGTGTATCTATATAAAAAAAATCATCTCAGACCTAATAGTAATAAAACTCCCTATGAGTATGGAAGGGGATGCTTGCATCAGTCAAACACCTCAAAGTGTTTGGGAGAAAGTTTTTTATCAAAAGCAATGATAAAAATCCTCGAAATGTTTCCTCCCAAGCTGATGATGGAATATTACTCGGGTACTCCATTCGAAGAAAATGATTTAAGTGCTACATAAAGTGGACAAAGAAGGTTGAGGATTGTATTTATGTGATAGTAGATGAAATAGTTGCACAACCTGAGTCCCCTAACAAAAATATAAACTTAGATGGTGAAGTAAATCCATATATGAATTCTTCATATTAAGAAGAAACAAGATCAGATAATGAAGTTGAGGAGTGAAGCACAACTTCAAAACAAAAAACAACTTCCAGGTATGTACAAAAATAACATCTTGAGAGTCATATATTTGGAGATCAAAGACATGGTGTTCGGACTAGGAGGAAACTGATTGGCAGTTTAAGTTGTGAAAATTTGGCTCTACTATCACATATTGAACCCAATAATCTCATCCAAGCAAGTGAGGATAAGTTCTGGGTGAAATCAATGAATGAATAACTTGACCAAATTGAAAATAATGAAACTTGCAAGCTTGTTCTAAGCCCTAGAAGAACAATTTCATTCGGACCAAATGGGTTTTCAAAAAAAAAATGAATGAGTAGGGTCAAGTAGTTAGGAAAAAGTCTTGATTGGTATGTAAAAGGTATGTTTAAATAGAAGGGGTAGATTTTGAGGAAAACTTTGTATCAATAACAAGACTAAAAGCTATCATGATTTTTATTTCCTTTTCCAGTCATAAGAACATAAAAGTATATCAAATGGATCTTAAGCCTGCATTTTTCACTATAGATCTGGAAGAAGAAGTTTACATTGAGCATCCATAAGGATTTATGCCCACAACAGATGAAGGGTTTGTGTGGAAACTGAAAAAGGCCTTATATGGACTCAAACAAGCTCCGAGAGATTGGTACAAAAGGTTGGATAAATACCTTCAGCAACAAGGCTTTAAAAGAAGTACTGTTGATAAAAAATTATACATAAATCTGAAGGCCTCCATCTAATGATTGTAGTAGTATATGTGTATGTTTCAACTGCATTTGGATCCCAATCCATGATAGGGGATTATGGAGAGGCATACCTCACCACTAGTGCTATAGGGGGGCCACATCATTCTTTTTTTTCTCCTCTTAGTGGGGGGTTGGGGGCAGCGCCCCTGAAATTTAAAAAAAATAGAAAATTTTTCCTTGTAAAATATTATAATTTGGTAATAAATATAGAAATTTCAATAGGTGAAATATATAATAGTAAAGGTTATGTTAATTTATGGTTTTTTCCCTAGAAGGAAAATCTTAGTTTATACGTGAGAATTGTATTCTGGATATGTATTATTCTCTGTGAAAAAAAGAGGAGATTGTGTGAGAGCGAAGAAGAAATTATAGTGGATGTGTTGTAGGTTGTATTTGTTTGGTTTGGTAGATAATATAAACGGAATGACTAGTTGTTTCTCTATGGATGTATCCAGAATTGAGTGAGCAACTTATATCCGTGTCTCTCTTATTTTATGTTTTTATGTGTTTCCAATATTTTCATTTCATTTCTCTATTATTTAATTTCTAGCACTAAAATGTGATTTATCTCCTATTTCATATAACTTATCTCTACGGGATGGCGTGGAAATGGTGGAAGTGGTTGACTTGGCTAAGAAATCATTGGTAGGTAGAGCTAGAGGGTATAAATTTATATTAGCTACCATTTTGGCATGGCAGGACCAATATATTTCGCCTGTGGCCTCAGATGTTCCTAATGTATTTCTTCTAGATAAGTGGTAGATTCAACCCTCCTTAAAGTAAAAGGAGGATGTGACTATATTTGTGAAGGAATTCTAGGTTATCGACTCCACCCCTATCATCTTTAAATTTTTAACTCCCTTATTTGATGCACAAAAGGAGCTATGAATGAGATACTAGTATTTTTTGGTTTCTCGAGCTTCGTTAAAACATTTGGAACTTGTTGAAGAATGTACCTAGTATTTGTCTTCTTAATTGTACTTACCAAAATAAACTTTATTATTAAATAAAATTACTTATTAAAGCATGTGTTTCATGTTTGGTTCATCACTTTTTAGGTCAAAGACTACATTGAAGTATTCTAGGTTTTATATCGAGTTAATAGAGTCATTTTCATTTTTATTAGAACCTTCTTGGGCTTTTGTATCATGGAAAAATAATTACCTTTAATTTAAAAAGGTTATTTTACACTCTCCACACCAAATCGGACCTATCCCCATGAATTTGACATACATTAGGTCAAATTTGACCTCAAATAATGGTTATATATAGAGAGGAAATTCGACCTACTTAGAGCATTCACTCAACAAGTTCGAACTTAAATTAATAGAGGCAAAAAGGAGGATCGAAGTAACTAGAGAAGGATTAAAATTTCTTGGAAGGAACAATTCAAGTTTCTAGGATATCTATCTCTCACATGTGTGAAGTTTCTTGGGCTGAAATTTTCTGTCTATTGCAGGTTCAAAATTTTGTTGTTGGGATTGAATTTATGTTGCTCGGGGATGAAATTTTGGATTGAAGATGTTTTTGGGAAGTTTTCACTTGAATAATTTGACAGGGATCATCTATTGAAGGGAATGACTAACTTTTTAGTTGAAGGAAGTCATTTTCTACGTCTAAGAAGTTTGGAAATATCTCATCTTGATTTAAATCTACTGAAGGAAGAGTTTGACTAGGTTTTCCCCTTATATGGGTTTTCCCCTAGCTAAGCACCTACATTTTGTGTATATTTTTATTTTGATCTTCATATACATATAATTTTGTAATTTCTTTATGAAATATAAACTAATAAATTAGTAAGAGAATCGAACATGATTCACAAATAGTTATCAAGAAAGAGGAGTCAAACCCTAATTCATATAAGCATTGACTTCTCAACATGGTATCCGAGCTAAGGTCAAAGAAGGTATATTATCACTTTGTTGGATTGGAAGAAAAGGTTACTCCCTATATGGAAAGTTACTTTAATATGATATTCAATATTGTAATAATTCCAGGAAGTTGTATTTGAAACATCATCTAAAATCTATCTAAGATAGTCAAGAGTGAAGGATTCTTGGTTGTAATTATAACTACTCTTCATGATGACAACACATGGATCATTGATAGTGGAGCATCAAGAAACATGACAAGAGAAAGTGGAAAAATTCATACTCTATCAAAGGAACCATAATCACATGTAGTGGAGCTAGGAGACAACAACAACTATGTAGTCAAGGGACTTGGATCTACTTTAGTGAAGCTATAAAGTGGAGCAAAGGTACACCTTAGAAACATACTCTATGTTCTAGGGTTGAAAAAGAATTTACTTTCCATTTATTATTTATAAGATAAATGAGATAGGGTTTCCTTTGTAGATGGTAAAGTTTTGGTTTGGGGAAAGTATTCAAATATTGAAAAGGAAAATGTAATTGGAGTTCATGAACGAAGGCTATATAGAGTCATAAAACCATCTCCTCAAACTCTAGTTCACATGGATATCAGTGCTATCGAACTATGGAATGTTATGGTCATATTCATTACAAGATATTACCCTCAATTATTCAAATGGTAAAGGGCATCCCCAATATTAAGGAATATCATGGAGTATGCAAGGTATGTGCTTTAGAAAAGAATACAAGGAACCCTTTTACAAGTAGTGATACAATGTCTTAGGAGATATTAGAGTTGATTCATTCTAATGTGTGTGGGACAATGTCTAACAAATATATTGGAGACCGTCCTTATTATGTGACCTTCATTGATGATATATCTAGAAATACATGGCCTTATCTTCTCAAGACAAAATACAAATTATTTGAAATTTTCAAGGAATTTAGATATGAAGTGGAGACCTTAACCAAAAGAAATATAAAAAAAAAATTGAGATCCGAAAA
The DNA here is from genome assembly GCA_034641835.2 of Pinus albicaulis. Lineage (NCBI taxonomy): Eukaryota > Viridiplantae > Streptophyta > Pinopsida > Pinales > Pinaceae > Pinus > Pinus albicaulis. Next base: position 53,430 of record JAXQQM020082420.1, on the reverse strand, counting down.
TGGTGGAGAATACACTACAAAATAATTAATTACATAATGTAAAGACACAGGTATTAAGAGGGATCTCATTGTTCCCTACAATAGTAATCATAATGGAGTTGCAGAAAGGAAAAATAGAACAATTGAAGAATGCATATCAACTATGATATTTGATCAAGATCTACCAAATTTTCTATGGGGAGAAGCAACAATGATAACATTATATATAAAAAATATAAGTCTTCATATAATCCTTGATAATATGACACCAAAAAAAGGATTCACAGGGAAGAATCCATTGTATACCATCTCTGAATCTTTGGGTGTCCCACATACATCCATGTTCCAAAATACAAGCAAAATAAATTGGATTCTACAAGCATAAAAGGGATCTTTGTTGGATATTTGATGAAAATCATGCCTATAAAAGATCCAATGATATACCAATTTAATATAATGTTGAATATGTACCACTATTTGAATAAGAAGAGCATCATTACAAGACAACTAAAAACCAAGAATAAGGACCATGTAAGCCTATCCAAACTATAATCATTCCTAGAACAAAGAAGAGGCAAAATTGGACAAAAACTAAACTTAAAGATGCTTAAGGACATGCAGCTACTAAAGGAACTTTTAGATAAATAAAAATACCAAAGAGGCATTCCAGATATGAAACATACATGAAAACCTGATAGAATTTGAAGCAAGAAAATTTGAAGAAGATTCTCCCCAAGAATAATGGGAGAAGGCAATGCACGAATAATATCAATCCATTATGAAGAATGGGGTATGGGAAATCATTCCTAGACCAAGTGAAAAATCAGTTGTCACCTCAAAATGGATTTAAAAAATCAAACATTCTGATGATGGAAGCATAGAAAAATACAAATCTAGATTCATTGCAAGGGGTTTCTCACAAAAGGAAGGAATAAACTATGAAGAAACCTTTGCTCTGACTACTAGGTATACTACTATAATATCTTTTGTTTCACTAGATCCTACTATGGGATGGAATATCCATCAAATGGATGTCAAAAAAACGTTTCTAAATGTACCATTGATGAAGAAGTATACATTGAACAACCAGAAGGCTTTGAAATAAATAGTAGAGATACACATGTTTGCAGACTCAGAAAGTCTCCATATGGCTTGAAGCAAGCTCCTAGGGCATGGTATGCAAGGATGGATGTATATCTATTAAGAATTAGGTTCTTCTAAATCTCTGTCGATGCCAACCTCTACATTAAGGCGGTAAATAATGAACTAGTAATTATAATACTATATGTGGATGATTTTTTTATTATAGGCGTGGAACACATAATACTAGAATGCAAGAAAATGTTGGAATTTGAAATCAAGATGAAATATCTGGGACCCATGCACTATTACTTGAGCTTGGAATTATGGCATAAACCCAGTGAGATTTATCTAGTTCAAGGAAAATACATAATCAAGATATGGTAGAAATTTAGTATGATGGATTCCAATCCTATGACTACTCCCATGACCGCGAATCTCAAGAAGTGGAGAAGCTATGAATCTAGTCTCATCGTTCCTACTAGCTATCGTAAGTTGGTGGTTTCTCTGATGTAATTGGTAAATAAAAGACTTGATATATGTTATTTTGTAAATTCTCTTAGTAAATTTCAATTGGAGCCTTGTCATGATCATTGGATATCTGCCAAATATTTTTTGAGATACCTACATATAATAATACATCACTATTTGAATTATGATGGAAAGGAATTCAAGCTAACATGTTTTACTGATTCTGATTGGGTTGGAAGTGTGACTGATGGAAGAAGCACTACCGGTGGATGTTTTAGTTTTGGATATGCAAACAATTCATGGATGAGTATAAAACAATATCATGTTGCATTAATGTTCTGCAGGAAATCTCTTCTGCGGATAGAAGAAACCCTTTTAGTCCTAATGATAGGATCTAGAAATAAACAAGACAAATATATGCAACATTTCGTAACTTATGATAGAAAAACACAAAGGAGGACAGATTTCCTACCTCTTTCTGATGCTAATGCTTCCTTTTGATGTCAACCTTACTTATTTCTCTTCCACACTCACGATCTCCTCTCCATTGGTGAAGACAAATTCCTGCAAGGAAGAATAAGTGGAGACAAAAAATAGATACAAAGCATAACAATCTCTAGTATAAGCTATGTAGAAGATCAAGGAGCACTACAATAAATATGTTATGAGAGACACATTTATGGAAAGGAAAGACACAATAAATTATAAGTAGAATGATAAAGGGATCAATGAAACCAGAAGCCTTGATGTTGGACGCCTCCTTCAGGTGAGACTCCAAGTCTTAGCCTCAACCCTTCAAACAACTTCCTCCTTCATAGATGGGAAAAAACTAGGCATGCTTCATCTCATAGGATGGTAACCAACCCTTAGTGGATGGTAGGGGTTTCATTTTTAAGGAAGGAGAGCGAGTTCAGGATCCATCAAAGGTGGGAGGAGCTCCGCATCTTAAGGGAAATATCCATGGAAAGATGATCCATGGCCATGAATGGGAGGTCTCACTCCTATCATCAATAACCTGAAACCACATCATCATTCTTGATACTTCTAGTAAGGGAAGATTCTCCTCCATTTTTGGAAGAACTGCCTGAAGAGGACTAGTGCATATTTTCTTGACAAAATTTTCTCTTCCAGCACTAGACACATGTTTTGAAATGGGCGACAAGCATAGGTTAGTAGCAGTGCAGAGTGCACTGGGCTTGTAAAACACATTTTTGACAAGCTTTCCATAATTGTTTAAAATCAAATCTTCTTTCACTTCTTCACATATTTTCTAGGCATGTTTGAAGCATAACATATTTTTCGACATTGGTGACATGACGACACAAAGTAGAGTGTTATGAAACCAACTCACAAAATAGAAGAAAAGATAGGTCACAACTTAGAAATCAGTCTATTTAAGGAGGGAAACACCTTTACATTACATAAATGAACAATTATTGGATGATACAAATGAAAAAACCTCCTTTCTATATATTGGAGTACAAGGGGTCACAATATAATCCTAGTCGGCATAACAATAACAATGTAAGGGCACAATAATAACAATATGGGGACTACATGGTCACAAAAATAAAAATAAGGGGATACACTAGTATTATAAGGGCCTAACATGCCCCTCTCCTTAATAACAATGTTGTCCTTAATGGTTGATTACTTGGGGATACTTCTGTATAATATTCTCATCCTCTCATGTGGAATATTTAGCTGGTAAGTTCTTCAACTTGATGAGATACTCTGAAATTGATCGATTTCGTAGCTATCGAGCTCTTTTTTCTATGATTGCTTCAAGTTACAATATTATTTTTCCTTCCTCATCAAGTTCTGGAAATATTTTTTGAACTGGGACTTGCTCCATCTGTAGTCTCCATGTTATCATATCCTTGCCATCAAAATTCCTCCTATCTATATTTGGAATATGGTGGGTCTAAAATCCAACATTAGAGTCTATAATATCATGACTAACATTTTTTTTTTCTCATCATAAGTTTCATATACTATCTTTTCACAATTACGAATCATTTATAGTAGCAACTTTGTCAAATATTCCTTCAAGCCTTCAAGTTTTGCTTCTATACCATCGATCTTAACTTCCATGCCATCCATATTAGCTTCCATGTATACTTTTAAGCCATCCATGTCACCTTTTATTTCATCTTTGGTTTCTCTTTGTGAGAGAAAAAATTGTTTCACTTGGTCCCATAATATTGATATATCGTGTTGCAATTCTTCCTCTTCATGCGTCATAGAAGCGTTTTCAGAGGACTTAATGGGTGCAGATTTTTTTTTTTAATTTTTTTTATAAGAAAAGATAGATAAAAGACTTAGAAATCTTCCTCTTGGAAATATTACTATGAAATAATGCCATACAATATAAAACTTCATATCTTCATTAATATCAAACCCTTGAGGTAGGCCAACACCATACAATCACTCCTTAAGGAAGTAGATCACTCCACAAGTCATATGTTTGTCAATACCATAATCCTTCACATCTCTCAATAGAGAGTCTCTGGCCTCTATATAGGTTTCATACATCATAATACCATGGGTAATTACCATGGGTCTCTCAATACCATACATCCAATACAATGACCTTATCACTTTATTCCCTAAATACATGTGGTCCCTTGCATAATTTGGGTTAACCAATTTATTTATTAACTATGGCCCATTTATTTAGAATTCTTACATTATTAAATCTATTTTATTCCCTTAGTTACCTCCTTTGTACCCTATATTATCCCCCCAGGTATACTACAGTGTTAGTGGTACCTTGAAAGGAACTAGTTTCCAACAAATTAGCACCAATGATGGATGTGCCAAACAAGGTCCTTGGATGTTGTTGTCTACAACAAAATGGTGAGATACTAGTTATTCTTTTTGGCAAGGGGTGGAGGTCTTATATACACATAAAGCGGCTAGAAACCCTTAGGTCCGGTATAGTGACCTAGAAATTTTGTAAGATATTATGAGGAGGGATTTCTTTAGCAAACCAGATAATTCACATACATAAGAAAAAGAAAAAAAATAAATGGTTAATTTTCCCTTTAACCTATTTAATGTGTGAAACAATAAAAAAAAGGTTTGTGAGGTTTTTCTATGAGACACCTAACGTCCTTTCACTCAATTACTAACTAGGCCTTGTGAAAGCTTTTAAAAATATAAATTCAAAATAAACTAAGTACAAATATTGCAAAATACCATATCCTTTGCATAAAGTTTATAATAATTTAGTGTGTGATATGATGGTGTGTGCAACGTGAATGGAGAACATACAACGTGTTTGAATTACAACAATGTGGATATGTGATGATCCGTTACAATCCCCCTAACTATATTATGTTACATTGTTCCTTGAGAAAAGAAAAATTTATGTGTATATAATGAGTTGCATACTTTTCTTAATTATGTTATGTGATCATGTAGGGAAATGGAAATTTTGGTGTTTTCAAAAACATTTCGTATCCGCACACAAGTTTTCCAAAATGGTGCGAGTGAGGGAGAGCCTACTCTCATTCTTACAAACACCAACTCCTAGTCCCAAAATTTAAATTGTTTTCAAAACAAGTAAATATGTGTGGATAAGGGTTACTTATGTATTTCCTATTTAAGTTATGCGTGAATATCCACTTAAAAGGGAGATGGTAGGTAGTATTTTATAACCTTTTTGGATCCCCCTATAGGTTTTCCATAAGGGTACAAGAGAGGGAGAGCCTACTCTCATTCTTAATCACACTACACCTAGTCCCAACATACAAAATTTTAAAGTAAAAGATAAGCACAAGGTTAGGAAAGTAATGTTAATGTACATATAATCGGTAAAAAATTGTAGGAGTGTAGGTGGATCACTAAAGGATACCAAGCAGTCAGGAAAAGGAAATTACAATGATAAAAAATATTCTTTGTGTGTCCCACACTTTGTGGTTTGCACAGTCATGAGACCTACGTGACTATATTTTCAAAATATGGGAGGTTGTCTTTAAGAAATAAAAAGAGATCATTTTAGTCCACGAGTAGGTCCAAAGGAGACCTACAAAATTGAAACAAAAAATATTGAATAAAACCAAATGGAATTAAAAACAATGACCAAAGGCTTGCAAACAACCAATTTGATCAAAAAAAGGAAAACCAATGGAGTCGTTAATTTGTGTGTTAAATTTGGTAGAAAAAATGTCCCAAATTCTCTAATCTTGCAGTTGGTTAAATCCTACAAGAATATACACAAACAATGAGTGATATTAGCGATTAAACATGTAATAAATACAACATTTAATTATATGAAACAATGCATGAAACAAAACTAAACTAGACAACTTAAAACAAGCAAATGAAGAAAACCAAATAAAAAACGTAATGGGAAAGAGGTCATCTTTATTGATTGTTGGAAGTGGAAGAGTTACAAATAGACTTCAAAGACACTTGATGATATTTTTTTGAGAAATTGTGCTCAACAGCTCTTGGAAATGATTTCCCCTTCTCACTCCCATTTGCAATACCTTGCTCTCTCAAAGAAGCAAAGAAGAATCTCTCCTAATGGTGGAATCCTATTACCATTGGAATGCTTGATTTCTTGGAGAAATTTTGGCATCATAAAAATATGCAACTTATTCTGATTTTTTAGCTCTCCGTCCTCTTGAATTTATAGATATTTTGAACAATCTCTATCTCCTTTGTCCCATAAATGAGATAGCTTGCCTCATAAATGAAATGGGAGCTACGATCCTCCTTCAATTAAAGCTTCTTGATCCTCAAGCATTGAATGGTCAGCTTTTCCATGTCAGGATTACTTCAAGCAATGTGTCTCTCAAGGTGTTGATTGTGCTTTCTATGACCCTCGGGGTTATCAAATAAAAAGCCATGAGGATGTGTCAAAGTATCTTTAGAGCACCCATAAGAGTTTATTTTTTAAATATACTTTAGGAGAACCTTTTAATTTTCTCCTTTCGTAATTTTTTGAGTTGTAACTGTGCAATATTTACATGTTTCTTACTGACTTTGAGTGCATGTTGTTGTGTACAAATGGGTGTACCATTTTTTCATGATAACAAAGACATTATCTCGTGTTAAAAGAATTTGTCCTTTAAACCCACAATAATGTTTTACAAGATATCAACAACAAGAGAAATTGAGTCAAAGAAGTTCAATTGATTTAATTTCTACAAAATTTTACATTTGTTATCAAGCATAGAAGAAGGCATTCAAATAAAGTATCACGTGTTTTAAGTAGAATCAATCTAGTTCTAGACAAATTCTAGGTAAATGTTTTATGGATGGATGAATTGAAAGGATCCATACTTCAAAGAATCTTATTTAGAAGGATTCTCTAAGAAATTCTTTTTCCTTTTCTTTCCTTCTTTATTTTTTTTACATATTATTTCTTCGCCTTTTAAATAATCTAGTACTTTATAAAAATCTACAAAATCTAGAATTTTCTAAAAAAAATTGAGATTTAGAAAATTACATTTTGAAGGTACATGTTAAATGCTCCTGCATCATTATGACTCTCCATGGGGATATTCCAATGGTGTCATACAAGGCCACTGACCTTACTGTGGGGTAGGTGTTGTGATCTATTTTAGTCACTTCCATTTCATGTAATGTAGGTATGCCCATAGTAGGGGGACAGACAACAAAGTCAAGTTCACTATGCTTTGGTTTTTTTAGAATTAGGTTGCAAAATAGGTTTGAACAGCCTTTAGGTCAGGGGAAATTCCAAAATTTTCATTGATTGGGCCAATCAAAGGGATTCAATGAACAACATCAACCCTAAGAATGCTCTTTGTGACATTCGTCGGGTTGCGGACTCCTTCCAACGGACACGTTTCATCCACGTCCCCAGGGAACTAAATATCAAAGCAATCATCCTATCAAAGAAATATCGAGTCTCCCTCCTCAATATTTCTATTGGTATTTATGAATTCTGTGATTGAGTAAAGGTGTAATCAATTGAATCAAACCTCTCCTTCTAGCCTCTCTTTCCACACTCATTTTTCTTAATACATTTTTTTGAAATATGCGGTTGATAAGTTTTTCATAAAAGGGAAGATGTGCCTTCAAATTTTACTAAATATAAAATTTTGTATAGCCTCTCAGTCAGATATAGGGAGGAATGGTTAGAGTTGTTGTTTTATTTTCTAAGAAGAAAATTTCTGAGATTATAGACAGAGATATGTATATATTTCTCTTATGGATATATATGATTTTTTTTTTCAAAAAAATATTATTACATCAATAATTATTGTATTAATATTGTTAATAATATATTACTAATGTTATTAATAATATTATTAGTAATTTTACTATTTTTAGCATTAATATTATTAAAATAATATTTTTGTATTATTAATTGTATTAATGATTAGAATGTAAATAATCTTAATGTTAATATTATTATTTGGATGATACTAATAATACTAAAACTAATGTCCATGGAACCTTGGATAGATGATGATCCTCAATTCCCCACCCAGATAAAATGATATATTAGACATGATTAAGATGTACGCATGCTAAACTGTAAAAACAAAATATTAATAAAATTAATAATATTTAATCTTTATTATTATTAATTTAATATAAACATTAACATTAAAGCTAAATTTGTAAAATCTAATTTAAATTAAAGAAAAAGTAATATTTATCTATATTTAAAAGCCATTCCAAACTATACACGGGAATTTTCATAAAACATATTTCTATCTCTGCAACCAAATTAAAAACATAATTAAAAATTCCCAAACAACAAATATGATATAACTAAATAGGTTAATGAAAAGATAACTCGCTACTAAATATATATTCAATAAAAAAAATATGTAATCTTTAAATTCTTATGTAAAACTTATTTTTTCAATGCTATACCTAATTTTAAAGTCTAGTTGAGTGCAGGGAAACTATATCATTCTATCTAATAGATGACCTCCATCTGAGATCTCAAACAAATGAAAATATTGTGAATTGGATTCGCATACAATGTTGTAGATGCATTTCAGGTGATGCAAATTGAATCCCTCAGTCTCGGTGTTAACGAAAATCATTTACTCGCTAATGAAATAGATTATACCTCAATATCTTTTATCCAACCCCCCAACTAACTCCATTCCCCACACTCCTGTTCAGACGTCATGCTATCAATTTGATCAGCCCACAAAAACTCTACAAATTCTTGCTTATCCTCAGCAGTTGGTTCAGATCGCAATCCTTTATTCTCTATTGTGATGCTTTGTAAGATTTCGTTACTTCAGAGATCCATACAGTTCTTTCCCAATCATATTGTCTGCTTAATGAAAATCCTCATTCTTAAAAAATTTTAAAATCCATTTTTTTAAATGTAAAACTTAATTTTAATGCTTATCTTTTCATACACATATAATTAGCTTAATACACGACCTAAATTTTCAATTCCAATTTAAATTAAATGTAGAGAGCGTTGTATCTCAAGAAGCAATCCCTTGGTTGTGGTAAGGAATCAATGCTTAAGAAATTTTATAAATGTATGTCACAATTATGATATCAAATGTACTTTGTTTAACACCTTTGGAATTTAATTACATAATACCCTCAATAATCTGATATAATGAAAGCCTTCACAATGCCATAAACTATTGATACTTGAATGAAATGAAAAGAAGAACTATAAGAGAAACTCAAAATGATATGCTCAGAAATAGAATCTATCACTTTTAAGTTTCAGAGGAAATCATGGAGAGAGAGAAAACTCGAAATAATATGTTGTAAATGCAGAATCTATTACTTTAAAGTTTCAACAAGAGTATGTGAAAAGAGAAGAGATGAAGTGAAGGAGCGCAAATTAAGGTGATTTAACTCTTACTCACAGATGTAATTAAGAGACCAGCTACTACAATACTTCACTTCATTCAAAGAGGAATAAACACAAGGAGAAACTGGAAAGACATATCAACATCAACAAGTGCAGGAAACTTGATCTTCTTTCATTAATTTCTTAGAAAACTCACCACCAAATTAACATCCATCCAGAGGTCCAAAACTCGGAACCATTTTTCTTTATTTCTATATAATTAAATACATCAAAGTAGTTCATAACTATTGAACTTATTGAAACTATTCGTCTACCTAAACTATTAAGATTACTTATGTAATCATACAGAGAAAACAAATAAAAACTAGAAATATTATTCATTTTCTTTAATCTGATGTTGCTGATGCATCCTCACGAAGTGCCAAGGTGTCCTTTCTGGTTATGATGTAGCAACTCGACAGTTCTGTAATGACGCCTTGGTGCCCGACTTGACCCAGCTATCATGCTTCCCACAGTGCCAATATACATTCTTCCACCTGACTCTGCCTATGCATATTTATTCATTGGCCACCCCTTCACATTACCTTATTTCATACATGGCTACAACTTTATACAAACCCCACAGACCTATGGTTTACGGGCCCACACATGACCTGACCAATCAGAAGAAATCATACTTCGCAACTTATTCGATATCTTACATCAGAAACTATAACAAATAGATTAAATGGTAAAAAATAATAATTTCAATGTGAAAAACCGCTATGTTTGTGATTTAACCTCCACCATTGATCTGTGCCCCAATCCAACGGTCCCCCTATACTATCTTACATAGCCATCTCCCATTTTTCGCATCGCAACCAAAATACTTTACCTTGTGAAGACTCAATGCTAAAATCTAAACCTGCCGATGTACGATATCCACTGAATTGTTGTGCCAACATGTGGCTCCTCCCTTTCTCTCATCACAATTTTCACTTCTTACCGCATCATAAGTTATTTTGTTTAACTTGCGAAGTCCTTAATGCATAAACTAAATAATCGCCGATGTGAAATCGTGTTATGTCGACACGTGTCCACTTTGTAACTTTTCAAACTTAACTTTGGGATGCAACCTGGTTCGTCCATCTCTCACTTTAATTCTACGATTTATTCCTCACCGTCATATCGCCTCCTTTGGGAATCTTCTAAAGGTTTTCTGCCTTAATCGATTTCTCTATTTCTTCAGTTTTCGCCACTCTACAGCTCCACCTTCTCCATGCTACTCCCTGCTATAGTTCATTCATTGAACTTGTGCAACTCCATCTTTCTCCATGATGTTAAAACCATCCTCAGCTTTATTCTAGTTATCCAATCCTTCGACCTACCTTCACATCTCAACACGAAAATGTTAATGTACCAACATATAAATCAAAATTATTCTTCGACATACAAACTTTTACATTTTCTAACATATATGATTTTTTAGTGTTTTGAAAAATATTTCAAAGGTAAATGCAAATGAGCCACAACATCTGGCTCCACCTAGGGATAGTGCTTTTTTCCACGAAAGCGCTAAGGACCGGGGACTAGTGCATTATCCAAAATCGAGTCAAATATTTCTTGGTGACATATGAACAATGATAAATATGGTATTTACAATGGTGGAATGCTGAATTCTAATACTGGAAATAATTCTTTAGGTAATACTCGTTCACAGGCAGTTGTACTAACTCTCCATCTAGATCTTCCAAAATGAATGTGTTATTTGACCTTACATCAGAGATTATGTAAGGACCATACCAGAGAGGGTCAAATTTACCATGCTTCCCCTTTTCTTCTCGTCTGGTGTCCCATCTTATTACCAAATCTCCTGCTTGAAAGAGAACCTCTTTTGCTTTTTTTTCAAATATAAACTTCATCTTTCCTGATAAGTAATCAAGTTATCCTTGACTTTGTTTCTATTTTCACTTGATTCAATTATATTTTTCAATATTCTTACCATAGCATTAGGTTCTCCCTAAGCTTATTGAAGGAAAGGAATCATTGGTTTGTCTAGTTGAGTAGGAAATAGTGCTTGAGTCCGATAAACCATCTCATAGGGAGACTTCCCAGTAGATCTGCTAGGGGTGAATCAAACTGCCCAGAGGGAAAACTTAAACTTCAAATCCGAATCCTTCTGATTCTCAATGGTTGTATTCTTCATGATTCTAACCAATGTCCTATTTGAGGAATGTGCCAATTTTTTCCCTTGGGGATGATATGTTGTGGAATGTGATAAAGTTACATTATATGTTTGACATAAATTAATGAAACGAGCAGAGTTCAACACTTGACAATTATCAGTCACAATTGTAACTGGACATCCGAATCTGTTGAAAATATTTTCCTCGAAAAACTTCATCACTACTTGGTCATTCACCTTCTTAGTGGGTATTTCTTTAACCCATTTTGTAACGTAATCAATGGTAGTCAGAATCCACTTGAACTTTCCACTTGATGGTGTATTGATCTCTCCAATAAAATCCAATCCCCATTGCCTGAAAGGTTCTTTAATAAATATTGGGATGAGAGGTAACGAATCAAGTTTTCTCTTTTTAGAAAACAACTGACACTTTTGATAACTTCAGACTAGTCTATAAACATCTGCAAACAGGGTTGGCCAATAGAATCCTAACTTGATAATTTTATGAGCAATGACCTTCTAGCTATAATTTCCTCCACACAAACTTTCATGATATTTTTTGGTGACTTCAATAAATTCTCCTTCGTTCAAACATAACAGAAAAATACCAGTAGGATATTTCCAGTATAGCTTTGCGTCTATGATAACATATGGCTGAGACTTGAGCTTGAGAGATCTATATTTTGTTCTATTTAGTGAAGTTGGACAGAAAAAGAAACACATGTAATTCACAATATCTTTATACCGATTAGAGCACAAAAATTTGTATTGAATACATGTTTTGGAATTATTTTGACCTTCATCATTAACATCTCCATCCACTGGTGCCAGCAGATTGATTCCCAAGGCTTGAAAATTTATTTCTGTCAACAACTTCGCTAACCCCTATCCTTGACTAGCTTGGTGGGTTTGATGTCCAAATCATACTCTTGGATTTTTTCTATCCACTTCCCCCTTTTTCCTTCAACATCGCTTTGGACCAGCACGTCTTTCATAGTATAATTAGGAACATAAGAAATTATTTGGGACTGTAACACATAAGTCCTGAAGGCTTTCAATGCTTTTACCAAAACATATACTTGTTTGTCCATAATATTGTATTTGAGGTCAGCATCTCTGAGAAATTTACTGAAAAATGCAATTGGTTTCTCCTTACTATCTTCATTTTTCTGCAACAACACAGTGGCAATAGTAGTGGGGGGTGCAAATTAGAATACCTGAAAGGACTTCTGATAGTCTAGACTAATTAGAACTGGAGCTTCCTGCAGTACTTCCTTTATTATAGCAAATGTTTCTCTTGCTCCCTTGTCCCATTTCACTTCTGCATTTTTCTACAACATATATGTTATACTTCTCATAATCTCAGCATAATTGGGCACAAATCTCCTTGGAAAATTTATTTTTCCCAAGAATATCTGGATATCTTTCTTACTTTTGGGTAAAGGAATAGTCTAAATGGCTTCCACCCTTGCTAGGTCAAACTTTAATCCTTGTTTAGAAACTATGTGACCCAATAATTTACCTTCTTCTGAGGAAAATAAAGATTTATTGGTATTTAATGACAAACCAAACCTTCTGCACTTTTGAATTTTTTTTTTGCAAATGCTCCAAGTGTTCATCATCTGACCCTAAGAAAACAGTTACATCATCCAGATATGTAACTACAAACCTACCACCAAGGAAGGCTATGTCCATGGCCCTCTGAAATGTTGCACCTGCATTCATAAGGCCAAATGACATCCTTGCATACATGAAGGTGCCTCAGGTCTTAGTGAAAGCAGTCTTCTTTTGATCTTCTTTTTCTACTGGTACCTCATTATACCCAGAAAATCGTTCAACCATAGACAACCTATGAGCTCCAGTCACCTTCTATAAGACATAATCCATTTTCGGAAAAGGATAATTACCTTTTAGAGATGCTCGGTTCAAGTTCCTGAATTCTACACACAGTATGATCTCTCCATTCTTCTTTCTTACAGGGACCAAATTAGAAACCCAGTCTGAATATCTGAGAGGGACTATAATTTTTCTCTGCAACATTTTGTTCAATTATTTTTCGATTGGAGCTAACAACAATGGATTGATCTATCTAAGCTTCTGTTTGTGTGGTTCGAGTCCTTCCTTCAATGGAACCTTATGCTAAATTTTTCTTTTTTTATATGTTTTCAGGCCTTCATATGACCAGTCAAACACATCCATATATTTCTTAAAAAGATCAATGTATCTTTCTTTGTATTTTTTGGGAACACCTTTGAACAATTTCACTATTTTGGGTTCCTATTGAGTTCCCAAATTACAATATTCCATCTCTTCTTCCTGAAGTGTTATCTTTGAATCAACAACAACATCATTAGCATCGAATAATCTTTCAAGAGGAACCAACCCTTAGGGGAGCACATTATCTTTCAATTGGATAATTTTGTTCACCTATTGACTGCTTAAGGTTTCTTATTTCTACTTCCTGCTCTATTTTTTCTTCCTCTTGGTCTCTCTCAACATATTCAAAGTTTCCAATCATGGTTAGGAATTGATTTATCTGTTCATCATCATCAAACAACTACCAATGTTTCACATTGTCAGGTATAGAAGGCTTATGTCTAATTTCAATTTCATACCTTAACCTTGGATTTATTGGAGGTTTGAACGTGTTGGTTGCAGCTGCTAATGAATAAGCCAATTTTCTCTCCTTCCTTAGAATATACTAAATATTGAAGGCTTCAAAATAGTTTTCTATTAGATCCAAAACTTCATTCCTATACGATCTCAATCTCGAATGCTTGGTTTGACAATGATTTTTAATCTACCTTATTATCAATTCAGAGTCACCAAAAATTGAAATACATTGAACTCCCATCTGTTTAGAAACTTGAAGGATTGAGATTAAGGCCTCATACTCAGCCACATTGTTTGTTGAATCAAATTATAGTTTAAAAGAGAAATGCATGAGGTTACCTTTTGGTGATATCAACAAGAATCCAGCACCTGTGCCCTCCTTTGAGTAGGCACCATCAAACTAGCACTTCCAAATAATCCTTGAGTGCAGCTCATTATTTACAAATTCTGAAGAGATATGCTTCCTTGTGCCTTCAGCAAATTTTTCATCTTCATGCAGCATGAAACAAGAAATATATTTTGTTTCTTGACTATAATTGGGTGAATTTCCTGCATATTTCTTGGAGGTATTCTTCACAAACCTTGTTTCCCTCTACAATCTCCTTTCTTCCTCATTAAAAACTAGAATGATAGCATAAGTGAAATCTAATTTTAGTACACCTCCCAACTTTTCTCCCCAAGATCTTGACGGGAGCATTCCAAACTTGGCTAGGATGTCAACAACCACTACATCCATGACTATAATATTTGTTGGGATTTGTGCCAACGAAACTGCTACATATTTAATTAACCCAACACATTTCACCCTTTTAGAATCAAATGAATAAATATCCCTATAAATTTTGGTAATCTGCAAGTTAATTTCCTTCATAACGGACAAGGTGACCAATGACTTTTCTTCTTGTAAGTTCACCATGTCACTTATATCTTCCACTTGTGTGAAATTAATAAATTTTTAAATTTATTTTTTGTAAGCTGGTATTTTGGATAATTCTAGAAGAGGTACCTAGATTTTAACCTTCTCCAACTCTTCTTCTAGACTCAAAGCATGATTTTTCTTAACGTTATTTTCGGTTTCTTCTTCACTCTTTCTAGAATTTTCCACTTGTTTGAGTACAAGAACAACTTTCTAAAAAATATTAGTGTCAACTAATTTGTTCTGGGAAGATTCAGCGTGGTGCACATTTTTTCTATTAAGTAAATTTATAGGTTGTTTCCCCTTACTGACCTGTTTCACAGGGTTCTTTTGTTGTGGAGTCGACATTGGAGGAGGAACAGAACCTTGTTGTTCACCTTCATTATCCTACACTCTAGATCTCTTTCTAGACCTTAAATCATACCTTTTATGTAACTCAGCTTGCATGAAATCTGTGAATTGTCTACAGTATTCATCCATTTCATCTTGATCAAAAGATACTTCAGCTTCAACATATTCTATCTCACAATATTCCTCTTCATTCTCTTTTATTGCATACATAGAAAATACCTGATCCTCAGCCTCCCTTTGGTCATCTTCTTCCGGCTCTATGGGTACTGCTTCTATATACAATGGTGGTTGAATCTGGTCTTGATCTCTTCTTTCCCTCTGCAAAATTTGCAAGGGATGTCTTCTGAACTGAGGTTTAAACCCCCCTCAGTTTTTTGTACTTGCCTTTGGGAGCTTTTAGTTTCCAATTCCATCTTGGATAGCTTATTGGTTAGATGATTCATCACCTCTATTATATCTTCAATTCTTATATCTTCTGATGATCCTTCTTTTGCTTTCCCCTTCTCTTGGACCAATTGTTTCCCTTTCACTTTTTTAGCTATAGTCATATTAGCTTCGATCTCTAGAGCATCTTCTTGTATCTGCTCAAGAGTAGGGGCTCTTCTCTCTCTCAATGTAAAGCTAAAATCAGCTTCAAAAGCCCCAGCAAAAAATACCTTTTCTCCTACAAGGGGGGCTTCATCTCTATAGGTAAACTATTGTACAATTTGTTGAATATTTTTACAAAATTAGAAATTCTTTCCTTAGGCCTTCTTTTAATTGCATTAAACTTTTTCAATGAGTAATCATGATCTCTCTTTTATCCCCATATCTGAGTGAATTGAGTTTCTAACTCTTCCCAGTTATTTATTGAACCATTTGGTAAACATTTAAACCATTTTCTAGCCTCTCCATCTAGAGACTGCACAAACACTCTCATCACAACATCAATATGTTCTACATTTAAATTCTCAGCAAAAGTGAAAAACAAGGGTAAATGTTGTTCTGCAGTTACTTCATATTCTCCAGTAAAATGAGGAAGTAATTTGAGGTATTATTGAGGCATCACATTCATTGGTTTCATACATTTATAACATATATGCAATTTATAATTCCTCCATTTGCAACCATCACTTGACATTTTGGTGCTAGGTATAGGAATTCAATTCCTTGGCTACATTAGAATGAATAAAATTATGGGTACTACCTGAATCAATCAACACTATTACCTTTCTCTTCTTGATATGTCTTTCTATATTGAGAGTTTGAGGAGTGATAATACCTGACAATGCATTACACGATATGATAAGACTCATTTCTTCTTCTTCTGGTGTTGGTTCTTGGTATATATCCTCTTCTTTTTAATTTTCTTGTTCATATTCTTCTTCCTCTTCACAATCTATGTAAAACAATTTCTTCTTAGCACACTTATGACCTTTGGTGTATTTTCTATCACAACTATAGCAAAGCACTTTTTCTATTTTTTCTTCCAATTGTTGTGGTGTCAACCTTATAGGTTGTGTAAGTCTAGGAGTAGCAACACTTCCATATTTATAGATGTGAGTGGTAGGCTTCCTTGTCACCATAATTTTACATTCAATTTTTCTTGCCAATCTGAATGCCTTCTCCAATGAATCCGGTTCCAAAACATGAACTTCATGTTGGATGTTATCCTTTAAATTCCCTATGAAGACGTCAATCATGTGTTCCTCTAGAATATCAGATACCCTTATATTCAATTTTTGGAAGTCCTCAATGTGCTCCACCACCGAACCCTTTTGTTTGAGATTTATTAATTGGCTAAAGAAGGTGTTGCCCTTTGTATCCTCATAAAGTGCTATTATTTCCTCTATAAAAATCGACCGAAAGACAATTTTTTTACGGGAGCAAAGCCATCGATACCATACAAATCTATTTTGTTCTAAATGTAAAGTTGCAATGCGTACCTTTTGTGTGTTTTGCACGTTATTGATATCAAAAAAATGCTCCATCTCTAGTATCCATGTTGCGGAATCCTTGCCATCAAACTTCCTCATTTCCATCTTTGGAATATGGTGGTTCTTCCATCCAACATTAGATTTTATAAAATCGTGATTAACATTTATTTTGTTCTCATCATGAGTTTCCTCTACTATCTTTTCGCCATTAGGAAAAATTTCTTGAATCAACTTTGTCAAACCTTCAATGTCTGCTTTTAGATCATTCTTCATATTTTCCATGTTTTCTTTGATGTCATCCATCTTAGCTTCTATTCCAAGTTCCATGTCATCCATCTTAGCTTCCATTCCTTTCTTCAACACTTCCATTTCATTTTTTGTTGCCCTTTGCAAGAGCGAAATTTGGTGCACTTCCTCTTGTAATTTTGACATGTCATGTTGTTTTTATTCATCCTCATGAGTCATAGTAGAGCCTTCTAAAGGCTTAATGGGTGTTGAATTCCTTTTAAGCAGCATTTTATAACCCAATACTGATATCTATTCTACAATATGCCCTTGGAATCAATTCAAACTAATTCTTCAAACAAGAATTATGGAATTCGAAGAAAAAAATACACACCTTTTTCTTGATTTTGAGGAACTCTATATAAAAACTTAATTATCTCTGTGATTTCAGATATTCAATATCTGAAATTTGGTCCTGTAGTATCCCTCTGAATCTTCTTTCGAATGCCATAGGTCTGACCTGATTTGGAGTCTTCAAGGTAAAGTTATGCCCAATCTCCCACAATGACCTAATTATAAATTGTTTCAGTAGAGCGAACTTGTATGGCATGTCGTGTTTCAATGTTTCCTCTTTAAGCTCTAAGATTACTATAAAGGAAACTATAGTTTGTTTACTTGTGGCAACTTTTTACAGAATTACAATCTGATGCTCAGAGAGAGAGTTATGATGATTTGCCCATGGTCACCTCTTTGAGATGAAATTCAAGAGCCTGAACAAACCATAACTTCTACATATCATATCTCCGAAAATATTGCGAACCAAGGTCTAAAATTTTTACAAGACGTTCCTCAACATTATGGATTCGCTCTGTAAAAATTTTAGAATATTTACCTTAGTAGAAAAAACATTATAGTGAAACGTCCATGATAACTTGTTTTAGGTGAAATTCGGGAGCCTGAAACAACCCTATCTTCCACAGATCATATCTCCGAACATATTGCAAACCAAGATTTGAAATTTTCCCATGACGTTCCTTAGGATTTTTTCTTCACTCTGTAAAAGTTTTAGCTTCTGAACCATCGTATAAAAAACGTTATAGCGAAAATTCCACGATGACCTGTTTGGAGCAGTGAAACCCTAGAATCCAAAGCTCTGATACCAAATGTTGTGTAACCAGCTCCAAAAAGAGAAGAAAAGAGATATCAACGCCTTAGAAATGAGCCACTTCGAGGGAGAAACCTCCAATACATTACATAAATGAACAATTCTTGGATGATACAATTTACAAAACCTCCTTTCTATATATAGGAGTCCATGGGGCCATAATGTAATCCTAGTCGGCCTAACAATAATAATTTAAGGGCACAATAATAACAATATGGGGGTTACAAGGGTACAATAATAACAATAAGGGGGTTACACTAACAACAATAAGGGACTATACTAGTAATATAGGACCTAACAGAAAATATTTGAAAGGTAAATGAAAATGAGTCACAACAGAGGATGTATATATTTACATTACGTTTTTTGATATGCATAACAAAGAGTATTTGTACTTTTTTCATATGTTTATGGAAAGAAAGATAGATAACAGTCCTTCAAATATAATAAGGGAAAAATTTAAGTTGTTTATGTTTTGTATGGCCTATAACTCTTTAAGATGGCCAACAGACCTGGTTTCCTATTCGCTAGTTTCCTACTATCAAGTTGAGGTCAGAAGCTGTAAAATTTTATAGCCTACATTTTGTTTTTATGAATAGAAAATAGCAAGGCTCCACTAAGATTTAATATATATATATATATATATATATATATATATATTCAAAATTCCTTAATATATGTTTATCATAAATTCAAAAAATATCGCATAGCAATGAAGTCAAAAATATATAGCATGTAAATAGGTAGTGGTTTTATATGTTTACATTACACCTTTAGTAATAAGTGATAAGCTGATTCACCAAAAAAACAGTAAATTCGACCCTGCTGCATCATAATTTCATAAATTTTTAATAGCAGACATAGTTTGGGTCAAGATTTTATATTCATACGCTATTTATTAAACATTGACTAGATGCCAAATACTTTTCATTATAAAACATATCCATTCTCATTTGGAAATTAGCAACTAACATAGTAAATTATAATCCTTGTAATTTTAAACATGTTTCAAATATGAAGTTAGACATGCAAGATTTTTTTTTAAAAATCTGGAGCATTATATTTAATTATAGACCATGTTATTTGTATTAATCTAAAAAAACAAAAAACAATATGTTTAATTGTAAGCCATTTGTTGGAAATTTATAATTAACTCTATATATATATAGTGAAGAGAGAAACTATTAAATTTACCTATAGAGATGGTATTGACCATGAAACGCAAATGGGATGCAGTGACATTGCTTCTCCTTTTTTCATTTTAAATTTACCTATCCATGACCATGAAACGCAAAAGGGATGGAGCCACGTTTCTTATCTCAAAATAATAATAATAATAATAACAACAAATTATTTACATGATGGCTAACGCTAAAATTGTTTTTTATTAATATGGAATCGTTGTTGCGGATGTATTATGAAAATAAATATTTTGTCGCTTTATAACAACGTAGAACCTTTGGATCCCTTCATGTATAAATTGCAACGTTTGGAAACACCAAACATGTAAACTATTGTGTTATGTTATCTTCCGATATGGTGAATTAGTGTGTAGAGTATTATGAGCTTTGAGGTAGACATTATTAGAAAGTGACATAGAAGCTGTGTGAACTTGTTAAAGTTGTCTTTGTTGTGTGGCGCTTTTGTGAAGGCAGAATTTTTGCAGAAAATTTCTTCATTATCAATTGAAGAAGCTGCTACAAATATGTGCAATGATAGTGAAGAGAGCTAGCAGAGATCATCTATCCCTTCACTCATAAAACAATGTTGCATATGTGGGCTTGCTTATAGATTTGGGAGGTAAAAGTGTTGTTTTTAAAGAAATTTAGGGGATACATATAATTTTTCTTAGTGCTTTTTCCAACTGTGTAGTGGCTAATTTGTTTTAAGTTTTTTTTTTTCCGGAAAATAAATTGAGTATGGATTAGAGGAGTATCAGGTTAATGATAAGAAACAATATTATTTTGTGTTGATTGTTGAAAAAAGAGATATAAGGAAGTGAAAGAAGATAGATGTTTAAAATAAGTTTTTTTTAAATATTTTTCATTTCTTTTTAATGGTCACACTAGTGTGTATATATATATATATATATATATATATATATATATATATATATAATGGGTTGTTGGTATAAATTGAATGGTGAAAAGGAGTTGTTGGTAAAGATTTTTATGGTTCATGTGTGGTGAAAGTATTTATGAGATTATTTGGTATGTATTTGAGATTTGGTGCAATTTTTGCGGTATAAAAATGTGATTTTTTTTTTATAATAATTATTTGAAAGAATCCACTAAACTTGATGGATGAAATTATGTGAATTGGAAAATCAATTTGCTGACAATATTGTGAGAGTGGATGAGCCCAAACCTTTTTTTAGCGTATGTTCAAGATTGGGAGAAACGAGAGATGAAAGAAAAGGCTTTGTTGCATATGTCTGTAAAGGACAACATTATTCCTCACATTAAAGATTCCAAGACATACAAATAAATGTGGGATGTGCTCAAGGATTTGTATGAAATAACAAATACAAACCAACATCCCTGATATTCCTCCCACTGATGCAGATGGTCAAAAATTGTATGAAAATAATGATAAATCCAAGAATTCCATTCTCTTTAGTCTTAGTCAATCAAAACTTGTAAATGTTATGCACTGTAAATATTCTAAGGATGTGTGGGTAAAGCTTAATCAAAGTCATGAAGGGGATGACAAGGTCAAGCAAGCCAAACTCCAAACCTTCAGAATGAGGTTTGAGAGCCTAAGAACAAGTGAAGATGAAATTATAGCAGAATACTTCCTCAGGTATGATGAAGTAACCAATATGATTAGAGGGACGAGTGAAGAATTGAAGGAAGAAATGATTGTACAGAAAATATTAAGATATCTTCCCATGACATTTAATTCCAAGGTCTTAGATATTGATGAAATGGCTAGATTAAAAGATCTCAAGATGGACCAGCTTCTTGGTACTCTCACAACCTATCATATGAGAGTAGGAAAGGATAAGTTTGAACCGAAGGAAGTAGTGTTCAAAGTAAAAAGGGAAAGGAGCTCAAAGATCATCAAGAGTGATCTAGTTGCAAATCTAATCAGGATTTGGCTCAACTATCCATGAAACTGAAGTGCGGCTTAGAAAAATATAAAGGCAAATTGCACTTTAAATGCTTTGATTGTGGAAGAGTTGGAACTTTTCCATCTAAATTACCTTACAAATAAGGTGTTGAATATGAAGATAATTAGAAACCTCGGAACAAATCTCAGAAACAATGGAAGAAAAGTTCTATAAGGAAAAGGGTTTTCTACTCCAAATAAGATAGCTCGGCACCAGAATCAGATTGAAAAAATTCTTCGGAGGATGATTCAGATAAGTATCTACTTATGGACTTTTGAACACACTCTAAGAAACAAAAGTATTTTTGACTCTAAAGAGGAGGAAGAAGAAGGAATAGTTGACCTTGAAGGGGAACTCATCAGTTCCCTTGATGATTTAAAGAAGGAAAGGAAAAAGAATAAGAAGTTGAAGGAACAACTACAACATGCTGAATAAGGTATGTATAACTCCGATAATGAGGAGTTTTATTATCAAAAAGAAAACTTTAAGAGGCTATTAAAATAAAATATATTCTATTCCTTCATCTAGAATAAAAATAAGGAGCATGTGAGAAATTAGAAGAAGAGAAAAAGTAGTCAAAACATGAGTTGCTCAAGATAAGAAAGGAAACGGTCTCAAAATCATGCAGAGATGATATTTTTCCTTGAATGTTAAAGAAGAAGAAGCTAAACAAAAGGAAGAAGTAATTCAAGGTTTGATCCGTGAATGTGAAGAGAATTTTCAGATCCTTGAGGCAGAATTGTCTCTCTAAGAACCAATGTAGAGGGAATAAAGATCGAGACAGGTCTAAATGGGAAATTTACAGAAGGAAAAAGAAAAATAGATTAGATTCTAAATAGCCAAAGGCCCTAAGGAATCAAAACAGGTCTAGGATACTCAAATACATAGGAATATTCCATGGGGAAGATGAACTTTAGGTTTTTAGGATTTGAACAACCTCAAGGTTATGCAAAGAAAAATCAAGACAGTCTCAATGAAATTAAAAATGCAATAGGAAAAAGAGGATATTATCAATGGAGAATGAATCGATCAACCAGGAATCCAAGGTACCTTCATGCACAAACTCATAATACTTCCAGCAATAGGCATGCCAATTTATTTTTTGGTCATTTTTATAAGTGTCATATCTTTGGACACAAAGCTGTTGATTTTAGAATGATCAAAGTTGAAAGAGATGAAATAATAGATATACTAAGTATCAGAATTTTAAATCTCAAAATCCACCTCTCATAGACCAAAATGGATTCTTTCCTCTGTGAAACGAATTTGAATGTTTTAAATGTAATAATTTTAGGCACAAAGCAATTGAGTGTAAAGTAGGTTTGAATACCTATCTAAGTTCCAAAATATTGAACATTCATCCACGCAAAATGATAAAGGGAGATGGAAATGAAAGATTTAAAATATGATTCAATGTGGACTTGCTCTATCAACTCATAATCAAGATAACTGATGGTATATGGATAGCGATTGTTCCAAGCATATGACTGGGGATAAAAACAATTTTTTGTTGCTAAATTAAAAATACATAGGAAACAATGTCACTGATCCGAATAGAAAGTGGCATCCACCCATGGTATTGTAAGTGGCATATACCCATCATATTCATTCACCCATGGTATTTACCTACCCATGGAATTTACCTGTGGTATTGTAACTAAAAAAGACTATAAGTAAGAAGTCACATTTTCTAAAAGGAAAGATTGTCCAACACAATGGAGTTTTTAAAATATTCTCTATTTTAATAAAAAAAAGTATTTTCGGTTTTGTTTATTGTGTGTTCTCGTATTTTTCTGGAATTTCAATTTTTCAGATATTGCTAGTCTCCCCCCCCCCTCCCCTCCCCCCACAATATTCATTTAAATTTTTTTATATCTTGGGGGCCTCCCCCCAAGATCCAGATCAATCACCTTCAGAAACAATACTCCAGCAGGAATTAAGAGTATATGGACAGTAAGTCTTGATCAAAACGCAAAGGCACAAAACATGTTGTATGTGTAAGGTATCAAACACAACTTACTCAATGTGAACCAAATGTGTGATAATGGATATGATGGGACTTTTCGAACCAAGGACTTTGAGATCCACAAAATGAAGGAGCAAAGCTAGTTGGAAGATCAATCGGGACGCACAACAATGTAGATGTGTTTGATGACTCAAGAGTAAGTTGTTATTTAAGCAAGACAAATGGAGGATGATTATGGTACAAGAGAATTTTCCATATGAATGTTGACAGCTTGATAAGAGTCTGCAGACTTGGAGTTGTGAGAGGTTTTTCGATACATTCAAGACCTGAGAACTCAATTTGTAAATCATGTCAATTTGGTAAGAAAACCCAAACTCACTTCAAGCCAAAAGAGTTCGCGTCATCCAAACCACTGGAGATAATTCACACATATATCTTTGGCCCAACCATAGAAAAAATATTAAGAAGAGAAAAGCATTTTATGTTGCTCATTAACGATTTTACCAAGGCCAACTAGATCCTTGTCTTAAAAAACAAATCAGAAGCATTTAAACATTTCAAAAATTTCAAAGCTCAAGTTGAAAATGAGAAATATCTAAAGATCAAATGCTTAAGATCAGACATGGGAGGAGAATACACTTGAAAATAATTTGAAGAATTTTGTTAAGAGAATGGCATTAGAAGACAACATTCAATGTCTATAAATCCACAACAAAATGGAGTGGTGGAAAGAAAGAACAGAACTATCCAGGAAATGGCCAGGGAAATGTTAGATGAAGTTGATGTATCTCACATCTTCTAGGGAGAGGCAGCACAAGAAATAGTGTATCTATATAACAAAACTCATCTCAGGCATAATAGTAATAAAACTCCCTATGGTTTATGGAAGGGGATGCTTTCATCAGTCAAACACCTCAAAGTGTTTTAGAGAAAGTTTTTTATCAAAAGGAATGATAAAAATCCTCAAAATTTTGCCTCCTACGCTAATGAGGGAATATTACTCGAGTACTCCAGTCGAAGGAAAGGATATAAGTGCTACATAAAGTAGAAAAATAAGACTGAGGATTGCATTGATTTGATAGAATATGAAATAGTTGTACAACTTGAGTCCTCTAAAAGAAATATAAAATCAAATGGTAAAGTAAATCCAGATCTGATGTTTGCATATCAAGAAGAAATGGGATCAGATAATGAAGTTGAGGGGTCAAGCACAACTCCAATTTGAAAAACACTTTCCAGATATGTACATAAAGAGCATACTGAGAGTCAAATATTTGGAGATCAAAGACATGGTGTTCAGACTAGGAAGAAACTGGTTGGCAATTTAAGTTGTGCAAATTTGGCTCTACTATCACATATTAAACCCAATAATCTCATCCAAGCAAGTGAGGACAAGTTCTGGGTGAAAGTGATGAATGAATAGCTTGAAAAAATTGAAACAAATGACACTTGGGAGATTGTTCTAAGACCTAGAGAGAAAAATATCATTGGGACCAAATGGGTTTTCAAAAACAAGCTAAATGAACAGGGTCAAGTATTCAAGAACAAGGCTCGATTTGTATATAAAGGGTATTCCCAAATAGAAGGGGTAGATTTCGAGGAATCCTTTGCATCAATACCAAGACTAGAAGCTATCTGAATTTTTATTTCCTTTTCCATACATAAAAAAATCAAAGTATATAAAATGGATCTGAAGTCTTCATTTCTCAATGGAGATCTGGAAAATAAGTTTACATTGAGCATCCATAAGGATTTATGCTCACCATAGATGAAGGGTTTGTGTGGAAACTGGAAAAGGCCTCATATGGACTCAAACAAGATCCGAGATCTTGGTACGAAAGGTTGGCTAAATACCTTTAGCAACAAGGCTTTAAAAAGGGTATTGTTGATAGGAATTTATACACAAAATCTGAAGGCGATCATATAATAATTGTATTAGTATACGTGGATGTTTCAACGGCATTTGGATCCCATTTCATGATAGGAGAATGTGGGGGGGCATGCCTCCCCACTAGTGTTATAGGGGGGCCATGTCATTCTTTTGAGCCTCTCTTAGTGGGGAGTTAGAGGCAGAACCCCTGAAAAAATAAATAAATAAAAATAAAAATAAAAATAAATTAAAAATTAAAAAAATTAGACAAATTTTCCATGTAAAATATTGTAATTTGGTAATCAATCTAGATAGTTCATTAGGTGAAATATATGATAGTAGAAGCTATGTTAGTTTAGGATTTTTTCTCTATTAGCCTCTCTCACAAAACAATAATAAATCCAAAAATAAATAAATAACTTAAATATTACAAGTTAGGAATTTGTGCCTAACTCATGGGTTGTTCCTCTAATATAAGAGTTAGTTTAGGTAGCTCCTATATTGGTGGGTGTTTGGTTGAGAAAATATCTCAACAAGGTGTTCAAGATAGCACGTACTATCTTGAGACATTATCTCCTCATCTATTTAATTGTAAAATTATATTCTTTTAATAATGAGAAAATATGTGAGGAAGCCGTGAAGCTAAAGCCTTTTCCGCCATTATTTGGTGTGCGGTTTTTTATGTGTGTTTCCTGTATTTGTCTAAGTTAATTTGATTATTAACATGTGGTATTGGAGCAAGTAAGATGCCTATTTTGAATCTGCAAATTTATATATGCATAGAATGTGTATGAATTTGTGGATACAGGAATTTGTTAACAGAGAAAAGCAATTGGCAACGACTGCGTTGAATGCAGTGATAGAGGCCACATTCGAACTAAGGGATACTATTGTTTAGAGCGCTCAGTATATGCACTATCATACATCGGAGTAAGGAGTCAAGGATAAAATTTTATTGAACAGGATGTCCATTTCAGTGTTGAGATTGACTATTAAGAAGCTTATAATGCCGCACATGGCATTGAATCTGAGTTGTTAGAGGATAGCATTAAACAGCCTGTAGTGTGCTCCATTTGTTTTGTGCCTGTACTAGGTAGTGAGGCCTGGCACTGCTGTGGAATGTAAGCAGAGAGGCCTGTGATGAACCGAGTCTACTCGAGCTTGTGCCGAACAAAACCGGAGCATGTGGAATCTGCCCACAATTGGTCAACCGACAGAACAGTTTTTCATTTGTGCACTCTATATTTTGTGTTCGTGCCTCTGTGGAGAAGCATGTTCATGCCTTCGGTGATCAATTAGTCCAACGCATCTCAAACTGAAGTGTTTGTTGGCACATTCTTGAAGAATTTTAGGTGTTGTTGATGCAGCAATAGAATGGGATGCTTGCGTAAGTAACTTCTGCTACAGAGAATTGGATAAATTCAACACTCAACTCTCCGTCCTGTAGATTGCGTTGCAACCTGTGCTGAAGGAAACGATGGCATAGAGCATTTCTGTGGGTGAACAGCGTCTTGTTTTAAACAACTGATGGGATCAATGGCATTAGTCAAACTTCTCTGCATTATTTCATATTTGGGTTTGTCGTTCTATGGAGTGTAGTAGTGAGAGATGCGTTTGTATTGGGTGCCATGCTTATGAGGGAAGGCAGTCCCAAACGAAATGCAGCGTTTTTGTTTGTTTAAAGCGGTGGATTGACATGAACCATTGTGAAATAGTGACGGCATGATGAGGATTGAATCACAACATTGAAGCTACAAACAATCATGGTGTATCATCACTGTGAAATTATAACAACGTGGAAGCCATCCCAGTGATCTACGTTTGGACGAGGGTCGAACCAGAGCGTGAAGCCATTGCAGTCACATTGTAGCACACCAGTGCAATTGTAACACAACAGTATTAAAGGTTGCGTAAGTATTGAAGGGTAATTGTTTGTCAATGGTGGTAGATTAATAGTTGATTTACCTTGCATAATATGAAATGTTCAATTTTCCAGATAAGGATGTGGTTTTTAAATGCAATGTAAATGGTGTCTTATCATCACATCAATCCCTTACCGATTCAACAAATATGGTAGTAGAGCTTGCTAGCATAAATTAATGTTTGTGTTTGAAATTCCACGCATTACATTCAAAAATTTTCTTTGGATCGATGCCATGAGATTGCAAAAGTTCTTGGACTCGATCAGTGCATGTCTATGTTAATTGGAATTTACAAGTGTGCGGATAATTTTGTTTCTGCATATTTCATTTAGTCACGATTGCTTCTTCCAATTTCAGCTAGGATTAGTGCTACAACCTCGAAATTGTTTTATGCCATGAACATCATTGTAGCTGCCACACAATGAGTGCTCCTAGCACCTTCACTGATCACTGCTTCTTGGCCGTCTAAGCATATCTCTTGTTTGGCACCACTTGGCAGTCTGAGCATATCTTCAACGAAGGTGTGCGAGGATACAATTTAAAAGCTAATAAATCCAAAGGCTGGAAATAGGATGTTCCAAGTGAGGAAAAACTACCCACAGTTGATTTTGATGAGCCAACATTTTCTGCTCTCTTCACATCTCATCATTTTGCCATAGATCCCACGGACCCACAGTTTAAAAGGTCCGCAACTTATAGTCGTAGCATAGTCCAAAA
Organism: Pinus albicaulis; assembly: GCA_034641835.2. Taxonomy (NCBI): domain Eukaryota; kingdom Viridiplantae; phylum Streptophyta; class Pinopsida; order Pinales; family Pinaceae; genus Pinus; species Pinus albicaulis. The sequence goes on along the minus strand of JAXQQM020082420.1, from coordinate 25,183 downwards.
GCAGCAAAATAAATTTACAAAAAAAGAAAATAGTGGATGACTAGAAACCTTACACGGAGGAAAAACCTACAATTGATGATTCTTCAACAAAGGTGTGTTAAATTTTTTGAATTCAGTGAAGTTGTTTTTTATGGAGAAATAAGGTGTAATTTAGGGTATATTTTATGTAATGGAGTGATAAGGTTTTATGTAATGGAGTAATAAGGTTTTAAAGTGTGATTTTGTTTTTGGAGTGATAAGTCATTGGAGTGAAAAGTGGAGTTAATAGAATTGAAAAAGTGATTCACTTTTTATAAAGTGAATTTATAATTATTTTTTTAGGAGTAATAAGTTTGATGTTTCAAAGTTTTGTAATTTGGAAAGATAAGTTGTTGTTGTTGTTTTTTTTTTTTTTTTAAGGTGGAGTGAGAGTTTTTTTTGAAATTCTATTTGTAATTTTGGAGCAATAAATGATTTTGTGGAGTGATAAGGATTCACCATTTTTTTTTTGTAAATTTGGAGTGATCAAAAGAAAGCTCGTTGTTGTAGAAGGTTGAGTCAGTTTTTTTATGACATTTCTCTTCCAAGAAGTTCTGGAACTTTGATTCCATGAATATGTTTTGAATTTGGACGATTATGTACTCCAAATTTTAATAAAGCGTATATTTTTTGTGGTGATTGTGTCCTATATCCGCCCGAAATTGAATAAGGGGATCTTAGGTACACAAATAATGTGTTGATGACGGTGCATGCTTCATGTTGTTGCTTTTGATTTGTGTCTAGTTTTGACACATAAATGATTTCATTTAATACATACATAAAGTTCAATACAAACAAGCACAACATATGTAACAAACTAGCTACAAGGAAGGATAATTAACCTCAACACATGCATTTGTGTCACTATAACAAATAATCAAAGTTTTCAACATCAGCATTCTACCTCAACAAGCAAATTCACTCAATACAATCAAGTTCATTAATATGGAAACTCCGACGTTTCTGAGCACAGTCTACATCAACATTTTTGAACTTGTAATTACACTCAAATTGCATTGAATTGTAAGGGTGAATTCTCGGTTGAAACCGACACCCAAGTTTTGAATTGATTCGAATTAATTCAAATTGAATTCATTGTAGTGAGTCACTAAAATCATTAAGTGTTTTTGGGTGCATTTTCAACAGTGTTTGACACACTTTCTTTAAGAAGAATCAAGTGATTGCATGAGTTTTAACTCTAAATCAAACAAGAAACAAGTTCACATCTCCTACAAGCGAGCGTCATTATTTATTCAAGCAATTTGCATCAAGTCAGTAAAAATTTCAAACCATCAAGCGAGCCAGCATGAATTTCATTGCAGCAACCATCAAAGCAATCAAAGCAACCAAACATGTTCAAACTCTAACACCAATCAAGCAAGTTAAACTTTACAGCAAGTAAGCGTGAGTATTCATTCAAGTGAGCGTGAAGTCATCAAGCAAGTTAAGTGAGCATTCAAGCAAGCGTAATAAGCAACAAATCAAGTGAGCATGCCATTTACGTCACATAGCAAGTGAGCGTGTCATTCAAGTAACAAAATCAAGTGAAACAGTTCAAAGCACGACATCTACGACAAGAGAGCCTGATTTCAAGAGAGCAAGTTCAGATGGTGAAACACATTCAATTGTGAAACATTCTTCACAATTTGATCATCTCCAGTGATGAAGACATGGTGAAAATTAGCAAAGAAACTCTTGCTGATCTTTCACGGCATCTAAAACAAACACATGAAACCATTAAGTTTCTTCAACTCAAGTCACAACTTCAAAGGAATGAATTGCAGGAAAAATGTGATACTTTCAAGTCTTTGAACCATCTAGATGATAAGTCATTCATCCAAACAGCTTCAACTATCGAAGTTGTTCTAGTTCAAATTTCTTCCAAGCCCATCATCAAGCCATGGGAAGAAATTCAAAATAACAAGAATTGACGAGGCTTAGGATATGTCAATGATGAAACCAACTTGCATATCCCAGATTATTCCAAGCCAATTAATTTCGTCAATGCAGGATTTCTTGCACAACTCACCTCAGCAAGTTCTGAGAAAATTGTAGACAACCAGCAATGCACACAACCCAAATTTGCAGACAAATATAATTGCATGCAACCTTAAGTTGAAGTCAAACCGAAATTTTCTCATTGTCAAAGAACCGATCATATGGAAGATCAGTGTTTTGATCTCCATCCTTGTCGCCATTGTGGCAAGCCCAATCATTCCTCAGAGAAATGTCGCAACCAACAACAATTAGCCCAATTGAAGATACATTATGAATGGATTGATCCTTGGGAATGGTCGTCCACAGTCCACATATTGTCTCAGTTCTACAACTGACTACAATCACACATAGTGCAACCAACAGTGAAAAGATGATGGTAATCTCATGCAATTGAATGGGGGAGTACACCAGTGTACAACTCCTACACCTGAAGGGGAGGAGTTCAGGAAAACTTTCCAGAGAAGTGTCTCTCCTTTCAGCTGACAAAGGGGGCAAAATGTTAATGAAATTGACGATGGTTTTCAGACTGAGAGTCTTGAAAAAACAAAAAAATGAAGCTAGTGGGCATCAAAAAATTCACCAGTGGGAATTTGATAGCAAAGAAGCAGTGAGCAGTGTTTCAACACATCAAAAGCAACGAGTTTTTTTGACATCATCAGCCAGTGGGCATTGAACAAATTTTGTCAGTGGACAAATGATGTTGATTTCACGCAAAGGAAAGATGGATCCTTTTGCAACTTGGTACATGATGGAGTTTTCAAGCGAAATTCAAAGATGAATCAGACATGCAGCTGACTCATGGTCTCTTTAGATTGCAGTTTTTCAACATCTAGCTTTGGCAGTTTTTCATGTATTTTTTTTTTAGGATCAACATGAGAACTTAGAATATGGTTCCTCATTCTTCTTTTGGATTTATCATTGAAGGGGGGAATGTTAGCCTCTCTCACAAAACAATAATAAATCCAAAAATAAATAAACAACTTAAATATTACAAGTTATGAATTTGTGCCTAACTCTTGGGTTGTTCCTCTAAGATAGGAATTAGTTTAGGTAGCTCCTATATTTGTGCGTGTTTGGTTGAGAAATTATCTCAATAATGTGTTCAATATAGCATGTACTATCTTGAGACACTGTCTCCTCATCTATTTAATTGTAAAATTACATTCTTTTAATAATGAGAAAATATGTGAGGAAGCCGTGAGGCTGAAGCCTTTTCCGCCATTATTTGGTGTCTATTTTTTTATGTGTGTTTTCTGTATTTGTCTGAGTTAATTTAATTTCCAATATTCTCTAGAATGAAACTTCAGTTTATATCATGGAATTATATTATGGCTATGTATTATTCTCTGTGAAAAAGAGAGAGATTGTGCGAGCGAAGAGGAAATTATAGTGGATGCATGGTAGGTTGTATCGGTTTAGTTTGTTAGATAATATAGAGGGAAGGACTTGTTGTTTCTCTATGGTTGTATCCAAAATTGAGTGAGCCATTTATATCTGTGTCTCTTTTATTTTATGCTTTTATGTGTTTCCAATATTTTCATTTCATTGCTCTATTATTTAATTTCTAACACTAAAATGCGATTTATCTTATATGGCATATAACTTATCTCTACGAGATGGTGTGGAAATGTTGGATGTGGTTGAATTGGATAAGAAATCCTTGGTAGGTAGGGCCAAAGGGTAGAAATTTATATTAGCTACCATTTTAACATGGTTGGACCAATATATTTCCCTTGTGGTCTCGTATGTTCCTAATGTATTTCTTCTAGATAAGGGGTGGATTCAACTCTCCTTCAAGTAAAAGGAGGATGTGGCTATATTTTTGAAGGAAGTCTAGGTTATCGACTTCACCCCTATCATCTTTAAATTTTGAACTCCCTTATTTGATGCACAAAAGAAGCCGTCGATGATATACTAGTATTTTTTTGGTTTCTCGAGCTTCCTTAAAACATGTAGAACTTGTTGAAGAATGTACCTATTATTGGTATCCATAATTTTACTTACTAAAATAAATTTTATTATAAAAGAAAATTACTTATTAAAGCATGTGTTTCATGTTTGGGTCATCATTTTCTAGGTCAAAGCCTACATTGAAGTCTTCTAGGTTTTATATTAAGTCAATAGAGTCATTTTCATTTTTATTAGAACCTTCTTGGGCTTTTGTATCATGGAAAAATAATTAATTTTGAGTTAAAAAGGTTATTTGACACCTCCACACCAAGTCTTCCCTATCCCCATGAATTCATACTATATTAGATCAAATTGGACCTAGAAGAATGGCTATATATAGAGAGGAAATTCGACCTACTTAGAGAATTCACTCAGCAAGTTCAATATTCAAGTAATAGAGGAAAAAAGGAGCGAAGTAGATAGAGAAGGATGAAATTTTCGTGGAAGGCATAATTCAATTTTTTGGGCTATCTATCTCTCACGTGTGCGATGTTTCTGGGCAGAAATTTTATGTCTCTTGCAGGTTCAAAATTTTGTTGTTGGGATTGAAGTTATGTTGCTGGGGGGGCGGGGGGGGTGGGGGGATTTTGGATTGAAGATGTTGTTGGGAAGCTGCCACTTGAAGAATTTGATATGGATCATCTATTGAATGGAATTACTAACTTGGTAGTTGGAGGTCACTGTCTAGGTCTAAGAAGTTTGGAAATCACTCATCTTGATTTGAATATACTCAGAGAAGAGCTTGACTGGGTTTTCCCCTTATATAGGTTTTTCCCTATCTGAGCACCTACATTTTGTGTATATTGATATTTTGATCTTCATATACATATAATTTGGTAATTTCTTTATGATATATAAAGTAGTAAATAAGTAAGAGAAGCCAAAATAATTCACCAGTAATTATCAAGAAAGAGGAATCAAACCCTAATTCCTATAATCATTGATTTCTCAACATGGTATCAGAGCTAAGGTCAAAGAAGGTAGAAGATCACTTTTTTGGCTTGGAAGAAAAGGTTACTCTCTCTATGGAAAGTTACTTTAATATGGGATTAAATATCATAATAATTGCAGGAAGTTGTATTGGAAAAATCATCTACAATCTATCTAGGATAATCAAGAGTGAAGGATTCTTGGCTGAAATTACAAGTACTCTTCTTGATGACAACACATGGATCATTGACAGTGGAGCATCAAGAAACATGACAGGAGAAAGTGTAAAACTTCATACTCTATCAAAGGAGCCATAATCACATTTAGTGGAGCTAGGAGACAACAACAGTTATGTAGTCAAAGGACTTGGATCTATATCAGTGAAGCTAGAAAGTGGAGCAAATATACACCTTAGCAACATACTCTATGTTCCAGGGTTGAAAAATAATTTATTTTCCATTTATTATTTAGAAGATAAATGATATAGGGTTTCCTCTGTAGATGGTAAATTTTTGGTTTGGGGGAAGGATTCAAGTATTGAAAAGGAAAAAGTAATTGGAGTTCATGATGGAAGGCTATATATAGTCATAACACCATCTCCTCAAGCTCTAGTTCACATGGAGATAAATCCTATTGAACTATGGCATAGAAGATATGGTCATATTCATTACAAGAGAATACCCTCACTTAGTCAAATGGTAAAGGGTATCAACAACATTAAGGAAGATCATGGAGTATGCAAGGTATGTGATTTAGGAAAGAATACAAGGGAACCTTTTACAAGTAGTGATACAAGGTCTAAGGAGATAATAGCCCTAATTCATTCCAATGTGTGTGGGAAAATTTGTAACAATTATCTTGGAGATCATCCTTATTATGTTAAATTCATTGATTATATCTCTAGAAATACATGGCTTTATCTTCTCAGGACAAACGACGAAGTATTTGAAATTTTCAAGGAATTTAGATGTGAAGTGGAGATCTTAACCAAAAGAAAGATAAAAACTTTTAGATCCGACAATGGTGGCGAATACACTACAGAATAATTAATTGCATAATGTAAAGAATCAAGCATTAAGATTGATCACATTACATTCCCTACAACACCAAGCATAATGGAGTTGCAGAAAGGAAAAAATAGAACAATTGAAGAATGCATATGACCTATGATATTTGATAAAGATCTACCAAAGTTTCTATGGGGTGAAGCAACAATGATAACATTATATTTACAAAATATAAGTCCTCATAGAATCCTTGATAATATGAGACCAAAAAAAGTATTCACATGGAAGAATCCATTGTAGACCATCTCTGAATCTTTTGGTGTCCTACATACATCCATGTTCCAAAATACAAGAAAAATAAATTAGATTCTACAAGCATATAAGGGATCTTTGTTGGATATTAGATGAAAATCATTACTGCAAAAGATCCAAGGATATACCAATCAAATATGATGCAAAATATTTACCACTATTTGAATAAGAAGAGCATCATGACAAGATAACTGCAAACCAAGAACAAGGACCAAGTAAGCCTATTCAACCTATAATCATTCCCGAAACAAAGAAGAGGCCAAATTGGTTAAAAGTACACTTAAGTATGCTTAAGGACATGGAGATACTAAAGGAACTTTTAGAGAAAGAAAAATACCAAAGAGGCATTCAAGATATGCAACATACATGAAAACCTGATAGAAGTTGAACCACGAACATTTGAAGAAGATTCTCATCAAGAAGAATGACAGAATGAAGAACATAGTATGGGAAATAACTCATAGACCAAGTGACAAATCGGTTGTCACCTCAAAATGGATTTAAAAAATTAAACATCCCGATGATGCAAGCATAGAAAAATACAAATATAGATTCACTGAAAGGGTTTTCTCACAAAAGGAAGGAATAAACTATGAAGAAACCTTTGCTCTGACTATTAGGTATACTATTATAATATATTTTGTTTCACTAGCTGCTACTATGGGATGGAATATCCATCCAATTGATGTCAAAATAACATTTCTAAATGTACCATTGATGAATAAGTATACATTGAACAACCAGAAGGCTTTGAAATAAATACTAGAGATACACATGTTTGCACACTCAAGAAGTCCCTGTATGGCTTGAAGAAAGCTCCTAGGGCATGGTTTGCAAGGATGGATGCATATCTATTAAGAATTGGGTTCTTCTAAATCTTTGTCAATGCAAACCTCTACATTAAGGTGGAAAATAATGAACTAGTAATTATACTACTATATGTGGATCATTTTTTATGATAAATTTGGAGCGCAGAATACTAGAATGAAAGAAAATGTTGGAAGTTGAATTCAAGATGAAATATCTAGGACTCATGCACTGTTACTTGGGCTTGGAAGTATGACATAAACCCAGTGATATTTATCTAGTTCAAGGAAAATACATAATCAAGATGTTGTAGAAATTTAGTATGATGGATTCCAAGCCTATGACTACTCCCATGATCTCCAATATCAAGAATTTGAGAAGCTATGAATCTAGTCTCATTGATCCTACTAGCTATCATAAGTTGGTGGGTTCTCTGATGTACTTGGTAAATACAAGACCTGATATATGTTTTTTTGTAGATGTTCTTAGTAAATTTTAGTTGGAGCCTTGTCACGATCATTTCATAACTGTCAAAAATATTTTCAGATGCCTACATGGAAGAATAAATAATTTTTTGAATTATGATGGAAAGGAAGTCAAGATAACATGTTTTACTGATTCTAATTAAGGTGGAAGTGAGACTTATGGAAGAAGAACTATCGATGGATGTTTCAGTCTTGGATTTGAAAATATTTCATGCATGAGTAGGAAACAGGATCATGTTGTGTTAATGTTGTGCAGGAAATCACTTATGTGTACAGATGCAATCCTTCTAGTCCCAACGATAGGATCTAGAAATAAAAAACACAATTATATGCAACCTTTCCTAACTGTTATGCAGAATTATGATCTATGGATAAATCAAATTCCCTAAGTGTGGTTCTAGGCACTTAGAACAACAGATGAAAGACTTTTCTAACACTTTCTCTAAAATAATCAGACATGTAGAATGATAGAAGAACCTACCTGGAATCCAAGCACTTCTCCTTCTCCTTCTATCGCTTTTGTTGTCGCCTTCATTCCAACTCAGATCACCAGATTGATTTCTACAAGCATAAACAGAGAACAAAAAACATATTGCAATATAAAGATGCCTACTTATTTTAATCACTCAAATCGATTAGATGTGAAACATATATATCATTCAAGAATCCATTTCATGAGAAATAGAAACATAAATAGATACATAAATGGGAAAATGAACAAAAATCTTTATTAAAGAGTAGAAGGGGGAGGTTACAACCAATGATCGATTTGATGCCACCAGCTCCAGCTTCATCCCAACCTCATCACATCCAACATCACACTAGCAACATACTAGTACTTTCACTCTCTCAAATGAGAATCCAACAACATTTCTTTACCAAAATTCTTCCTTCCGTAGCTCTAGGATTTGTGCTCAATTTATAGGGAAACTGATGGTAGTTTCTCAATGAATGACTTTCTAATAATAGGCAAGACATGTTCCCAAGTTCATAGGTTTTAGATGGACGCTTGGATTCGAATTTTAACACATATGGACTATTCTAGAAGGCATTGGCCATGTGGAAATTCCTGAGACAATGAGAATTCCGCTCCTAGGTGACCAACAAACTCTTGAATGTCGGGAAGTGCATTGCAGTGCACCCTTGAATGGAGGATGTTGCACATGCAACGTAGTTAGTCCCTTTAGAGGCTGCATTGGTGAGTCAATAGGTGATATAACATATATTTCAAACCTTGGAAATATCACAATAGAAGCCATGAATGAATTGTTCTTCTATTAGGGCATATAGCAACTGAAATTTAAGGGGATGATAGACCCTATTTCATTGGTCCTGGGGATGATGTCCACTTTGACCAGGTTATGGGGGATGATGCCCAAATTGATCTATAACAGCTACCCCATAAACCATGAAGTCAAAATAATAATAATATATTTGGATGAGATGCTTTACGATGTGAAGAGTTGGAACTGAAGTGGAGTGTCACTACAAGAAAAAAGCATTGCAGGGGAAGTAATAATGGTCATAAGCCTGTCATGAGTCAAAAGAGCCTTCGCTACCAAAAGGTGGCGTCGCCAAAAGTATAGGTGTTGTGGTGACATTCAAGGTCCGTCACCAATAATGATTTATAGTGACGAATAGTGACCGTCACCATTTCATATGAGCAATGGTGACGGACAATAGCCTCCGTCACCAAAAAATTGAACGTCACCAAAGGTGGCGTCGCCGAAAGTATAGGGGTTGTGGTGACATTCACGGTCCGTCACCAATAATGATTTATAGTGACGGATAGCGACTGTCACCATTTCATATGAGCAATGGTGACGGACAACAGCCTCCGTCACCAAAAAACTGAACGTCACCAAAGGTGGCGTCGCCGAAAGTATGTGTTGTGGTGACATTCAAGGTCCGTCACGAATATTGATTATAATGACGGATAGTGACCGTCACCATTTCATATGAACAACGACGATTTTTTGTGATGGACCTTTCATGGCCGTCACTATTGGTGCATATATATGGCGACGTTCATTGACCGTCACCATAAACTCATTGGTGACATCAAGGTCCGTCACGAATAATGACTATAATGACAAACAGTAACCCTCACCATTTCATATCAACAACGATTTATGGTGACGGACCTTTAATGGTCGTCACTATTGATACGTATATATGGTGGCGTTCATTGACCGTCACCATTTCATATTTTGGTGACGGTCGAAAAATGTCACCATAAGCTCATTGGTGATGGTTAAAAGAGCATCCGTCACCAAAAATTGATCTTCGTCATTCCCTATATATGAATATCAGGGCACGATGGAATAAAACCACCAACCTCCTGCTTGTAAAGCAGGTGCTCTTCCATTGAGCTAGCACCCTTTAAAGAATTAGACTTTAAACTAGCAATTGCCCCTAAAGGTGCAAAGATACACCAAAGGAATAAGAACCAGGAAAACCGAAAGAACTCAGTGTCTTTGCTCCTATTTTTATTCTACGACACTCTACAAAGTATGATCTTGATCTATGACGTATTTGTGCCGAGTGGTTCTAATTTAATAGTAAATGTTATATTCAGATAAAATAAATGAATAAATGAGAGGCCTTACGGGCTAATTTTTAATCCTTACACCAAAATATCTTAATATTCAAGTATATGGAACAACTCGTTCAAAGTTCAAACTAAAGTAGATTTTAAATGGAAAGCCTAAAACCAGCTAAGTAGTTTACAAGTTAACATTTTGAATATAACTTCTGTTTAATTTATATGACAAGTTATGCTATAACCTTGAAAATAGTTTCTTAGCTAAAAGACTTTCTTAAGTCAACAATGACAAAGAAAGATAGTCATGGCAAGAAAAATTCTCTTGTTTTTTCTAATGAGGGTGCATGTAACTTGATAAAGGTTGTATGAGAGTATCAAACCATCTAAAATGCATCTCCTAAGCTAAAATGCATCTCCTAGATCATGTGTCTCCTTAAGGACAATGCATATCCAAGGTAATGTGTCACCTTAAGGACTCCCACACCTACATATCCACTCCCTCAACCCAAGAGTTCACATGTCAAGGGATTTTGTGTGCTCATGCTGATTTTGGGATGTTTTTGTCATGGTGAAATACCCAACTCTACTCCACGCACACAAACTCCCTTCATGCATCAACAACATGAAGTCACCAAGCTCCATATTAATCCAAAACTTCGAGGAAGAATGTCTTTCAAACATCCAAACAAGGTCTAGCAGCAAATGGTAAACCACCTCCAATGTCCAAGTCCATCATGGAAGAGCATGGGCCAACCATTCACTATGCACCCCACATCTCATGAAGCACCCACAAGGCCTAAACGTGGTGTAAACATTTTCAAAGTAACCCGAAAGGCTAAAAATTATGTCCCTCTCATCATAAAATCCTTTATAATTCCACACATATTCAGTTACAACTTTCACTCATAAGTTTTGAAGAGTGTAACTAGATAGGTCTTCATTATGACTATGTAATTATCTACTTATGTAAAGATGAAGTCAATAATAATAAAATGAATTTTTGGTTTACTTGCTTCATGGGTTTTGTTGTGTCTCAATCTAGTCTCCTAAACTGAGTTCATTTAATTGTCAACCAGGATTTGTAAACTGCTGAAGTGAAATGTACCATATGTACCTAGGTGCTTGTTTCTTAGTGCGTTGTGTGTAGTGTTTTGTGATGTTTTGGTCTTTTATGTTGATTTATGATGTTTTTGGTCTTTTGAAGTTTTGTGTTTACAATGAAAGTGCCTATCATTTAATTGTCAACCGGGATTTGTAAACTGCTGAAGTGAAATGTACCATATGTACCTAGGTGCTTGTTTCCTAGTGCGTTGTGTGTAGTATTTTGTGATGTTTTGGTCTTTTATGTTGATTTATGATGTTTTTGGTATTTTGAAGTTTTGTGTTTACAATGAAAGTGCCTAGGAAACTAATGAAAAGAAATTGGTGGTCAAAAACACAGTTGAGCCTAATGTATGGAATGGCAAATGTAATCAAAAGTACCGAAGCAACATTTAAACTATAACTGAATAGAAACAAGAGCTTGATGATGACTTCTTAAACAAATGACACAAACTAGACTTTGAGAAATGATCACTAAATATGCAAGTTTTCTAACTAGACAGTTAGACATTAATCATGATGCAACATTCTATTCTAAGCTCATCTATTTCATGACTAATTCCTAGTTCTATTCTGTAATTTCAATTGAAGGTCAGAGTCTATACTCCAAGAGTTATTGGTTTCTTTTCAGGGTAGTTCTGTTGAGGAAGAGCTCTGTTTATGGTGATGGATTTGCAGAGATATTTCAGACCTTGAAATGATGTTATCTTCTGTTCCTAAGGTTATGGATCACTGGTGGTTTTCAGAACAAAAGATATTTGTAAATAATGAAGGTTGTCTTATGAATCCTATCAACTAAAATGATCTACTGTGCAAAGGGTGACAATGTGACTATGAGATGTAAGTGCAATGAATTGATTTAAACATGAGCTTAAGATGCTTCTAAACTAGAACAATGTTAAACCATAAGTCATCATCAAACTTTGAAACGAAGTAGCTGGACATGAATTAAATGCAAAATGAAACTCCGGAGCATTCTAATTATCATGCACTATTCTATGAAGTTACACAATCGGTTTGTTCATCATGAGTGATATTTTGGAAAAGTTCCTTCTTGTGGAAGAGGTAGAACAATTTTGATTGTGGACTTGTATGCAATTGAAAGCAAATGAACTGAAAGCAAATGAAACTAAGTTGTCACATCACAGTCATATCTTGAACTTCTTAAGGATGTCTTGGAAGAATTTCTTCTTGTGGAAGAGTGATTAGGACAAGTGCAACTGTGATAGTGAAGACTAAAAAAACTACAACTAATTCCTATGATACTATAGCTATTCATCATTCATTGTTATGATCTGTTGGAAGAATGTCTTCTTGTGAAAGAACTGGAATGAATATAACTACAGTATCTAGTTAAAACAAATACAACTCCTATCCTACAGTACCATAGTCATTAAACATTCATCATTTTAATTTATTGGAAAAGTGTCTTCTTGTGGAAGAACTGGAACGAATATGACTACAATAGCTAATTAAAAACAAATACAAATTTAACTCCTATCCTACAATACCATAGTCATTTAAACATTCATCATTTTGATTTATTGGCAAAAGTGTCCTTATTGGAAAGAGCTGGGCAGATATGACTACGGTAGCTAGTTAAAAAACAAATACAAGTTTAACTTCATCCTCTGTCTCATAGTCATTAGAGCATTCATCATTTTGATGCGTTGGAAGAGTGTCTTCTTATGGAAGAACTAGAATGAGTACGACTACAGTAGATAAAACAAAACAATTACTAATTCAAATGCAGAACGTAAAGACAACTAGGAAAAACTTATCTAGTTTACACAAAAGAAATCCGTGCAAGGGGCAGGGGCCCTCTACCACTTGACGGAATTCAACTCCAAATTAAATCACGCCTTCAAGATAATTTTGTCTGCTCCATTAACGATGCAATAGTTTGAACATAATGCTCTGTGTCTTCAAAGACGTAACACAGAGTTTTCACAAAATCTAGCAGCAAATCTAATACAAAATTTCTAACTAAGCTCTCGGCCTACTCAAGAGTTTATAAAATAAATGCAAGTAACAATAATTAAAATAATTTAGGAATGATGTCTTTCCTTATCCAAATCATTCTAGGAGTCTTTGAGGTGGCTGCGTGAAAGAGAAAAGACACCTGGACTGAGACAGTCCTAGTAGGAGTCTTCCTTCACAAATGTGTTCCCACGTGCATAACCGTACCCAGAATTCATTTCCTCTTCCATGACGAGCAACACACCATGTAGGCACGACGTGGATCATGCCCATATGCGTTTTTCCTCAAGAGGCCACTTGGAACATGCTCAAACATAAAGGTAGCTGCAGAATCGCCGGTTAGCTACAGAATGCCTGCATTCTGCAGCTAGTTCCGGTCAAAATGCTTAACAATGGCAACAATCACAAAATTCAATAAGTCAGTCATGTAAACCATTCTAGAAGTAATTTTAACTATTTTTATTGATCAATTGGGTTTAAAATAGAAAAGGACAAGGGAAAATGAGGTAAAATGAGGTGAAGGAAAGCACAAATTTGAGGCTCAACATACCCCCACTGCTGTCTCTTTGCATGTCCTCATGCAAATTATCTTATGAATTCAGAGGCTTCTGCAAGGACATCTAATCCCCTTCTTCTCCTTTGTCTGAAAGTTAGAGGCCTTCTGGGTTTCCTGATCACAAGTTTGAACCTGAGGTTTGTGAGTGCCTTGATCAACTTTTTGTTCCTTGTCTTCATCTTCTCATTGGTCCTCTCCACTTTGTCTATATGCAGGGATAAGGTTGAGTTCATGTCAGTCTTGAGCTTGATTTGATCTTTGAGAATTTCATTCTCATTTTTGATGTGTCTATTCAACAATTCCAACTCATACCTATCCCTCCTCAATATATCAATTTCAGTTAGTGGAGGACTGGGGGTTCTCTCTTCTCTTTCTGAAGATGTTCTCTCTAAAGTTTCCACATAATCATAGATTTCCTGTTGAGCAGGATCAATCTCAGGGGTGCCTTCATAAAAATCTTCATCATCATACTCTTCCATGGATGTTTCTTCATCTTCAATATTGATTACCCCTGGTTGTTTGATTGATGTTTTCTTCAGTTTTCCTTTTAATCTGTGGCTTCTCCTAAGTTGAGAGGACCCCTCTCCTTTCTCTATAACAGATTCCTTGATTATCTTCTTTTCCTTTAGTTGGCTCTTGATTCGAGTCAACTTCTCCAAAATGACTTCCTCACTGCTTTCTTGAACCGGTTTGTCACTTTTACCTTATGGAGTCCTCCATTTCCTACTTCTTTTTGTGGGCTGTGGTTCAGGTGATAGTTCTTTTGCTTCTTCAAAATGATTTCTTATTAAGAAATCATCCCATGTATCATTTGATTTAGATAGATGATGCTCAATTAAAATTTTGACTAACCGATGATGATACAGGGTTGTCTCCAAAAACTGAACTCTTCTCTGAACACAGGAAGCCATTTTCTTCAGACTTTGATACAAGAAATATGGTAGATTCAAATCTTCTCCTAGAAAATGCAACATTAGTCTAATATGGTAGACATAAAATGTCCCATATCTACCCTCACATGTAACAAAATTTTGTAAAAGAAGTAGTATGTTTCTCCATTTGCTTTTCAAGGCTGTATTGGGAATTCCTTTCTTGAACACACTAACATCCATATTTGGTGATTTTAAAATTTGTTTCCATGAGTCATTGTGGAATTCCCTATTTTTAAACCATCTTTCCCCAGTTCTGGACAATCCTGTAGCCTCTGCTATAAAAACTTCAGTAATAGCAAACTTGACATCCCTTATCTCAACTTCAGTACCTTGGAATGATCTGGCAAATGTTTTGGTTACTTCCTTATGGAAGCCATTAAATTTTTCCAAGAATTGAAGCCATCCTATTTGTTGTAACATCTCCTTGCATTGTGGGTAACCTTCTAAATATTTTGATCCCACAGGCTCAGTCCCTACGATGAAACCCATGATGTTTTTCAATATCAAATTAACACTCTACCCACAAAACAATGTCTTTTACTTTCGGACTAAAATGGCTTCAAGCTCTAAATGAAATTGGCTTCAATTTTGGAAGGACATACCTTTGATTTATAATAGCAACAGTCTTCAAAATCTCTGGTTGGTATGCCTCTGTTTGATAATGAAGAATGCCTTCGAAACCTCGGACTGATGTACTTTTGTTGAACTTTGGAGAGATATGAAAGCAATTTCAATTTTCGAGCTAATATGTCTCTGATAGACAGTGGTAGATGGTTTCAAGTTTCTTTTTGTGCAATACCTCCGTCTTTGGTAACAGAAAGACTTCAAACTCAATCACTGAAAAACACTTCTGTTTCTAGTAACAACAGACTTCAAACTCAACCTCTGTCTCTGATAGCAAATGGTATGCTTCAAATTCAACACTTAGAGCAACTCTATCTCGGGTAACAACAAACTTCAAAACCAGTCACTACCGCACCTTTGTCTTCTGGTAGCAACAGGCTTTAACCTCTACACGGCCACAATTCTGTGTTGACAGTGAAAATGCTCCAAACTTCGTTCTCAGTGATATGCTATCTGTTCATTGAGTTCTCACACCGTTATGCTTCCAATTTACATCTTCTGTTCTGCTCCTGATGATAATAATGCTTCTGCCTTCGGAATGGAATACTGGCTACGGAATGACGTTATGGCAAATGGTCACGGCATAGAGTGGTGGAGTGAGGTGGAGGAGTGCATTAATGATTTGAGGAGACGGCGGAGGATTTACGACGGCAGGAAAAATCTTCATCATTAAAGAACTTGGTTAAGAGTCGTGGGAATTTCAAATGCTTTGGCCGTTTCACCGCTCAAATGCTATCGGATGGAAAATTTGAATCGGAAGATTTTAATACAAAGTTTATAGAGGGTTTGTTTGGTGTTTGATCAATAAAACAATTAAAACAACCTTTCAAATAATTCCACAACTAAACTATGCTAAATTTTTATGAATTGCCATCGTAATTTAAATTTGTTACCTCTGCCCTTTATTTGATGTTTGTGTAGCCTTTGTCTTCTCTGCTCATCTTTGGAGGAATCTTTCACAATTTTCTTGATATTTTTGATTCATGAATTCACTGGATCACTTTGTTGTAATTCTGATGTCTTCTGGTTGATGCCTTCAGGGTTTATAGCTGCCAAAAAGACTGTCGGGCTGCAGAAAAGGTGATCAGCTGCAGAATGTCCACTGAGCTGCAGAATGTTCCTGTAGAACACTTCAAACATGAAAATGAAATGTTTCTGTAGAATGGGTGAAATGTTTATGAAAATGGATGAAAATGGATGATGGATTATGAAGTGGATAATGGAATAAGAATGGATTCAGTTCATGGAATGAAGGAACATAAGGGATGTACTGCAATTCATGGCATATTTTTATTCACTTGCAGCAAGATATCAAATTCTATGTTTTGACATGAAAATGATGTGAATGGAAGATGGAGTGAAATGAATGGGATGTGGAATGGAGTGAAATGTGAATGATGGATGAGATGAAGTATGGATGGATAGTGAATGGAGTGAGATGAAATGAATCATAAGTACTATGGCACTGAACTTATGATTTTTATAACAACTGCTTAGAAACAAAAATGGGAAAAGTTAGAGTGTCAGAGAGACTCTGATTTTCACCCTATCTTTTCTGTATAAACATGCCAATCAGTGATTGGTTTTCATGTTTATACCTTTATTTTTATTTTTTTTATTTTTATTTTTATTTTTTATTTTTTATTTTTTTTTTCAAAAGAGAAATGCTTCAGAAAATTTAATCAAGTTGATGAAGAAGAGAGACTCTTCTTCATTAACTTCACATCATTGTCTCCTTGGAACTTCTTGACAAACTCTTCTCTTGAGAGTGGCTTGTGGTATAGCTTCAGTCTATGGCCATTCACAAGAAAAGTGACCTCCTCTTCATATATAGTTCGGATTTTTACTACCCCATTATCAAAAATTCGAACAATTTCATATGGCCCAAGCCAATGTGTCTGAAATTTCCCTTGAAAATCCTTGAATTTTGAATCAAACAAGAGAGCCCAATCACCCTCTTTAAATTTCTTCTCTTTGATGTACTTGTCATGCCATCTAGCCCTTTGCTGTTGGACTAGACTTGTTTTCTGAACTGCATCTTGTCTGATCTCATCCAATTCATTAATTTGCTCCGGTCTATGCTTTTGTGCCTCCGTTAGATCAAGTCCTAGCTGAACTGCCATCTTGAATGTTTGGATTTGGAACTCTATAGGAAACAAAACTTGCTTTCCATAAACAAGCACATAAGGAGTATGGCCTGTTGTGTTTCTCCATGTAGTTCTATAGGCCCACAAGGCTTCAGGAAGCCTATCTACCCAATCTCTTCTATGTAGATGAACAGTCTTTGTTAGGATTCCTTCAATGACTTTGTTAGTGGATTCCACTTGACCATTTGCTTGTGGATGATAAGGAGTAGATGTTATATGTCTGATTTTGTACTTCTCCATCATTTGCTCCACTAGCCTTGATGTAAATTGAGCTCCTTGATCCGTAACAATTTCCCTTGGGACACCAAAACGAGTAAAAATATCCTCAAAAAGAAAAGTAACTACAGATGATTCATTAGCAACAAGTAATGGTTTAGCTTCTACCCACTTAGTAACATAATCAGTGCAAACTAATGTGTATTTCTTTTGTCTTGATGGAGGACTAATAGGTCCTACAAAATCCAAAGCCCATTTTTCAAAAGGTTCAATGTGTACCTGAGGTTGTAATGGCATCTCACCTGAAGGAGAAGGTTTCCCTACCCTTTGGCAACTGTCACACCTTTTGACATATTCCCTTGCATCTTTAAACAAATATGGCCAATAATATCCTAAATTAAGGATCTTATAGGTTGTCCTCTTATCTGCAAAGTGTCCGCCACAAGGTTCATCATGACATGCCTTGAGAATTTCAGGCATCTCATCTTCACGAACACACCTTCTAATGATCAAATCTGAACCTGTCTTGTACAACTCATTAGCGGCCCATGAATATCTTGCACTATCATTAATGATTTTTCTTTTATCCCTTGCATTCATAATTGAAGGAAATTTTCCTGAAACTAAATAATTAGCAATATCAGCAAACCATGGAGTTTGAGTAGAAACTACAAAAAGATATTCATCAGGAAATTGATCTTCAACCGGAGTGTCATCTTTGATATTTTGAATTCTAGACAGGAAGTCAGCCACAGTGTTTTGTTTTCCAGGCCTATCTAGAATAGTAATGGTGAATTCTTGCAATAATAACAACCATCTTATAACTCTACCATTAGTGATTGATTTATTCATTAAATATCTAATGGCAGAATGATCAGTGTGAATAAAAGTTTCATAGCTTGTTATATAGTGTCTAAATTTGTTAATGGCATGAACAACAGCTAAAAACTCTTTTTCAGTTACAGTATAGTTTAACTCTGCAGGAGTCAAATTTTTACTGATATAATAGATGGCATAGGGAATTAAATCTTTCTGTCCCAATACTGCTCCTAGAGCTGTATCGGAAGCATCTGTCGAGATATGAAAAGGTAACTCCCAGTTAGGTCCCCTTAATATAGGTGCTTCAGAAATTTTGGTTTTCAGGGTTTCAAAAGCTAACTGGCAATCAGAAGTCCACTTAAATTCACAATCTTTGGTGAGTAATTTGAAGAGATGAGATGCTATTTTGGTGAAGTTTTCTATAAATCTCCGATAGTACCCCGTAAATCCTAGAAAACTTCTTACATCTCTTTGACAACTTGGAATGGATAGGTTAGAAATGACTTCAACTTTCGCCTCATCAACTCTAATCCCATCCTCTGAAATGTGGTGCCCTAAAACAATACCTTCAGTGAACATCATAAAACATTTTTCATGACTAAGAGAAAGGTTTGCTTCTTGACATCTTTTTAAGACCTTTTCCAAGTTTTCTAAAACCTCTTCAAATGTTTCCCCATAAACTGTAAAATCATCCATGTATACCTCTACACAGTCATGTATCAGATCAGAAAAAATTCCTAATACTGCCCTTTGGAATGTTGCAGGTGCATTGCACAATCCAAATGGAAATACTCGGTAGGCATAAGTACCCCAAGGACAAGTAAATGTGGTTTTATCTTGGTCTTCAAGTGCAACTTGGATTTGATTGTAACCACTAAATCCATCCAGAAATGAAAAGTACTTTTTACCTGCTAATGTATCTAATACTTGATCTATGAAAGGTAGGGGAAAATGGTCTTTAAGAGTAGCTTTATTCAGTTCTCGGTAGTCAACACACACCCTCCATTTTCCATTTTTCTTAGGTACAATTACTAAAGGGGAAACCCACTGACTATCTGAAATAGGATAGATGAAGTTAACATTTAACAATTTTTTTAATTCTTCCTTGACAATTTCCCTAAGATTTGGATTCATCCGTCTTTGAGGCTGTCTGATTGGTTTGCAATTTGCCTCTATATAGATGTGATGAGTACAAGTCTTGGGACTTATCCCTTTCATGTCAGTGTATTCCCATGCATATGCAGAAGAATGTCTCTGTAATACTTTGACTAGCTCTTCTTGTTGAAATTTTTCCAGGTTTTTGTTTATATTCAAGGTCTTGCCTGGAAAATTTTCACTTGTAGAACTGCCAAATTTGTCCATAGAATGAAGAGACATCTGTCTAGATGACAAGAACTCAATATTGGATTTCTCTTGAAATGATTCTTGTTTGTGCTCTGGAGAAGATTCAAAATTTTCTAGAGTATTCAGAATTTGATTATCTTCACTAATTTCTGAAATTGTGAAGAGTGGTTGCAAATATTCTTCATCCTCTATCAATTGAGTGTCATCTAGATCTGTAATTGTCCTAGCTGGAGGATATAAAGTGAATTTCTTTGTTGAACTTCCATCAGAAATATACATATCACCGGACCTACAACTAATAAAAGCATCAGCTGTAGCCAACCAAGGTCTTCCTAGTATGACGGGATGGCCTCCTAGATTATTCTTGGGTGTCAGGATCATGAAATCCACAGGGTACTCCCAAGAGTCTAGGGACACTGGAATGTCTTCTATTACCCCATCTGGTCTGATCACGGATCTATCTGCTAGTTGTAATAGTGTGGGTGTAAAGAAAAGATTAGGAAGTTTCAGTTTGTCCATGATTTGTCTACTCATGATATTTATTGCTGCTCCTAAGTCAATGAGTGTGTTTTGAATTTCAATTCCATTGATGTGAATTTTGACAACTGGATTTCCTGGGTCAAGGTACTTTGGAATAGTAGTCTTTCCCATCATAATGTCTGCTATTTGTCCTACCAGTTGAATTTTCTTGGTTTCTCTTATTCTTTTCTTTGTTGTCTTCATACTCAACTCCTTTATTGTTTTGGCTAAAATTGGGATTTCCTTGATGGCTTGCAATAATGGAATTTTAATGCAAACATTTCTCAATTCATCCGAGAAATCATAATTAGGCACCATTATTTGTTTTTCTACACCTTTGTCAATTTGTAATCTTTCCGGAAAGGGAGGTATAGAAGTAGATGTGGATGGTTGCTCTAATACTGGAGTTGGGCTTATTAGATCTTTTTGTTTCAGTTTTTCAATGTTTTGGCCTTGAAAGGATGTTTCTTCCTCAAGACTTTTATTAACCCGTAGGGAGTCTTCCTCAGAATTATCTTGTTCTTGTATGATCACTGAAGGTTTCCTCTTCTCAAGTATCCTTCCAGACCTAAGTTGAACATCACTAAGGTCTAGAGGAGTAATTAAATAAGTTGGAAATTGTTGTCCTTCTATCATGTATGTATTCTGGGGGTTCTTATTATTGGGGTTTGGTATGGGCTGAGCTGGTAATTGATTGGATTTTTGAGGGAATGGTAATGGAAGTGGTTGATTTTGATGAGGTTGGTTTAGATGATGTTGTTGAGAATTTTGTTGAAAATTTTGTTGAAGATTTTGAGGAAAATTTTGTTGAGGATTTTGAGGATAAAAATGTGGATATGGTGGATAGGATGGTGGATACTGATAATATGGAGAGTATCTTCCATAGGGACCTTGAGATCCTTGTGCCCAAGCTTGAGATTGATTTTGAAATTGGGGCCAAGGTTGCTGCCAAGAATTCCAAGGTGGAGGTTGATTATACATTTGATCATGGAATCCTTGTGTCTGAGATCCCTGCCAAGGTCTTCTAGATACAAAGTTAAGAGATTATGTGGAGTCTGTAGGAGTTTCTTCTTGAAAAACAGCCTTGAGACCAGGAAGAGAAGGACAATTCTTGGTCTCATGTTTCTCAGAACAAATAACACAGGTTTCTACAGCTTTTACATCTAGAGGACACTCTCTCAAGGCATGTTTCTTCCTACATTTGGGACAAAAGATTGCCAAGGCATCAGATTCAGCCTTTTGCTTGTTTTGTATCTTGAGGGTGTGTATTTGTTCACTAAGACTCCCTAAGATGTCAGATTTAAAATCATCAAGCATGTGTCCTATTTCTGATCTACTTACTGTCCCAGAAGCAGACTTACTTGCCCTTGCAAGAGCGGGATCTCTTGGACCTTTGACAGTTTTAGATTTCCCTCTGGAAAGGTTGATACATAACTCAGATATTTCAGGTAATGTGAGTTGTGATATATCCCATTTTCCCATCATTTTAAGGATATCCAACCATTCATCCCTAATTGTTTTCAACAAAAGAGCTTTTAAAGTGTCTTGATCTAGGTTTTCCATTTGTGCCCTTTTTATGTTGTATTTAAATCTTTCCAACAAATCTTCTAAGTTTTCATCTTCTTTGTGTAACATCTTGAACACTTCTTCCTTATGATTAACCGGCATACAATAATCCAAGTATCTCTCTAGAAATGCTTGTTTCATGTCTTCCCATGTCCTAATGGAACTACTGCTTAAGCTCATAAACCACTTCAATGATGCTCCTTTCAGAGTTGAAGGAAATAATTTCAATTTTTGGGCATCTTGAAGGTAGTCATAAGTCCTACACAGTACTTCAAATTCGAATAAGAAAGTTTCAGGATCCTCAGTTTTAAGTCCATAGAAGTTCGGAAGGACAGAAGGTGAAATGTTTTTCATGGTTGTATTGGTTTCTCCATCAAGTATAGGGAACCCAAAAGAGCTTCCTGTTCTACCCCTTCCTCCATCTGCACCTCTACCTCCTCTTCCTCCTTCTCCTCTACCTCTACCTCTACCTCCTCCAAATAATGTGTTTTCTCCATTAACAACTCCTCCTCCTTTTTCTTCTGCCATGGTTGACTCTCCTGTGGAAGTAGAAAGGTTTGTATCCTCAACAAAAGTTTTTGGATCCTCTTCTATGGCAGGTTCAATGGATGAAGTGGAAGGTTTCTCTAATGGAATAGGTGACCTTAGATCTTCTAGAAGTCCAGGATCGGTAAAGGATGGAAGATGGGTTTGAGTTGAAGGTGTACTAGTTCTGGATCTAGATGAAACAAGTGGTGTTCTAGATGTCAAACTTCTGCCTCTGCTGCTTATAAATCTTCCCCTTGAATCTCTCTCCCTACGCATAAAATTGTTTTTGGATGTTAAGAAACAAGGATTACCTAGTTTTCACTTCCCCGGCAATGGCGCCAAAATGTTGTGTCTCAATCTAGTCTTCTAAACTGAGTTCATTTAATTGTCAACCAGGATTTGTAAACTGCTGAAGTGAAATGTACCATATGTACCTAGGTGCTTGTTTCCTAGTGCGTTGTGTGTAGTATTTTGTGATGTTTTGGTCTTTTATGTTGATTTATGATGTTTTTGGTCTTTTGAAGTTTTATGTTTACAATGAAAATGCCTAGAAAAATAATGAAAAGAAATTGGTGGTCAAGAACACAGTTGAGCCTAATGTATGGAATGGAAAATGTAATCAAAAACACTGAAGCAACATCTAAACTATGACTGAATAGAAACAAAAGCTTAATGATGACTTCTTAAACAAATGACACAAACTAGACTTTGAGAAATGATTACTAAATATGCAAGTTTTCTAACTAGACAGTTAGACATTAATCATGATGCAACATTCTATTCTAAGCTCATCTATTCCATGACTAATTCCTAGTTCTATTCTTCAATTTAAATTGAAGGTCAGAGTCTATACTCCAAGAGTTATTGGTTTCTTTTCAGGGTAGTTCTGTTGAGGAAGAGCTCTGTTTATGGTGAAGAATTTGCAGAGATATTTCAGACCTTGTAATGATGTTATCTTCTGTTCCTAAGGTTATGGATCACTGATGGTTTTCAGAACAAAAAGATATTTGTAAATAATGAAGGCTGTTTTATGAATCCTATCAACTAAAGTGATCTACTGTGCAAAGGGTGACAATGTGACTATGAGATGTAAGTGCAATGAATTGATTTAAACATGAGCTTAAGATGCTTCTAAACTAGAACAATGTTAAACCATAAGCCATCATCAAACTTTGAAACGAAGTAGCTGGACATGAATTAAATGCAAAATGAAACTCTGGAGAATTCTAATTATCATGCACTATTCTATGAAGTTACACAATCGGTTTGTTCATCATGAGTGATATTTTGGAAAAGTTCCTTCTTGTGGAAGAGGTAGAACAATTTTGACTGTGGACTTGTATGCAATTGAAAGCAAATGAACTGAAAGTAAATGAAACTAAGTTGTCACATCACAGTCATATCTTGAACTTCTTAAGGATGTCTTGGAAGGATTTCTTCTTGTGGAAGAGTGATTAGGACAAGTGCAACTGTGATAGTGAAGACTAAAAACTACAACTAATTCCTATGATACTATAGCTATTCATCATTCATTATTATGATCTGTTGGAAGAATGTCTTCTTGTGAAAGAACTGGAATGAATATAACTACAGTATCTAGTTAAAACAAATACAACTCCTATCCTACAGTACCATAGTCATTAAACATTCATCATTTTAATTTATTGGCAAAGTGTCTTCTTGTGGAAGAACTGGAACGAATATGACTATAGTAGCTAGTTAAAAACAAATACAAGTTTAACTCCTATCCTACAATACCATAGTCATTTAAACATTCATCATTTTGATCTGTTGGAAGAGTGTCTTCTTATGGAAGAACTAGAATGAGTACGACTACAGTAGCTAGTTAAAAACAAATACAAGTTTAACTCCTATCCTACAATACCATAGTCATTTAAACATTCATCATTTTGATCTGTTGGAAGAGTGTCTTCTTATGGAAGAACTAGAATGAGTACGACTACAGTATATAAAACAAAACAACTACTAATTCAATATGCAGAACGTAAAGAGAACTAGGAAAAACTTATCTAGTTTACGCAAAAAGAAATCCGTTCAAGGGGCAGGGGCCCTCTACCACTTGACGGCATTCAACTCCAAATTAAATCACGCCTTCAAGATAATTTTGTCTGCTCCATTAACGATGCAATAGTTTGAACATAATGCTAAGTGTCTTCAAAGACGTAACACAGAGTTTACACAAAATCTAGCAGCAAATCTAACACAAAATTTCTAACTAAGCTCTCGGCCTACTCAAGAGTTTATAAAGTAAATGCAAGTAACAATAATTACAATAATTTAGGAATGATGTCTTTCCTTATCCAATTCATTCTAGGAGTCTTTGAGGTGGCTGCGTGAAGGAGAAAAGACACCTGGACTGAGACAGTCCTAGTAGGAGTCTTCCTTCACAAATGTGTTCCCACGTGCATAACCGTACCCAGAATTCATTTCCTCTTCCATGATGAGCAACACACCATGTAGGCATGACGTGGATCATGCCCATATGCGTTTTTCCTCAAGAGGCCACAGGTCAAACATAGGTAATTTGAGATAAATGGGTTAGCTCTGAGAATGCGTGCATGACGGATTCGGTCAAAATGCTAACAATGGCAACAATCACAAAATTCAACAAGTCGATCATTAATAAACCATTCCACAAGTAATTTTAACTAATCAACTATTGTCAGTGGGTTTAAAAATATAAAGGACAAGGGAAAATGAGGTAAATGAGGTGAAAGGAAAGTACAAATTTGAGGCTCATAGGGTTTCTTGAGCAAGACATAGGTCTATAGACTTCTT
>JAXQQM020080739.1:0-167798 GCA_034641835.2 Pinus albicaulis | reverse complement strand
AGGATTCCATCATCTTCATCAAGTGGGTTGCCATTCAAGGACAGCACTCTATCAAGTGAGTTGCCATCAAGGACAACACTCTGCATCATATTTCCAACAATAGATTCATGTGTTATATTTTTATAATCAACTTCTTTGTCTTTTTCTTCTACAGCTGTGATTTTATCATTTTCATTGTCTTAATTACATCATATAATTGAGTCGAGACCAGAATGCATTGAATAGATAGGGAAATTTTGTGGTCTTTTTGAACTACTTACCATGTATTTCATCAATGTTTCTCTATATAACTTCCTTTTCTAACCAAATACATAAATGGTAGCATATGACATGTCTAATTGTAGAGATCCCTGTAATGTTGCTCCCCATGTGCGAGATAACAACATACCATATTTTGGAGGGATATCAGCAACTAATATGTCCTTGAAAATACTCTTTGTTGGGCACTCTACTAGAGTTACACACAGATCTTTAATCAGACCAATGATCCGGATTTATGCAGGAACGCAACAGAATAAACACAAAACCATAAATACAGAGATGCAGCGGAAATAACACTTCATTTCATTAATATCAAAGAACTGAAATTTGCTTACAGACAGAATGGAAATAAAACTAGCTAGGGCAGTGGTAGCTATCTCTGAGAAGAGATGTGGTGGCTACAGACCTCTGAACTCCGTTACAATGAGGCTCGAGGGCCTATTTATTATTGAGAAACAATGGAGAGCCCTCAACATCCCAAAAACCTAACCCTAGGAGATGAAGCGCCAAAACTATGGGCCCCCGTTTGGGTAAATTGGTGTTTCAACTTCCCAGGGACGTAACTTTGGCATACTATCTCCGTTTGACGCACATGATACATCATTAGAAAGCTCTATCCGAGGACTACAAATCTCAGGACTAATTTGATGATCAAATTCGCTGCTAGTATTGTACCCAAAAAACGTCATTTAGGGCCTCAAAACAACTCCGGAAGTTCAGGACCCGAAAAACTGCTAAAAATAGTAAGTTATGCCGAAACTGAAAAAATGAAAGAGACAATGGTGGGGGCCCAAGTGGAAAAGGTGGGTGGCCACTAATATCCACCTAGATCATTCCTCCCCCCTTAGGAAGCAATGGTCCCCATTGCGTTAAGTTCCTCCATGGGATGAGGAAATTTCTGCTGAACTTGGTCCCTGGTGAACCAGTTTCCTTGGTGCAGGAGTTGGCCAGCTTTGACAACCCGATACAGTTGGATCCTCTGTTGGCAAGTGTTCTTAATTTGCATGTCCATGATACAATCTGTGGTGGCCTGTTCCATGCAGTCTGGGTTTAACTCTGTTGGTGTGAGTTGTTCTGCAATGTCCGAAGTGTCCGGTAGAGGTGGGAAGTAAGGACGAAGGCGATCCACATTGAAGACTGGGTGCAGACCAAGGAATGGTGGAATACTAAGCTCGAAAGCATTGTTCCCTACAGCCTTGGTGATGGTGTACGGCCCGTATCGGAGCGGGTGAAGCTTGCGGTGAGGTCCAGTGAGGCGCTCCTTCTGCAAATGCAGCCATACTTTGTCGCCCACCTGGAAGTTGTGTGGCACCCGGTGTTGATCATGGCGCTGCTTGTACTTCGCATTGGCTCTGTCCAATATATTATGAACCTATTGGCGGATGTGTTGAATGCTCTCGATGAAGCTACTTGCTTTGTCAACTTCAGACTGGACGTGCACTGAATCGGCCTGAGCAGCTGCAAATGGCATGGCTACGTCAATGGGACATAGTGGCTGGAATCCCAAGCCCACCTGAAAGGGGCTATGGCCAATTGAACTGTGGAGAGCCCGGTTATAACTATGCTGTACATAAGGGAGGCTCTCGTCCCATGTGCGTGGATGCTTTGAATTGTACATGCGCAGAATGTGTACAATCATTCTGTTGACGACCTCTGTCTGGCCATCTGTTTGGGGATGGAAAGCTGTGGACTTGGTGAGCTTGGTATCCAACATCGACGAGAGGCTGGACCAAAATGTGCTGAGGAACCTGCTATCCCGATCTGATATGATAGACTGTGGGATCCCAAAGTGCACCCACACTCGTTCAAAGAAGAGTTTAGCAGTGGCTTCTGCTGTGATATTCTTCTTGCAGGCCGCCATAATGGCCATCTTCGAGAATCTGTCGACAACCACAAAAACACAGTCATTTCCATGCTTAGTAGAAGGCAGGCCCGACATGTAATCCATGGAGATGGATTCCCAAGGTCGACTAGGGGTAGGTAGAGGAGTATATAGGCCTTGCTTCTTGATGGTCGGTTTAGCAATGGCACAAGCAGTGCAGGATCTGATGTGCTTCTCGACATCCTTTCGAAGGTTCGGCCAATAGAAATACTTCTGCAGGATTGCTACTGTTTTCTCGACCCCGAAATGCCCAGCGACTCGACTGTAGTATGCTTCCCATATCATCTTGGCACGCTCGCTTGAAGGAACACAAAGGTGTCCCAGGTGACATAAAAGTGCATCTTGGAGGTGAAAATTTGGAACTTGCGTGCCCCCCAAGAGTGCCTTGTAAGTGTGGCCGAATTCTGGGTCACTCTCATAGAAAAGCGGCCAATCAGAAGTCTCGTGCCCACAAGAGTTGAGCACGGTGGTGAGCGCCACGATCGGTGGTCGGCTGAGGCAGTCTGCAACATTATTGGTGCTACCCTTCTTGTAGTTGATGTTCAAATGAAACTGTTGCAGATATGTGGACCACTTCTGATGGCGATCATTCTGCAACTTCCCTTGTGTCTGTATGAACTGCAGGGGCCGGTGGTCTGTGTGGATGATTATTTCCTTCCCCAAAATGTAATGCTTCCATTGTCGACAGGCTTGCACAATGGAATACATTTCTTTGTCATAGGTGGGATACTTGCGAGCTGTCTCAGACAATGTCTCACTGTGATATGCCACTGGATGTCCCTGTTGAGTAAGAACTGCCCCAATAGCATAGTCAGAGGCATCTGTCTCGATCTCAAATGGCTACTGCAAGTCTGGTAAGGTGAGCACTGGGGCAGAACAGAGGCGATTTTTCAATTCTTTGAACGCCTTTTGTTGAGGTTCCGACCATAAGAATTTTGCTCTCACTCCTCCTTTGGTGACTTGAATCAAGGGCCAAGTGATATGAGAGAATCCCAACACGAATCTACGGTAGAAATTAGCAAGACCCAGAAAGCTGCGAAGCTCTGTTATAGTGGTTGGGGCTGGCCAATCCCGAATGACTTGGATCTTGGCTGGATCCACATGCACCCCTCTTTCATCAATAATGTATCCCAGATATTGAACCTGGGTCATGCCAAAAGTGCACTTCTCCAAATTGGCACACAACTTGTGTTGCCGCGGTGTTTGGAGGACTTGTCGGATGTGGTGAAGGTGCTCTTCCCAAGTCTGGCTGAAGATCAGAATATCATCCAAGTACACCACTACAAATGAGTTGGTGAATGGCCGCAAGATGTCATCCATCATCCTCATGAAGGTGGCGGGAGCATTCGTCAACCCAAAAGGCATGACCAGCCATTCCAAAAGGCCTTCCTTGGCTTTGAAGGCAGTCTTCCACACATCGGAGGGTTCAATTGGTACCTGGTGATACCCAGACTTCAGGTCGATCTTGCTGAAATATTTTGCACCTTTGAGTTGGTCCAGAAGGTCATCAATCCGTGGGATTGGGTACCTATTCTAGACAATGATCTTGTTCAGTGCCCGATAGTCAATACAGAGTCTCCACGTCCCATCCTTCTTCTGTACCAACACGATCGGGCTCCCATAGGGCGATGAACTTGGTCTGATGTGACCTTTCTGCAACAGCTCCTGAATCTGCCTCTTGATTTCATCATTCTCCAGAACAGAGCGTCGATAGATTGGTCCATTGGGTAGCGGCGCACCTGGGGTCAGATCAATCGGGTGCTTGACCTGACAGTGCAGAGGAACCCTTGTGGGTGAGGTGAAGATGTCCCCGTACTCCTCCACAACCTTATCCATTTGTTGTTGTCGTGCAGAGGAGCCCTGTCTGGAGGTCGTGGCCACAATCTTCTTCTTACCCTGGGGGCGGATCATCAGGAAAACGAATTTCCTGGTTTGGGAAATGAGCTTACTGCATTGTTTTGCAGTAACCAAAGAGATAGCAGCAGGAGGTGGTACCTCTGGTATCCTGTACAACTTATTTCCCAAAGTAACAATAACAGCACGAGGCCGAGACTCATACACAGCATGACGCTTCCATAAGTATGGTTGTCCTAATAATACATCAGAAACATCAATAGGAGCAACGTCACATAATACCTCATCCGTGAAGGGCTTGATGCTATAGGGAAGGCGACACTGCCGGCTGACGTGGAGATCTCGTCCTTGGTGAAGCCACTCGATGGTGTATGGATGTGGGTGAGCTGTGGTCGGCAAGCCCAACTGCTTCACGGTGTCTGCTGAGATGAGGTTCTTTTGGCTCCCATTGTCGACAATGAACTGTACCGGGGAGCCCTTTACCCACATCTGGGAGTGGAAGAGACGTTCCTCCTCCTCTGGATCTTCTGGTTCCTCCTTTTGGATCTTTGCAGTGGCAACAGTGGCGTTGGGCTCCGCATCAATAATGTGTTTCCCTTTTTCATTCGCCTTTTCAGGTTCTGATTCGGAGTCAGAGCATGCATCTGACTCAGAAGCCCTCATCTCGGCCACTAGCGACTGCTTGGCCCGACACTCACTTGTGTTGTGAGTGGAGCTCTTATGGAACTCACACCACTTTCCCGTGTCCTTCTTTGGCTTGACGGTGTTGTTCTTTTCTTGTGGCTTTGACGAGTTGTCTTTAGCAGCCATGCCTTGGCTCTGTCCTTTGTTCTGCGGTTTGGAAGCACCTTTTCCTTGCTTTTGATTCGCAGATCCAAAGTCTCGCTTCTTCTGTTTGAATTTCTGCTCAATCTTGGCAGCATACCGATATGCCGTACCAAGCGAGGAGATGTCGAGGAACTCCATTTCCTCCTGAATGTATCTGTGCAGACAGCTGCGATACTTTAGCACCAGATGTTTCTATGAATCTTTGATACCCAACTTTGTGCGCAGGGTATGGAACAGATTCGTCAGCTCATGCACATCTTGATCCCTTTGTTGTCGCGGCGTGGTCCATTGTATGTACTTGTCCTCATAGCTCCCCACGGGATAGTACTGTTCCTTGACGGCGTCTCGGAAAGAATTCCAAGTTGGTACGGCCGAGAACAGAGAGGGTTCTGTCTGGTCCTTGTTCTCATAGTAGGTTTCCCACCAGTCCTTAACATGGGGGGTAGCTTTGAGGAGTGCAAAAATAATCTTCTCCCGGTCTGAAAAGTCATGAACAGAGAAATATCCTTCTAATAGATTCAACCATATATCTACGGCATCTACGTCTATTTGGCCCTCAAATATGGGAATTTCAAAATTTACTTGTACCTTAAAGGGAGTCGCAACTCTAGAGTGGCTACTGGATGCAGATGCGCCGCCGGTGGGCAGCCGTTGAAGGATCTGAGCAAAGCTATCCATCATTGCGTTCCTTTGTTTTTCGAGGGCCTCCTCGAGCAATATTTTGATAGGATCTCCTACTCCCTCATCTTTCTTTTCGTCCCCCATGGGCATCCGTCGAGGTTTGCGACGCTGATCTTGCAAAGGTTCCACCAGATCAAGCACTAGCTCCTATACCCCGACCTCGTTGGGGACATGCAAAGAAGGATCGAGAAAAATCAGACCGCTCTGATACCACTGATCCAGATTTATGCAAGAACGCAACAGAATAAACACAAAACCATAAATATAGAGATGCAATGGAAATAACACTTCATTTCATTAATATCAAAGAACTGAAATTTGCTTACAGACAGAATAGAAATAAAACTAGCTAGGGCACTGGTAGCTATCTCTGAGAAGAGATGTGGCGGCTATAGGCCTCTGAACTGAGTTAAAATGAGGCTCGAGGGCCTATTTATTATTGAGAAACAATGGAGAGCCCTAAACATCCCAAAAAACTAACCTTAGGAGATGAAGCGCCAAAACTATGGGCCCCATTTGGGTAAATTGGTGTTTCAACTTCCCAGGGACGTAACTTTGGCATACTATCTCCGTTTTACGCACATGATACATCATTAGAAAGCTCTATCCAAGGACTACAACTATCGATATGAATTTGATGATCAAATTTGTTGGTAGTCCTGTACCCAAAAAACGTCGTTTAGGGCCTCAAAACGGCTCCAGAAGTTCAGGACCCGAAAAACTGCTAAAAATAGTAAGTTATGCCGAAACTAAAAAACTAAAAGAGACAATGGTGGGGGCCCAAGCGGAAAAGGTGGGTGGCCACTAATATCCACCTGGATCAACCAAGGCATTTGACTTGACTAGAATCAAAAGAGAAAAGGTCCTTGTATGGTCTGGTGATGCCTAAGTTAATTTTTCCATGACTGCTTTAGGCATTAAGTTATGATATGCTCCTGAATCCAACATAGCATTATGTAAGAATTTATCATGAATGTTTAGGCTAATATAGAATGGAGGGACAACCCCTTGTTGATGTTTTCCATCTAATTCAGGACCAAATAATAACTCAGGTTGATCATCATTGAGGTTGGAATCCTCTTCACCTTCAACTATACTTAATGTTTCAGTAATTTGTGGCTTGTATGAATATTTTTCACCAGCTCTGTAAAAGGAACTAGTATTTTCAATTTTTCTATCTCATTTTTGATATTGAATGTCATTTAAGTTTTCTCTAGATTAATCATTTCATTTTTACCAATTGTGGTTTGTGTGGTTTTGTTATCTTTATCAACAATTGGTAATTTAGTTTGTGTGTCAACTGTTTTTCTTTCAATTTTATTGTTTGGAAAATTTTGAGTAGCAGTTGAAGTTTGAGTAGCAGTTGATGTGATGTTTACAGTCTCTAGAGTGGAAGTTTTTTGGGTTTCTTAGGGGAGAATTTGTAGAACTTTGGTCATGGGTGTTGGGGTTCCCATGTTTTGGCTAGATTGGCAAGACCAAAAGATGAGACAACATAATAACCACTTTGAGGCCCTAGGATCTAGCCCTCTTGGACCCGGAGAGGGATCTCTCCAATGGAACAAAGAATGATATATATTTGAAAGCTCAACTGAGATGTTAGGCTAGTTATGAAGCACAAAAAATGGGGGGTTTTAAAATGATTTGGTTGGTTGGTTGCTGGGTTGGTCATGAGATCATAGACTAAGAAAGTAATGGAAGGAAAGGAACAAAGCAAGAGGATGTTTCAGCAAAGGGGATACGTCAAGAAAGTGCCATCCATTGGGCTATGGAGTCATGAAAGGGAATTACTTGCAACAACAAGCCAAGGCTTTCAGAGGGCAAGTCATCTACACTAAAGGATCTTCTTAGATAGATGGTGGAATGGAACATTAAGGATTGAAAGTGAAAGAAGGAAAACAACCCAATTTCTGTCTATAGATCAGGTCAGAGGTCATTTAACTCCAAAATTGCTTGGACATACTCAAAGGTAGCTCTCAAAGGAGGGACAAAGGGGAAGCTTATAGATCGGACCAGAGGTCATTCAACTCCAAGTTAGCTTAGCATGCTCCAAGGGAAAAGAGAGATAAGTTTAACAAAGAGATCTTAGAAAGGCCAGCTAGTCACACAAGGATCCTAGTGGACAAGGCTAACTCTAATCCCCAGTGTTCCCAAATCTTCCAGCTTAAACCCAAGAAGAACATCTAAGGACAGATTCATTTAATTCATACATCAGCTAGCAGGCAATGACATCCACTACATTGGTTAAATTAACTGAAATAAACCCTTAGATAACACATTTAGCAGAAAAACATTGAAGGCAAGGAGAGGAGAGACATAAGGTACCTAACAAGGGTAAATCCTATGCCATATTTCTGATGCAAGCCAGCAGAAAATGAAACAACATGAAAATGTAATAAACAGTGTTAGAAAAACATCACCAATAGTAATAGACTAGGATCCTGTGAAATGTGCTTGATTAATTGATGCAAAACCAGTCACATACTTTGAGCTCAATGGCTGTTACAATCCAAATTTCTCCTCCCAACCTACTACAATACAACTACTCTACTACTCCCTCCCGAGACTATTCTAATAGTCCAAATGAAACCCTCTAACTACAACAGCAGCAGCCGAACAACAACAACCTTTACAATATCGTTCTTCGGGATTCTTGTAGGGGAAGAGAAAAATAGAGGTAGATGAACATTGAATGGATCTCATTAAGACAGAGGGGAGGTAGGTCGAATGCCCATACTGCTTAATAGCTCGGAAGCACTGTGTGTACTCTGTAGGCTGTTCTGGGAGACTCTGCTCTACCTTCTAGAATAAGTGAACTGGACGGAAGGATCCACAGGCCACTCCATACTTCATAACTGTGACCTGAAAGTCTTTTAAGAAGCTCTTGTCAATGTCCTTAACTTTTCTGGGCTCGAGGGGGTACGGAGGGCGCTGTAGGAATGGTGTACTGTCTGGAGAAAACATTCTGCTGATAATTAAACATGGATGCAACTTTGTTTCATGTGCACTAGTCTTCGATTGCGTCCTTTCCTTTGAATGTGAGATTTAAGTTCTAAATATTTAATTAATACGCTTGAATCCCTTCAAAAACCGTCTCTGCTGCTTCACTAGTGGCTGAAATGGCCTCTTTGTGACCCTACTTCTGAGTTTTTAGACCTCAAACTTTTAGACTTTCCATTTGTGTAGGAAATCTCTTTTCAGGCTCTTTCTGATGGCTCTGCTTGGAGGATGATTTGGTGCTGAACATGCTGCGGAAAACTTCTTAGAAGGCAGGGACATCACTTTGTTGAGATAACAACTTCTAAATAGTGACTGAAGGCAATGAACAGATTGACACTAATAGAAGGCACAAGGAGCCTTCAAGGATGATGTATTTTCGGAGGAAATGCATTCCTTGAAGGCTCAGAAACATTTTAGCCCCCTGTTTGCTTGTCAAAAATTTATAGGGGGGCTAACAACGGGAGCTTCTACTATTTTCTTAGTTTGGGTTTGGACTGATTTCTTAGTAGGAACCTATGTGTTAGTTTTTCTTCTAAGGCTATATTGTTTATGAACTTCATTGATAGTAGATTCATAGTCCTGCTTGTAGTCAAAGGATTCTCTGGATTCTAATTTTAATTGCTATAACATGTACAACTCTTGTTCTTCTTGGGTAAGAAAAACGACATATTCATTGTTTATTCCCATCAAGTTTATCTATGTATTATGGTCTTCTTCATGTTGTTGTGAACATTCAGCATAATTTTCTTGGCACGGTGGTCTAATCAGTTGATCAGGTGCTACTTCTCTTTATTTACCAGTGTTAGGATTTTTCCTAAAGTTGGGGTTTCTAATTTGAGGACTTTGTCGATTTTCCCATTGAGGTTTTCTTTCCATGTTCGCTATTATATCAATTAGTCTTTATACACTTTTAGAAAAACTATCTATCTTAACATATAATGTGGATGGTTCTTCCATAATGGTCACTCTCCTTTCATTCCTCAAATTGATAGGACATATCAGTATCAAAACCATCTGGAAATTTAATTAGGGCTAAGTCTGGTGGAGTTTTGATATTCGTTGGAATTGCATTGTAAATGTTGTTAAACCTAGTAAAGTAATCCTGAACAGATTAATTAGGAGCTCTTCTAATGTTCTCATATTTAGATAATATGTGTAAAGGGTTTTTGTTTCTTTCCCATCTATTTATAAACAATTGGTGGAAAGAAGCTAAATCGAGTATATGTTTAACAGGTAAATATTTAAACCATTTTTTAACATCTCCTACTAGTGTTTTTGCAAATAATCTCATTTGTACATCAACCTCATAAACTTCATGTAATTCAAAATAATCTGTCATTTTATTTACATGTTTTTGAGCAGTATATTGACTAGTACCATCAAATTGAAAATTTTTACTCAGGTAATCCTATGGCATGGCATGTAAAGAGGCCTGTAAGACCAAAGGGGTATATCTAGCCACCATGGCTAAGAATTTAGCTTGACTGGGAGGTAAATTAGTGGTGCTTGAAGATGGATTCGAGCTTGAATATGGACTAGAAACTTTAGGTTGGAGAGGAAGTTTGGGTATGAATGGCTTTGTGGAATGAACTGTAGTGGATACTATAGATGAGGTGGCATTGAATGGAGCAGTCCTTACAGTTTCTCAAGATACTGTAGAACACTTAGGGGTAGTAGCAGTTAGGGCATCTAATCCAAGTGACTTTTGAAAAAAGGCTTCGTCTATATCTTTATTCAAAGTTGAAGTTAAAGCATCAAGCTTTTCAAAAGTATCTAGAACTTGTTGATCTAAGTCAAGTTGTATAGTATCCTTCTTAGATTCAATAAATTGAATAAAATTAGGGTCTATTACAGTATCATGAACTGAGTTTTCAGATTTAGTATGAAAAAAAGAATGCTCAAATGATAAAATAAATTGAATATCCTCTATACTTGATAACTCCTTAGAAGTGAATTTTCTTTGATTAAGAGACTACTACTTCCTAGAATTTCTACTTTTTTAGGTTTTCTTTAAATTCTATCAGGATCATCAACAATTGTAGCAAGTTGAGGATTAGGATGAGCCCTAGTATAATATGTTCTTTTAGAAGCCTGAATTTTAACTTTCAATAATAAATTAAAACAACCTTTCAAATCTTAATGAAAAAAATGAAATAATTGTTTCTTTTAAGATTTGTTTAAACTATGGACTGATTTCCATAGTATGGTCGCCAATATGTTTAAACTAGGGACTGATTTCCCCAATATGGTCGTCAATATGTTATCACTATGAATTTTCCAAAAGTTTGTTATAGGTGTTAAAAAATAAATATGAGAGGTAACTACTATCCACTTTTGGAGATTATGATCTAGCCTTCCTAATGCTCAGAGAGGGCACTCCTTTAATGATATAATTTTTTTTATTTTAATTCATTTCAGGTTAGTTATGTATGACTGATTGGGTTGGTTTTTGGATTCGTTTTGTTGGGTTGGTGAAATTACTAATTTATATGAATAGGTGGCTATCAGCTTTCCATTGGGCTATGGAGTAAAAATGCTTTGAAACAGAACTAAATTAGATTATAAGGAAAGTGTTACAGGGCAAGATAGGTGAGAAAAATCTATTCTCAAGGCCAAATGGTGAATTGGTTTTTCAATTAGGATCAAGGAGAAATTAAGAATTCCTTAAACCAGATAATGAAGAAGGGTGAAGAGGTCAATCGGGATTAGAGAGAAAGTAAGAATTCTCTAAACTAGATATCAGAGGAAAACATATAAATGTACAACAGTTAAAAACAGAGCGTAATTAAATGAATTTTGCAATAAAACTTCTATTATAACATTCAAATTTAGAATACATTTAAGTTTATGGAATACTTAAAGAAAGAAAATGAAAAAAATAAATTATACTTCACTGAGATGGCCCATCAAATGATTCCTTTAAGAAGTTTCTTTATTATTAGTTCAGTCTGTTGACTGGAAATCGATACAATAGCCCTTTGGCAAGAAGATCAGTTAGCTAAAAAAAGTGTTCAGAAGTCCACACTTGAACGACCCTTAATACATCAAACGACGAAGTATTCATACAAAAGCATTACAAAAATATCATGTCAACTCACTAGGATTTATTTTAGGAAAATAAAATATCTTTGCAAAAATATAGTGCCACCTTTTGACTAACTGATATTTGGCCTTAATTTCTTTGATTTTTGTTGCTTGTTTGTTTCTTTCATCTTTCTTTCATCTTTCTTTCTTTCACGTTATCTCTCTTTCACACTGTCTTTCTTTCACCTATCTGCTCTTTAACCTGTCTGCTCTCTAACCTGTAATAGTAAATCACACAATTTTTCCCATGTTTCTTCATCTAGAAGTTTGATTTTCATCATCCTTTGGTAAGTTTCATCTGCCTCAGTATATTCGGAAAATTTGGGTTTATTCACAAAAAGGTAATTTACCTCATGCTAGAGGTAAAAGAAGTTTTCTCAAGTCTGTAAAAGTACTTTACTTGTGGGCATGCCATTCATTGATGAATTGTTGGATGTTTCTTTTTCTACTTCCCTCATCTTCTTATCATAATCTTCATGTCTCATGAGTTTATCATTGATTACCAGAGGATTAGGCAAACCTTTATGTCTCAATAACTCAAATTTGTTCAGAAACCTGCTTACTACAATTTCCATAGTTTGGAGTTTGTCTTCAACCTATATCATCAAATTTCTCTTGGAAATCACTTTCTTCACCTCTAAGATATTCTTTGTTCTATCTGTTGTCCCGAGTTCCTCCAATTCCTGATTATTTTTAGAATTAATGAATTTGATTATCTCTGAAACTTCCTCTGGTTTATTTCCAAGATTGTCTTTGACCTTTGGAATTGCATCACTAGCATCCTTTATCAAGTATTTCTATTAAAATATAACCTATATAGAAGGCCAAATAGCATTAATTGAGTTAATGATATTGGCCCACAAATGCTACTTTTATTGGGCTAAAGGCTCTTTTAGTGATAAATCTTTTTCTAACTTATGGATTCTTTCAGTTAATCTGCTGGATTTTTGTACTTTTTATTGATGCATTACTTTTGCCAATTTCTTGCCATCTTCTAAATGCTTCACTTGTTCTTTGAGCTTATTAATTTCAGTAGTTTGAATTGACATCTCCTGCATTGTATTGATCAATTTGTTGGCCTCATAAATGGGATGGGATGTTTGTACTGCTTGTTTGGTCAATTTAGTGTGTCCTAAATTGCTAACATAAATTAGCAACCAGGGATTCGTAAGCTGACGAAGTGTGGCGCACTATATGTGCAAGATAACCTATCTCTTACTTTTTTGTCGTTTTTGGATTTTTATAAAATTCTAAAAGACAAGTATGGTTATGGATATTCAAGGAAATGCTGTCCTTTATAATGATTTACCAACTTGAAACTGAAAAAGGAATTTGAAACATACAATGACAAAACTTGAAAGGAAATGAAAATGTGCTACCGAAATGAAAAAGGTGCTGCTAATCTAATAAATCAAAACAGTGAACTAGTGAGCATGAAACCAAACTATTCTTGCTGCTGTCTAAACACAAAAGAAACTATGCTGAAAGAAATCCAAAAGTTGTAATAAAGTAAATCTAAATCAAATTACATCAACTTGTCTTGTGATCCCTCATCATTAGTCCAGCTATGATTTTCGGAAGTAACCATAAACAACTTGAGTAACTGATATCTAACTTGCAGAAAGTAAACTAATATCAAACCACACATTCATAATTCAATCCCTCACCATCAGTCCAGCTATGGCTTTCGGAGGCAACTGAAGATGTTATGAGCAATTTAATATATCTAACTTGCAGAAAGGAAAATAATATCAAACTACACATCCATAATTCAATCCCTCACCATCAGTCCAGCTGTGGCTTTCGGAGGCAACTGAAGATGTTATGAGCAATTTAATATATCTAACTTGCAGAAAGGAAATTAATATCAAACTACACATTTCATAATACAATCCTCACCATCAGTACAACTGTGGCTTTCAGAGGCAAATGAAGATGTTATGAGCAATTTAATATATCTAACTTGTAGAAAGGAAACTAATATCAAACTACACATTTCATAATACAATCCCTCACCATCAGTTCAGCTGTGGCTTTCGCAGGCAACTGAAGATGTTATGAGCAGTTTCATATATCTAAATTTGCAGAAAGGAAACTAATATCAAACTACACATTTCATAATACAATCCCTCACCATCAGTCCAGCTGTGGCTTTCGGAGGTAACTGAAAATGACATGAGCAATTTAATATATCTAAATCTAACTACTGAAGCAAATGTGCAAGACTGAAATAAACAAAGCAATACCGAAATTAAACAAAAACTAAGAAAAAATAAATTAACAGCAGAACAATATTGATTCCATGTCATTAGTCAAAAAGCTATGCAAATGCCCGGGCTGCCATGAAAAATTATGCTAAAAGCTATGATTTCAAAAAGCAATCTAAGTAAAGAAATATGACAAAACAGAATTGAAAGCAACTTATCTAGAAAACATGTAAAAGCCTCCTTGGATAGCAGGGGCCCTCTGCTACCACTTTGGTGAAGTCCTTCAGCTCCTTAAAGTTGTAATCAAAACAACATCAAAGAACTGAATTTCTCTATTAAAAAGAACTCACAAATCTACATCCCATTCCATCTTGAACTTTGTTACAAAAGACTTCTCTACTACTTTTTCATTACTTCTTCATTACCTACGATAGGAGAAAGCTTCTCCTATTTATACAAAATATGAGGAGACATCTCATTAATGGGAGTCCATGAATCTCTCCCTCCATCTCTAGAGTTACAATCAAAATAGGAAATGATAAGACACATGTCTTTCTAGAGTTTTAACACAAGTTGAGGAATGAGACACGTATCCTCTTAGAGTTTCAATACAACAAGGAAGTGAGACACATATCCTCTTGATCCCATAATCTTCTCCAACCAAATTCGAATTTGGCCTTAGAGTGCCACATAAGGCTCTTCTAGAAGTCTTCCTTTTGACCTACACATGTCACAAAACTCATAACACATATATAGATATATGAAAGTATGTTAATTTTCTAGTTTCTAATCATAAATTCACTTAAAATACATAAAATAAATAACTTTGGAAAACAAGGATCCTAACCCATATATTTATGAAAATGGTTACTTGATGTAGGGTTTTAGGTCAAATGGCTATGAAATAAGAACTAAATGGTTATGACATAATGGAAATATGTATGAATATGGAGAACATTTTTGAGACTCAACATACCCCCCAACTGAAGTTGTTGCATGTCCTCATGCAACCATTGCAATGATTCATTTGTCCATGAGTTGATATTTTATGAGTTTTGACTCATATAGATTCATTCCAAACTTTGCTTCTTGATTTTCCTTTTTTTTTTTTTTTGGCAAAGTATAATACATTTGATTGCAACTTCTTCTTCTTCTTCTTTTTTCATTGGTTGGTTCTTGTGTGACAACCATTTTTTTTTTTATTTTTTTTTTGAAGCATTGGTTCTTGTGTAACAATGTTTTATTTTCTTTGTTGCATCAAAGTTCATGAAAACATTTGGAATCAATTACTTCATCAATGAATTGATCATTTGCAAGGCATATAATCTTTTGGATCATGTTGCAACAATAGTTGGTTGGAAATTATATGTGGGTGGAAACAAAATGAAAATGTGTGATAGTGTATGACATGTGGATATGAAATGATGTCCCTTCCCCCCCCAACTAAAGATATGACAATGTGGAAAAGGGAGTGAAGAATTTTTCCAAAGTTACAATTTTAGCATTCTAATGAATTACATGACTAAAAATTAGAAAACAAAATACCTTCACTTACCTTAAATGTGGATGAGTTGTGTATGTGTGGTGGCTGCAAAATTCTGATCATATTCTTCTTCAAGTGGCTGAACAAGAGGAGTCATGGATAAAGAGATGAGATGACTTTTTATTGCTTCTACTAAAACTTGTTGAATCTGCTCCAAAATGCTAAAAATAATAGTCTTCATGTCTTCAAAACTCATTGGCATAATTCCTACTATGTGAAAAGATATTCTGATGTCGAACATAGTAGGAAATTGTTGACTTAGTGGCCATTAATGGATACCACTAGTCAACACGAGAACTCTCACCATTGATGACAATGAGAATCAAGATGCCCAAACACATCTTGCTAGGTACGAATGATTTTGCTGATGTCGAGTCACCTAGAAGATCTGACGAACAAGAGACATTAATGTATTCCCATTGTTTGTCAGCATGAGAACTTGCCATTAAGGCATGCAATCCTCAAGGTGTTTTTACAAAGAACTTAGACTCAAAGGACTATGGACTCAATAATTTGCATTGCAGCAGGGCTTATTTGCGGAATGAAAATGACATGAAATGGAAAATGAAAATGGAAGATGAAAATGGAAATGGACAATAAGCATGTGAATGAGAAATGACAATGGGCAATAAGCATGTGAATGAGCCTCTTGCTTTTATTTGTGGTTATGAATGGACAAAAAGAAATGGAAAGTGGATGTGAATGTAAATGGAAAATATGAAGTGAAATGAGGTGAATGGTTTATTATGAGATATGGATGTGATGGAGACAATAGTATCTGAAAGTTTTCAAGTGTTTGGATCTGATTTTGCATCAGCATATTTCCTCTTTGTTGTTGATCATCCTCTTATGAAACAAATTGGTCTCTTAGAGAGACACCATTCTCTTGTAGTCATTTGTCCTTCCTCCTGGAACCTGCAAAAAAAACTAATACTTCTTCTGCAATGGAATGTAAGATTATCAAAGGAAGAGAGGTGATCAATCTCTCTAGTTATGATATTTACACACAAAACTAAGAATTTGTATTAATGAAACAAGTTCTCAAAGGAAAAATCAAAAGAATTTATACCTGTTTTGGAATTAGTGCCTCAAGTTGAATGTAGCTTCTTTTCAGCAATTTATTTCATTATTTTTCATTTCAAACTCTAATGATGGATTTCTCATTGTATAGATCTTGTTGAGACCTTTCCAACGATACTTGAATCATCAAAATCTGATTTTGTATGAGAAAGTTAGGCTGATTTGAACAATGAGGTTTTTCAGTTGCGGAATTGCAGAACAGCTGCGGAATTGGAGAACAGCCGCGGAATTGGACTTCAGCTGCGGAATTGAAGAACAGCTGCGGAATTGGACTTCAGCTGCGGAATTGAAGAACAGCTGCGGAATTGGACTTCAGCTGCAGAATGTCGACGGTTTCTGTAGCTAAAAATCTTGAATAAAAAGTTAGCCATTCATCCTTCATCATCAGTCCAAAATTAATCAATACCTTCAGAAAAAGTGAACATATAACTTATTCATTCCATTGATTCAAAATTATTGATTTTTTATTTATTTTTTATTTATTTTTTATTTATTTATTTTTTAACAAAAAGAGAAATGCATTTTTTTTTAAATTTCAACAAATGATGCTAAATAAAGCAAACTCAGATACATTGACCAATCGTGACCTTGCAATGACCATAGAATGGTAAGTGAAGATCACATAAAATGAAAAATAATATATTGGTAAGCATTGAAGAACATAAAAGGCATGATTGCTATTTCAAAATATAATCTTTCATCTCTTCAAAATTTATTTTTGTATCTGTTTGATCCTTGAGAACTATCACAATCAGTAACTGTTCAGGACCACCCCCCTCAGTTGGAATTCCAATTGCAGTAGTTGCCATTACAGACACGTTCAATCTCAATTGAACTTACCTTTATGCTACTAAGGTTCATTGTGCCATCTGCACGACCATGTGCTTGATAATATCCTCCTGTAGTTTGCTCAATTCATCCCCATGCCCTCTTAATGTCTTTCCATAGTGATGTGGCATCTCTTTGAAATAAACATCATAATGGTTGGTGTTTAATAATGTCATTGAAGCACCAAAAATTGCTGGGCAGATGATAAAGGAGATGTGAAATCCAACATTCAGAAAACGAAATTGAATTAAATTCAAAAATGAGTGGAATATGCATTGAATGCCATGATAAGAGTTTGATTTTGATTAGAATTCATCTTCCTAGAAATCAGGAAACCGAATTATCAATGCAGAGTGCCGTTTTCAAATTCTTCACTAAGAAAAAATTGTTTTTCCTCACGCGGCACGCAAAAATGGCCTTCAAAGAACCGAGCATTTCTCCCATACCGCCAAGAATTTCTTAAAATGGTTTCTGGGTTATCTAATTTACCATATTGGAAAAAAAACCCATGTTTTATTTTTTCTAAATTCATCTCCAATCGATCAGAAAACGTGTTTGAAAATGACGTGCCAATAACAGTTTGCGTTTTTCTGGGTTCTGCCTCAGCGACACAAATCGTTTTCTTCAGAACGTGGTTCAAAATTGCGTTTTTCTGAGAATGAAATACAACTTCTGGTTTGCTGATTTCCATATGTAAAGAGTGTTGTTATCCTGAGCATTCTTCAGTTCAGTCAAGGCACGTTTTTTTTTTCTGTTTGAAAATTTTGTCAATTTCGTTGCCTTGTTCTCTTACATGCCATTTTATGAATCTGAAGGAGCGTTTGATGATGGCAGGTGGCATTGGCAAGGCTGACAGGCCTGGTATAATAAAAGGAATTGGCTTTTGGGAACTTGACAAATTTGAATGGCGAGAGATTGCATGAAGGCCTCACAAATTCTTTCAAGGATTTGGGGAATTTGATGATGTTTCCAGCTTGAATCCTACAGGTCGATAATGCTGTCATAAGCTCTGAAACACAACAACCTAGCAGCCTTGCAGCATCTCTAACTCCATCATTTTCAACTTCTACATGATTTTCATTATCAAAAGCAAAGAAAATCTGATGTTTCCGAGTCATAATACAGCTGCAAGCATCGTAAATGGTTGAATTTTTATGTTTTCTGTTGAGAGTAATTCATTTTTTTCAAAATGCCATGGCCATTTCATTTTTGTTTATTGATTTGTTATTGTTATTGTTTTGTTTGTTTGTTTTTTTTTTTTTTTTATAATAAAACTATATGTTATATTTTTAAAAATTAAAAATACACATATAAATTTTACTAAACAAAATGATTTTTTTTTTTAATTTTATTTTATTTTATTTAATTTGTTTTGTTAATAAAATTACACATGTTAAATTTTGAAAAATTAAAAATATACATATGTAATTTACTAAACAAAACAATTTATTGAATTTTTTTTTTTTAAATGATTTGTTATTAAAATTATATATATATTTTCAAAAATAAAAATATACATATATATTTTAGTAACAAAACAATTTAATTTTTTAATTTTTTTAATTTTTTTATTTTCATCATTTTTTTTTAATTGATTTGTTTAATAAAATTATGTATGTGATATTTTCAAAAATTTAAAAATACACATATATATTCATTAAAGAAAACAGTTTATTGAAATCAAAGTTTTTCATGAAAACAATTTTTTTTTTTAAATTGTTGAATCAATTGAAATGATGAAGTTTTATTTTGTCTCCTTTTTTTTTTTCACATAACAATTCTTTTTCTGATCCTCCAGATCACACAAAGTGCAGGAGGAGAGCATACTCAAGAATTATTAATTTTTTTTTTACATAACAATCCTTTTTCTGATCCTCCAGATCACACAAAGTGCAGGAGGAGAGCATACTCAAGAATTATTAATTTTTTTTAGATGTAAGAAATAAGGCTACCTAGTTACACTTCCCCGGCAACGACGCAAAAATGTTTGGTCAATTTAGTGTGTCCTAAATTGCTAACATAAATG
Organism: Pinus albicaulis; assembly: GCA_034641835.2. Lineage (NCBI taxonomy): Eukaryota > Viridiplantae > Streptophyta > Pinopsida > Pinales > Pinaceae > Pinus > Pinus albicaulis. Next base: position 148,524 of record JAXQQM020080739.1, on the reverse strand, counting down.
ATCAACCAGGGATTCGTAAGCTGACGAAGTGTGGCGCACTATATGTGCAAGATAACCTATCTCTATTTTTTTGTCGTTTTTGGATTTTTATGAAATTCTAAAAGACAAGTATGGTTATGGATATTCAAGGCAATGATGTCCTTTATAATGATTTACCAACTTGAAACTGAAAAATGAATTTGAAACATACAATGACAAAACTTGAAAGGAAATGAAAATGTGCTACTGAAATGAAAAAGGTGCTGCTAATCTAATAAATCAAAATAGTGAACTAGTGAGCATGAAACCAAACTATTCTTGCTGTTGTCTAAACACAAAAGAAACTATGCTGAAAGAAATCCAAAAGTTGCAATAAAGTAAATCTAAATCAAATTACATCAACTTGTCTTCTGATCCCTCATCATTAGTCCGGCTATGATTTTCGGAAGTAACCATAAACAACTTGAGTAACTGATATCTAACTTGCAGAAAGTAAACTAATATCAAACCACACATTCATAATTCAATCCCTCACCATCAGTCCAGCTGTCGCTTTCGGAGGTAACTGAAGATGTCATTCACAATTTAATATTTCTAACTTGCAGAAAGGAAACTAATATCAAACTACACATCCATAATTCAATCCCTCACCATCAGTCCAGCTGTGGCTTTCGGAGGCAACTGAAGATGTTATGAGCAATTTAATATATCTAACTTACAGAAAGGAAACTAATATCAAACTACACATCCATAATTCAATCCCTCACCATCAGTCCAGCTGTGGCTTTCGGAGGCAACTGAAGATGTTATGAGCAATTTAATATATCTAACTTGTAGAAAGGAAACTAATATCAAACTACATATTTCATAATACAATCCCTCACCATCAGTCCAGCTGTGGCTTTCGGAGGCAACTGAAGATGTTATGAGCAGTTTAATATATCTAAATTTGCAGAAAGGCAACTAATATCAAACTACACATTTCATAATACAATCCCTCACCATCAGTCTAGCTGTGGCTTTCGAAGGTAACTGAAAATGACATGAGCAATTTAATATATCTAAATATAACTACTGAAGCAAATTTGCAAGACTGAAATAAACAAAGCAATACCGGAATTAAACAAAAACTAAGAAAAAATAAATTAACAGCAGAACAATATTGATTCCATGTCATTAGTCAAAAGATATGCAAATGCCCGGGCTGCCATGAAAAATTATGCTAAAAGCTATAATTTCAAAAAGCAATCTAAGTAAAGAAATATGACAAAACAGAATTGAAAACAACTTATCTAGAAAACATGTAAAAGCCTCCTTAGATAGCAGGGGCCCTCTGCTACCAATTTGGTGAATTCCTTCAGCTCCTTAAAGTTGTAATCAAAACAGCATCAAAGAACTGAATTTCTCTATTAAAAACAACTCACAAATCTATATCCCATTCCATCTTGAACTTTGTTACAAAAGACTTCTCTACTACTTTTTCATTACTTTCTCATTACTTCTTCATTACCTATGATAGGAGAAAGCTTCTCCTATTTATACAAAATATGAGGATACATCTCATTAATAGGAGTCCATGAATCTCTCCCTCCATCTCTAGAGTTACAATCAAAATAGGAAATGATAAGACACATGTCTTTCTAGAGTTTTAACACAACTTGAGGAATGAGACACATATCCTCTTAGAGTTTCAATACAACAAGGAAGTGAGACACATATCCTCTTGATCCCATAATCTTCTCCAACCAAATTCAAATTTGGCCTTAGAGTGCCACATAAGGGTCTTCTAGAAGTCTCCTTTTGACCTACACATGTCACAAAACTCATAACACATATATAGATATATGAAACTATGTTAATTTTCTAGTTTCTAATCATAAATTCACTTAAAATACATAAAATAAATAACTTTAGAAAACAAGGATCCTAACCCATATATTTATGAAAATGGTTACTTGATGTAGGGTTTTAGGTCAAATGGCTATGAAATAAGAGCTAAATGGTTATGACATAATGGAAATATGTATGAATATGGAGAACATTTTTGAGACTCAACACTGCTCATGGTATTGCTGATGTAGTTGTTGGAACTAATGTCGATACTAGAACTTCTACAGAGAATGGAACTGATGTAGAAGCTATAGGAATAGCAGTAATGGGAACTGCTTCCATGTTGGTTTTCTTTTATTACACAAGTTTTTCCATTTCTGTTTCCATTTCTTTTAGTTGAGTTTTTAAATGAATGATGAGATTCATCATTTCATCTTTTCGATTATCATTTTCCAAAACCTCTTTGGTTTGTGGATGCTCTATACTTGGTAACATTAGTTGTTTTTTCAGTGAAGTTATGTCTACATTATTCTTTTTAATTAGTTCTTCTACTGCTTTGATATATTTTGGATTATAACCAACTTCCATTACCAAATCTTCAAGTGACTTTATCCTGTTATCATTTGCTTGTGATGAAGCTTTCTTTAGCTTTTACTGTGTCTTTATATTTTGTAGAGAATTATGTAATTTATGGACACTTGAAGCTTTGTGTGTCATGGTGGAATAGATCATTTATCCTGCCTGTTTGTGAAACATAATCTGTTCAATTGGATGTACATCTTTGGCTAGAACTTTGAAGGTTGTCCTAGTATAATCTTTTGAAGTTTTAGGATCCTGCACCTTTGGCTGTAGAAATGTCATCTGCATCTTCCTTGTCTTGAGACCATAAGTTCAGAGCAGCCTACTTTGATCACTAGGAGTTTTGTTCCAATAGTGTGGATATATTACAACCTTTAATGCTTCATTTCTGATTTTAATCTCTTTGTATTTCTCCATGATGTTCTTCTCTTTTTCAACCGGTTTTCTAGATGATGAAACCTATGCACTCTATTATTTTTGAATAATTTTTGCACTGAAAATTGATGGCTGATGATTTTCTTATGAAACTATTGGAGGTGCATCATATTTGACAACAATATATGTTGCAATGGCTTCAATTGGTTCAACTATCTCTATCACTGGATTCAATTTTGTTTTCTTCTTGTACATAAGTTTGAATTTAGTATCATAAGTAGTTTTTGCAGATTAAGAGCCTTCCTCTCTTGCCATTTTTTAATTTATATCTTGTGGGGCTGGAGTAACCAAGATGGAACTAGTATCAACCTACTTTTCCACCTCCTGTAAAGTATTTTCCAACCACTCTGACTGGTTGGAATACTTTTCAATTTCAGGTTTTGACTCACGTATGAAAGGGTTAAATTTGAACTTGACTCTTAATTTACTTATGACACCCATGGGGTAATATTTCCATTTGAAACTGCTATTGAAATTGAAATCTTCTACACATTTTTCTGCTTGTTGTCCAACATTCCCACTATTACATATAAAAGGCCCTAGCTATTTTTTAATCTTGAATTGAGTCTTCTTTTTAGTTGAAATTAAATTGATTTCATCTAAACTCAATATCTCACTAATGTATTCCAATGAAAATATCCTCATGAGGAGGTATTTTGGAAGCTTCTATGGAATTAGTGAGCTTCCATACACCCTGATTTCTGTATGATTTTGGTATAGATACCAATCTCTTGTTTTAATTTGATCTGATAACTGTAGAATCTTCTTGATCTCCTCATTGATTCTAGGCTGAATGCTACTGCTTAGCATATTAACAACTGGATAAACAAAATAATCAATGAATTCTTTGAAGTTGAATTCAGTGGAATCCTTTTTGATAAAGGATGTCCAAAAGACAAGAGATTGAGGATTACCCTTTGTGTCCAATTTTTAAAGGCTAACTGCAAACCTTTCTGATTGGAAATATATAAACATATGAAACAAAAATAAGGAGTATTTGAATACTCCTTCTTCTGGCAGTTTGACTAGTTGATCATGGATGGCATCTGCCAGGTATTGGGTAAAATTGAAGCTTGTAGATGGAGGCTGACATGGGCAAAAGATGGATAGGAAACCCATAATAGATCCATCTACATGCTCATTAGTGAAACATCCTAAAATACATGACAACATGGTAACAATTTGTATGGTTCTTTCTGAAAACATGGAAGTTGAGTATGGAGGATTGTTTTTAGGGGTTTCTAATTATGGTGGGAGGAAAGTCTGAAAGATCTGAAATCTTTTAGGAAAGTCCAACTTTAAGAAGAGTTCAGTAAGGGTTTCAATTGAGAATGGTTCTCCCTTTGGTTGTGGTTGAATCTATAGCATCTGATTGATGGATTGGGTAGTGATTGTAAAAATGATTTCATGGTTTGGAGTTATTATAGCTCTTTCATTATGAAAATAGCTTATTTGGCATAGTTTGATGACTTCTGGGAACTGATAGGTCTTTGGGAATATGTATTTGGGAAAATTAGAGTCCCAGAGATGGATATCATCTGCTTGATCAACAAATTTATCATGGCTCCAGCAGTGGAGTTCCAATAGGTTGCTATGAGTCATAGGGTCATTGATTTTGAAGTCTTTATTAGCCAAAGGGGTGTGGTCAACATGTAAAAGTGGTGGTTGAAGAGGTTTTACAGTCATAACACTCTTGAAAGCCATTAATTTGTTTAATTATTGAGTTAGAAAACCTAATTGATGGTTTTAGGTACTTAGGATTACCTGGAATATCGAAGTTTTGGTCTGAAAAAGGATTCAGGCAGCTGCGGGCTTCAACCTTGGTCAGTAAATATTTTTTTGGTTTTTTTCGCAAATAAACAAAAATGAAGAAATAACAGTAAAGCAGCGGGGTTTTATTACTTTCAAATGGAGGCATTTTATCGTATGGCGCGAAGTTTTAACATTTTAAACAGTAGTGGTTTCATCGCATGCACGGAAGTGGTTTATCACATAGAAAAAGGCGGTTTAGAGGTTTTGTAATGGGGGTTGCGATAAGATGTGGTGGTGCCGCGTGGCAGGATAGCGGGGGTATGAAACCACCCATTTCGCACCCCTCCATTGGTTTTAAATATCAGACATCGAAGGGCGTGAAAATTATTATTGGTTGTTAGATCTAATGAATGATGATTGGGCGGCTGGATGAGTTGGGGGTTTTGAAATGGTGGGGTCCGGTAAATTACTTATGCAGAGGGGTAAATATAAATTGGTGCAGGTTTATATATGAGGGGTTATGAAACATATTAAGCGGTAGGTTAAAATAATGACGAGAAATGTATTAAAGTGGAAGGATTAATATGATATGGGGGAGTTTATGAAATACATTAAGCGGGAGGTTCAAAATGATATCAGTGAGGGGTTAAAATGAAGTGGGGCCTGATATATATTAAGCAAGTTAAACTATGTAAAAGTGGGTTTGATTATTTTATTTCAATAATGTGGAATTAGTCAAGGGGAAGCGGTTTTAGTGGGGGAAAAGGATTTTAGAATAAGGGGAAAGGGATATTATCAAAGGGAAATGGATTTTACAAGGGGAAATGACTTCCAAGAGTAGAAAGAGGGGTTTTAGCAAGGGGAATGTGTTTATAAAGATATTAGTGAAAAGAGATAAACCAAATGATGTTTTCCATAACTTGTGAAATTATTCCACCTACCCTTTATTTACCCTAACATTTTTTATTTCCTTTATTGGGTGCAATTGAGCTTGTTGGCCCTTTTATTTTATTTTGATAAACAAACTAACTTATTTCTAACCTTATATCTTCCAATGGCTCAGATTAAAATTATGAGCTCATTTATTCTCTACCTAACTACTGATTTGCCAAGATTAAATGGTTCGGTTAGATCTTTATTCACTAACTATCATGACATAAAATTTAAAGGCATGAATGACCAAGATTAGACTGTATGATCATCATGAATTGTGTCATTTTGGACAATATGGACACAAATTTATTTGTAAAAGTAAAGTAAAGTAAGAGTAGTGGAATTGGAATGTGCAACACTTTTCGATTTTTTTTTTTGTTTCTTTTTGTGGGGTTCATACTTTATATCCTTTTTTGATATTCTTTTCTTTTGTTCCTTTGATTATTATTTTAGGACATACCCTCTTTTCATTTTTTAATATGGGAAAGCATTTTTATAAAGCAAAGGTATATACAATATTACAAGACTTATCATAGTCAATTAAAAATTATGATCCCTATTATTATAGGACCCTAACACACACTTCAACTCTCTCTTTCAAGTACAAACATGTACATAAAACAAAAACATATGGGTGTTCATAGGATTCAAACTGAATGAAAAATTGATGCAACATAATTGAGTGACATACCCATATTTTACACCATCTTGGTGAGATTTTGCAACAAAAAGAAATTCCTTCAACGGAACAACATTCACATGCAATCTTGCATCATACAAGTTGTGATAATCTACTGCAACTTGTCATACATTCAACAGAAATTCATGCATACATAAGGCTGAAATTTTGATCTATGCACAAAGGAAATGGACGCCTTACTTGGTCAAGAAATCGAGCCATTTCTTACCAATCCACTTCAATGGTGATTTTTCCTGTTGAACATCCTCTTCTTGTGAATCATCCTGAATCATATCGCTGATGGAATCTCCTATTCCATTCTTGAAAATATTTTTCTCCACTTGATTCAATTTATTTGGATGGGTGGTTGGATGAAGTGTCCAACATTGCTTAATGAGATGTCCCTTCCTCTGACAATGAGTGCAAATCTTCAGCATCTTCAATTCAAGTTGCCTTTGCTTTGACTGTTTCCTGTATGCTATCATTCTCTTCCAGAATCTTGAAACTTGATGGTTATTCAAACCATAATATGAACAACAATTTTTTTCTCCCATTCATGCATGCAGATTTTTCATGCTTAACATAACCATAAACAACGTGATTATAGGAAGAATTATACCTTCAATGATGCTTTGAATGTTCATCTTTAGCACTTTCTTGAGGACATTAACTTGAAGAGGTTCCAACTTTCTTTTTAAGACCAAAAAAAATGTTCATGTCCTTAGAGCTATCACAACTCTCTTGTTCTCCATAAGCTACATGTCTAAAAGCATCTTGCTGCAACATGGGTTTCAAACAATTGCATTCATCTTGATTACAAACTTTACATGTTTGAGGGTTTGAACCTGCAACAAAATTCCTTCTTGGAACTGTTTCAAGTGCATTCATGTCTTTAGAGCTTTCTCCATAAAGTTTTCCATAGCCAATACCCAAATATTTAGTCCTTTCCTCAACCATAATTGGCTCAACTATGCATTGTGCATATTTTCCTAATCCTTTACCTTCATAGCTCATTTTCATCATCAATTTGGACCCTATTCCTCTAGTGTGTTTTTCAAAAGAACCTACACATTTATCTTGAGAGAAAATTGAAGACAAAATTGAATTATTTATCTCTTCTTGAAGCACATGCTTGGCTACGGCTTCTTTGGCAAGATGGAGCTGAGTCTCCATCTCATGCATCTTTTGAAGAATTTTTTGCTTCTCTTTCTTAATTACAACCAAATTCTCTTGAAGTTTAGTTTTCTCCCTTATATCTTCATACAACTTCTGCACCACATCTTTCATGATGTATATGTCCTGCACCATCTCTTTATCAAAGAGTCTTGCAAAGGAGGATGTTTTCGAATCACCACTTAATGAATTTGCCATCAAAATATAATGACCAAAGATCTTCACAAAAATTCGCAAATCTTTAGAAACTTCTTTTTCATGATTTGATGACAAAGCTCTCAATCTAACAACTCCTTCACACATAAAATTTCAAATTGTTAAATTTTTCTTGCACAATTCAACAACCAATAGCTAACTCTAGCTATACATGGCTACAATGAGCTAACCTAAGCTATGATACCAACTTGATCTGAAATAGGTGGCTGACTTGTTTTGTTGTGCAAGCACCTTCTATTCCATTTAAACAACCTAAGGATCTTTCTCATACATCCATTTTTGAAATTGAATTCTTGTGTCAAGTTTATGTGTTTTTTAAATGCTTTATGTGTGAGTAATTTAGAAATTATTTAAGATGATTAAAGGCATGCAAAAAAAACATAATTTTCAGAAAAATAACCAGCAAATCACAATATAAAAATAATAAAGGAGTTCACCCTCAACACTTGGTCTACGTCTCCTTAAGCCTCCTTTAATGGACTAGGCTGTCTGGGATTAAAATGGTAAAATTATTTTACAAGTAGATGATCAACTCCATTGGTTTTGCAGAGTATACAAATGGGCTCAAAATTCCAAAATACCCCTAGATTGACTATTCAATCACTGGAAATGGACCATGGCTCCCTTAGGCATGATCTCTTCTATTGGTGGCCTTGAGCTTCCCTGAGCTATCCTGTGGAAAAAACACCTATAGAACTCTATGTATGATCCTGAAACCTGTCTCATTGTTTATATAACATGTTATTTATCCAAATTACACTATTCATTCCCTCAAAATGGTCTCTGGCTCCTCTGGCTATGCCTCCAACACCTAGTGGCCCTAGGCTCCATGAAACTTCCCTATATCATTTTCGCACCTAGAAGTATCCAAATTCCTCTGAAAGTTGCACCATTAGCTTCATCATGTCCAAGACAGTAAAAAATGACTATTCATTTTTGAAACTTGGTTGAGTGATGCTCAAGATAGAGCACAATGAATTTTTCCCCAATTTCCTCCACTAATTCTCGAAGCTCTGCCAGATAACTCCACCAAAACTGGAGCTTCCACCGAATTAGGTGGGTCCACCAAAAGCACCGCCAATATTAATTGCTGATTAACTAATCCATAAGCGGATTTTATTAGGTGATAAGAACAGTTTTATGTTTAAGCGTGATTAGCGCACCATGACTTATTTTCATTAATATCACATTAGTGTCTTAATAAAACACATTAAGTGATAAAATGGTTTTAACTCCCGTCAGTTTATATGTCTGAGCTCCTAGTTCCCGTGGCATGGTTACATGGTGTTACACATTATTTTGTCACCATGAAAATTTACAGTCTATATGGGTTCATCAATACCTATATAATGCTCCTTTATAAGTCTACAACCCTAAAGTTCCTAAACCAAGTCTTAAATTTGGAAAAAATCTTGTAAAAATCATAAAAACACTTGTACCGCACTTTTCCTTATCCTTACTTGCGGCACCACACCCTTTTTCTCCAAAAAATGCGGAGCTGACTGCACGTTTTCTTCATTAAAAGTGAAGACCCCTATAAAAGGTAAATTGAAAGCGAAAGTAAATTCTAGAAGCACCAGCTGGTCGAATATTCTCCCAGCTGGAAGCTTCTAGAAGGCATTATCCAATTGAAGCCTTACTCCTTCGATTATTATGAACATTCATTCCTTCATTAAAGGAGCATATTCCTTGGTCTTTGGAACTTAATCCCTTGATAAGGGGACTCTATCCCTTCCATTTTGGAGCTCCAACCACTTTCCTTCTCCTATAAATTGAAGCTTTGGTTCAATCTCAAGGGTACATGCTCACATATGTAAAAATTCTCTATGCATTTTTTATACACTTAGTACTTTCTTTGTGCTTAGTATTTGCGATAGAGAAGGGAATTGCTAAAGAAACATACTCTTCTTGCTAGCTGCGAGAACAATTACATACTCATAGCTAGATTGGTTCAAAGAGTACAAGGGCTTGTCAGACCAAAGGAAAATTCTTGTTCTGGACCCTGGAAGGATTTGTACGATATCAAGGCGAACACAGATGTAAGATTCCTTCTTTTATTTAAAGATAATACAATTGGATCATGTTTTCTCAATACGTTGTTTATGTGTTCATTTGAATAACTTATTTCTTAAATTCCTTGATCATTAAGGTAGATTTGTGATTTGTGAATCAGTATATGTTGTAGGTGTTATGGCCTAAATCCACCTTAGGCTGAGAAAGGAAAATTCTAGTGTAACATCAAACCACGCTTAATCTGGTAGCTAGCCCTACCAGATCGGGAGAGGGCTCTCTCCTTGTCAATCTCAGCGAAAAATGGTCAGTGAGGCTTGAGATGACTCAATTAAAGGCTGATTTTAGGCTAGGTATATATGTAAGGAGGTTGGATTTGATTTTGAAGGTGTTTTTTGGATCAAAGGGAAAGGCAGATTTTGGGTCCGGGGAATGAGGCCTAGTTTTTGTAGAGTTTTGAATGGGGCAAGGAAGGCAATTTTTTTGATGCTTTTAATTGAATGAATGGGTAGCTCAGACCGGTGAGGATTTGAAGAGGGAAAGAGGCTTTCAAGAATCCTCTTCAAGCAGTCAAAAACATGGAAAATTAAACAAAACTCAAGGTAGAGCACTGCAAATCTAATGAATTCCACCTTTATTACTTGTTTGTTTAACTTAGGAAGAAATAAGAAGGATAATGATACACATGAAACATCAGTAACTTACAATCACAGAGAGAAACACACCATAAAAACATAGAGCCACATGGATCCCAAAGAGTGCTGCAAACCCTGGTTTATTCCTTTGCCAAAATGCATAGATGAAATGTACAATGAAGCTCAAAGCAATCCCAAGTGTCCAACCATGCAAATGACTGAAAAAATACAAGATATAGACAAGAATAACTCATCCCCATGCATATAGGGGTCGAGCTTACTATTTTAGGAGTTGTTTCAACAAGATCTAAACTAAGAACTAGAAAATAGGCAGTGGAACAACTTGCCTCTATAAGATAGGAAACTGATTCATTCAGTTACAATTCACCTTTTGATGGATGAATCTACTTCCATGAGTAAAAAATTGAAAAAATTACATCTAGACCCATCAAATTACATCAAATTAAATAAATATTTTTAAATTTGGAGATAATAAAGTCAAACTGGCCCAAAATAGGCGAAAAACAAAGTTACTAAGTCAAAACTGAGCCAAAATCCCCAATGCACCGCGCCTGAATTCTCTATGCGTCGCGCCAGTTTGGAGCCGTTTTTAAAGGCCTTATTGGTGTCCAAATTGGGAAAAATATAGCTCATTGTAAATACTATTGAGTCTAATTTCCAACCCAACTGGAATTTTTCAATTTGGAGTTCATTTGCCTTGTCAAAAATCAAATCTCCCAAGACTGGTCAAAATGACAAAAATGAGGTTGTCTCAAGGCAGAGTGTTGTTACAGTCAAATTTTTAAGGTCTTCCTCAACTCCAAATTGAGCTCAGGATATCTCATTGGAAAGATATTTGTGTCTAGCTAGCATTTTACTCATCAAGAAAGTCATTTGGCCAAACAAGATAGGATAAATCTTGATTTTTCCAGGGTCACTTCAGAGGTGGATCAATTCTCCTGAGGCAACTATATATTTGACATTTATCTAAAACCATGACACCTGTGTAAAAATGGAAGGAGGTTTTTCTTCCTTGGCCTATTTTGGACAAAAAAGGCTCTCGGTTTTCCCAAATTCATCTTTTATTTCTCGGAAACATCATTGGAGTAAAACCTATCCCGATGTGTGGAACAAGGGATTTGTCGAAATGAAGTGAAATGAAGGGGATAAGGGGCTTCTAAATTCTTGAGAAAATTTTGGGTAGTAGGGAGGGATGTTAGAAAGTAGGGGAAAGTATAATTTCAGAGAATGAGTGAGGGGAAGGGGTCCAAAATGGAAAAACACAGTCCTGGCCTAGAAAATTGCCAAGTTGTAGTGAGAAACTAGGGTTTGTGTGAAAATGAGGAATTTGGGGGATCTCAGTGATGGGAAGTGTTTAATAAGGTACATTAAGGATATGGGAAGGTGTATGAACATCAGGATACAATTTTTTCTGATGATTTGACCATCCAAAATAAATTACCTCCAAAACCCTAGGAGAGGGAAATGAACCTTACCTAGGCACAACTGAAGCATGAACAATGTGTAAAATGACCCATTGGAACCTGACATGATGATGAAAACCCTATGAATGATGGTACACTCAGTTGAATGGTGACATGGACCGACATTTGGACAACTTTGAAAGGAGTGAAAGCAAACACTAGACCTAATACTTAGTGACCAAATTTTGCTTGAAGACTCACTGAAATGACAAAATTTGACCTCCTTAAAATCACCTTGTAAGAGCATGTTTGATCACTGGAGGAAGGCTGCAAAGGCTGAAACTAACAGTAGGTGCTTTTGATTCTCTTTCATGTCTTTCCTTGCAGGTCTTAAGAGCTGACTTCTTGGAGCGACGAGAAAGAAGAATTCAACTAGCATTGGATCATAGGTAGGTCTTTCCTTCATCATAGAGAATTCTAAATCATATATAATCTAGAGAAAGTAGTTTACATTTGTCCTATTTGCTTCTAGCTATCCTTGTGATACTAGGGAGATCTTTCTTGTCTGCAAGAACGATTTATCTGCCTAACAAAATGATGACTCCACTGGGGAAAATTTGTTTTGAACTTAGTTTTCTTTGAGTTCGAATTTTGAAACCATTTTTTCTGATTTTGATTAGTCTGTACTGGTTTGGGTAAATTAGCCTTAGATTCACTGGAAAGTAGATTTAGAATTTTTTATTTTTCTTTAAGTTTTCTGGTCTCCATAGTTTTTCTTTAAAAACAGTGCGGTCATTTCCATAGTTTCTCTATATAAACAGTGCGGTACCGCACCTTTGTACCCTGCAATCTGCGGACCTTGAGAAATTTTTTGAAAAACTCGAAATTCTCTTTTCTAGTACCAGCTTACAAGATTCTTTGTGATTACCCAGACTTGTATTCACTGTCAAAAGCCTTTGTAAAAGTTTCTTCTAGATTTCCTATGTTTTGAGTGATTTTATAAACATTTGCATTTTATAAGTGATTTTTTGTTTTTTATTTGTGTTGCTCAAATATCAGAAACCTTTATATACCTTAGATCACTGGTATTTCATTGATTTCTTTCTGAGCCTTTGAATTTTTAGCAGAACTTGCTTCTATGAAAATTAAATTAAATTTTTTATTTGCAAATCTTAAGAGACTTTTAGTTCAATAAGCCTTGAATTTCACTTCAAAACCACCATTGGATGATTTTGATTCCTTGCTAGGATAAGAAAAGGATTTCTTGGTTAGATTAAAAACTGAGCAAAACATCCTCAAAATTGTTAGAGTTTTTAGTCTTAAAATTTAAATCTTTAGAGCTTTTAAAGTTCAAAATTAGTGTTTTTTAGTTTTGAATTTTGTTTTTTAAGTAATTATACTTTTATTTTGGAAACTATTTTATTTTCAATTTCAGACTTGAATGATAAAAGGGATTCCTTTTTGAGCAATTAATCATTAAATTCTCATGGAAAAGATTAATTTTCATATATTCTTGTTTTAACGAGAAGGATTGAAGTTTTAAAAGAAATTGCACTCCTCAACTCTTTATTTTAGATATATTTCATTGAAAAGAAATGAATTTTTTCTCATATAGATGAATTTTAGTGTTTTTTCGAGTCGGGTCATTATACATCATTGAAGTTTCACTTTCATGTCCATTTTCCTAAGAAATAGCCAATTAAAATTAACGCTTAATTAAAATCAACCTAGCAATTTTTTATTTTTCTAGGGCTATTTCCACCAACATAGCTTAGGCTCATGTCTTGGAATGGGTTTTAGTTAACTCTCCAAGACAATAAAAAGAAAAACAAGTAGTCGATCTTGTGGTAGGGAAATTCCAATAGTAGCATATATGCTCTGGGAAGCTCCTCTTAAAGGAGTCAAGCATGAGATCATATCCAAACCATTGACGTAATAAATCCTTCATAATTGGGAATGATAGCAGATATACACGTATTAACAACGGTAAACATCGAATTGACCATTTTCGAGGAGCCTGGGGTCTGTTGTTGGTAAACCTTGGATTATGTCAAGGAGCCTTCAAGGGGATTGAGCTTTGTTACTCTGCCCTTGCGTGTGTATCGGATCGTAGATTGTTCCCCCAGGTATATTTGTTCCTATCGGTGACCTTAGCGGCCATAAACTCTAGGATTATTTCCCAAGGTGACGGTGGAAGGAAGATCCCACTATACCTGGAACAGATGTCGGCTAGACTCACTTGGACTCTCCAGAGGGTTATCTTCACTCGATATGGGTTAAGTGGATAAACTTGCACGAGTCTGTTTCATTAAGAAGGTTGTCGGGGTAACTATTCCAACTGCCATTTCTGCTTTAAAATACTACTATGTTGGATTTCATCACCAACTATTATTTTTAGTGTAGGAATCTACTGTTTGTGTGTGGTTTTATCTCCTAGATTCTATAGGCATGTGATCATTTATTTGTTTCTTAGTGACTTTAGGCATTTTTTATTTAAATTTTCTTTGATTGCGTGTGTTAAAAGTTTTAATTGTGGCTGAATTACCGAGATGATCACGCGGAACTTAGGGGAAACCCCCTGAGTACACACCTAGCCAGCTAGAAGGACTTAAATCTCTGATACCAAATGTTATCAGTAGAATTGGATTAAAAAAACAAGGAGAATCATCTATTATCCCTCATCCTAATTTTAAAGTAGATCAATCGTGAGTAGCAGAGAATCCTCCACAGACGGTTTCAATTTTCGAATTAACCGAAGTTTCTTCTATAAAAAGTGAATTATCACCTGAAGAGCCTAAAATTTCTGAACTGGAAATTGAACCTACTACATCATAACCTACTTTAGAATTCACTGATATCCTGATTCACCCAGAGTTAAGAATCGGATTACAGAAGGTCTTCCTCCTAGTCTTATTAGTATTGAAGAAACCACTGATATAGAAGAAGAAGAAGTCCTTCTCCCTTCAACTCAGGAAAATTTAGAACTTAGACAATGTGAATCAATTTTTTACAGTCCTTTTAGACAAGACGCTTGGTATTCTTCATTGATAGATTTTCTGCAAAAGGTAGGTCTTTAGTATTCACCACCCCGAATATCTTTTTACACTACACCAATAGGTCATAGACCTCAGTTAAACATGTCAAGTGATTCATCTATGTTTTTGGAATTTCCAGAAACATTCCTCTATGGTGGTATGTCTGTTCCTATAGGCTATCAATCGCTCTCTAGTAAATTCTCAGGAGCATCTCCTTTTTCAAGAAAACCAATGTCATCATCTGATCTGAATGAATCAAATACTAGAACTTTGAACAATGAGCAAGTTTATATGATGTCTGGAAATATTTAAAACCCCACATCTCAAGGTAGTAGTATACAGCCTGGGGGGCAACCTCAAAATAGCCAGATATAGCCTGGGGGGAAACCCCAAGGATAGTACATACCTCAAGGTCAATATCAACCCCAAGGATAGTACATACCTCAAGGTCAATATCAACCCCAAGGAAAATACATACCTCAAGGTCATCCTCAACCCCAGGGATAGTACATAACTCAAGGTCAATATCAACCCCAGGGATAGTACATACCTCAAGGTCAATATCAACCCTAGATTCAGTACATGCCTCAAGGTCAATATCAAACTCAAGGGCATTATCTTGCTCAAGGATTGCAACGTCCTTTAGCACAACAGTTCTATACAGAGTAGCAAATGTTACAAGAAGGTGGAAATTATCCAGTTAATTATCAACCATCTGTCCAACCCAGTTATGGGCCATCTTATGTACAACCTTCAATGGGACCCTCATATCCCAGAATGGCATGGGATCCATCCCAAGTCCAACAGAATTTACAACCAAATATACAAGTACGTTATTATCAAGTAGGACAACCTGTTGGTTATAATCAACCCCAACAACCAGTCCAAGTTTAATTCCAACACCTGCATCTGGTCCTGTTCAACAAATTGGTCCGAGTTCACCTAGTACTCCACCAAAAAAAGTTGTTCAAACTTTTTTTCAACCTATCACACTTATTCCTGCAGTGTCTACAGTTCCTATTACATTTTCCCCTCAAACTTCGATACAGATTCCTCAAGTTTCTATTCCGTAGTCTGGACCGAAAATTCATACTACTGTTCAGATACCTGTAGGAAAAAATGGTACACGTACAGTAATAACGAGTCAACCTCAATATACTTATCAACCATATCAGGGGTCATACCAATATGGACCTGTTCCACAAACTCCAGTCTACCCACAATAATCGTACCCTAGATATACATCCTGTTCAACCGCAGTATGGTCTGATTATTCCAGGTTATCCAGGAGGTAATATGATTCCAAATGCACATCCTATTCCAAGTTATCTTGGATATCCTCATCCTAGGACTGGTTTAATTTCACAAGGTTATCCATAAGAATCTACCCATCAATTGTCGTTCATAGCAACTTTAGATTTACCAGATTTATCTTGCCTTACGAATGATCCTATCCATTATCATTCATATTGGCCACCAATGCCTCATAATTTTCCCAATGATATCTCAAAATTTGAAGGAAAAATGGGAGAGGATCCTTCCAACCATGTTATGACTTACCACCTTTGGTGCGCATCTAACTGATTAATTGATGATTCTATTCAACTTAGACTTTTTTAGAGAACATTAACAGGATTAGCTGCTAAGTGGTACATTGAACTGCCATGAGGCTTGTTTAAAAATTTCAACGCCCTATAAAATTCCTTCTTAACTCATTTTTAGTTGCCAGTCAGATACGACAATGGCACTGAATTATTAACTTCACTAAAACATTCTACGTCTACATATATATCTGATAATATTCATGAATGGAGACGAAGAAGATGTTTGGTAAAAAAATTTATCCCAGATCAAATATTGGTAGAATGGTTTGTTAAATCATTATTACAAAAAATCACTAAAGATGTAGCCAAAGTAGGAGTTGTTATGGAAGAACAATTTATTTCTCAAGCTCAATATCTAGACTTGGTCATTACTCAGTCCAGAACTTTGCATGAGAAAATCCCCGATTTACCATGACTTGGTCAGTTAACTACAACTGCTTCAGGCTCTCATGTTGCTGATGGTGTAATTAGTTCAGTTACTACAGCTAAGAATAAGAAGAAATCTTCAAATATTACTTCTCCTATAATAACTTTACATGATTCCCCAAAAGGAGAATCTTCCTTGGAAACTACTACCGATATTCACATTGTAGATTCATCTACTAAGTCAAAATCTAGAAAAAAAGAAAAAGGGGAAGAAAAAGAATAAACAGACCTCACCTCCTAAAGAAAAAACTAATAAAACTGAATCAATTGATGACAAAAGGAAACCTCGTTATGCTTGTCTTATCTGTGATGAGGATTATTTCACCAAGGAATTTTTGCATAAGGAAGAAGTTTATAAGTTCGTCAAGGGTTCACCCACTCCTGCTGTCTTGAAGGATCCATTTCCAATTCAAGATAGTAAAATGATTGGGTCTTCTTCTAATCCATTAGCAGATATTTTGATGGTTGCGACTCGATCACAAGATTATGGTAGTAAAAATCCAGTTTCTGGTAAAGAAGAAGAAAATTATAATTCTTCACCAGCTACATCTACTTTGGTTTCCAATCCACTTCACATCAAGAAACCAAATCTTGACTTAGTAATCAAACCACCTCCTAAAGGTGTACTTCATAAATCAACTTTCAATCCACATGCGAGAGCTCCTCAAAATTACAACATTATTGAAGATTTGGCAATTTCCCCTTCGGCAATGTTAGCTTTGGAAGTGATGCAATCATGTCCATCACAAAGGAAATTACTGTTGTCAGTTTTAGGAGCCATAGATCTGCAGGATTTGAACCTTGTAACCTTCGATCTAGAAAAATTTACACCTTGCCTACCCCATCAAATGGCTTTCCAGATTCCAGTGTTAGTAAAAAACACACGTTTATTTCGTACTGTGATTGATGAAGGGGCATCTACATGTATCATGTCATTGAGTTGTTGAAATCACTTGGTTCTCCAATGCTTAACTGATATCCAACCATCCTTAAAGATTTTGATGGAAGAGTATTCCATCCCTATGGTATTTTGCAGGATCTACCTATAGAGGTCGAAGGAAAAATTTTTAATCTAGATGTGGAAGTAGTTGATGCCCCTCTAGATTACAACCTTATCCTTGGTCAAAATTGGTCTTATGCTATGACTCTTTTCGTGTCTTCCGTCTTTCAGATAATCACGTTTCCTCATCAAGGAAATACTGTGAAATTCAATCAGCTCTCATATTATTCATTCGATCCAGCTTCTACGGATAGTATTTAACATGTCGGAAAAACAACTATTCCTTATAAGGATGTAGGAGTAGGCTTAATTAAAGATTCTGCTTTGTTGGAAACTTTTTCTTTGCCTCCACCTAACATACCACGTACTATAGTGAATATCAATATGATCACATCAAGCACTATTCCATTTGATGATACTTGGATAGTGACTTTAGAGTCAGAACTGGATTCGTTTGAAGGAATGATGCCATTGAGTCCATTTGAGTTGGCATATCAAGCAGTAGAGTCATTTTCCAATTTACCTTTAACTGATTCTGACCCTATGAATGTGGTCAATGAAAAATCATTTTCACCTTCAAGCTTAGCTATAACATCAATTCTGGATCATTTTTAAGAAGTCTTTTATACCGATGAAAACATTCGTGAATTTTTGTCCATAGATGACCTACCGTGGGATGATATCCATCATAGATCATCATTTTTACCTGAGCTTAATAAATTCAAAGATAAATTTTCATCAATTTTCACCACTGATTATGTCAAGGAACCCCAAAATCTGATATCAAGCACAAATTCAAATTCCGCAGTGAATTTGGGGAATATTTCTTCCACAATTCCTATTGACATATCGGTAAAACCAGGAATTGTTGAAAACATTCATATAGGCGCTTCTTGTACAAAAGATGAAATTGATATATAAAAAGCCCTATTTCAAGAATTTTGTGACATTTTGGCCTGGCCTTATGAAGGAATGCCAGGAATTGATCTTAAAATTGTTGTTCATGAAATCAAAACATACTCGGATGCTAAACCTATCAGACACAAATTACGTCAGATACAACCACGAAAAGATGTTTCAATCAAAGTCGAAGTTGAAAAATTACTTTGAGAAGGATTTATTTATCTAATCCCTCTAACAGATTGGGTATCTAATATTGTTCCCGTTAATAAAAAACGAGGAACAATTAGAGTATGTATCGATTATAGGGATATAAATAGAGCTTGTCCCAAAGACAATTATCCAACCCCTTATATCGATCAAATCATTGACGATTGTGTCTAAAGTGAAATGTTTTCATTTATGGATGGATTTTCTGGTTATAATCAAATAAACATACTCCTTGCTAATCAACCAAAGACAACATTCATTTGTCCATGGACAACTTTCTCTTACCGTAAATTACCATTTGGACTTAAGAATGCTAGGGAAATTTTTAAAAGGGCTATGTCCTATGCTTTTCACGATATTAAACACATTGTGCAACCTTATCTCGATGATCTACCTGCTCATTCCTTACATAGAGAAGATCATCCAACCCACTTATGAGCAATTTTTATGAGATGTAGGTATTATAAGATTCACCTGAATCTGCACAAATGTGTTTTTTGTGTACAATCTGGTTGATTACTAGGATTTATCGTTTCAAAACAAGGAATTCATGTCGATCCTTTGAAGTTTGAGGCTATTATAAATTTACCTCCTCCTTTTACACTTTTCCAACTCCAAAGTTTGCAGGGGAAAGCAAAATTTCTGCGTAGATTCATTCCTAACTATGCCAAGTTGACCAAAGGTTTTACTAGGTTGTTCAAACAAAATTTTCTTTTCATTTGGGACGAGATCATTGATAGATCTTTTGATGGTCTAAAACACGCATTGACCCATGCATTGTTATTGCATCCACCCAATTACAACCTAGATTACTTTTTATACTTAGCAGCCTCTAATTCTGCGATTGGAATGGTATTAGTTCAGGAAGATGAGTTTCACAACGAACATGTGATTACTTTCTCAGTCACAATTTAAATCCAACTGAAATCAAATACTCACATGTGGAGAAATTGGTCTTGGCAGCAGTTCAAGTTGTCCAAATATTTCGTCATTACATACTGTTACAAAAAACAATAGTGATCTCTGATTGTAACCCTATGATGTATATTTTGACCAAACAATTACTAGGGGGGAAATACTCTAAATGGATAGTAATCCTTCAAGAGTTTGACTTAGAATTTGAAAAATATAAATCAAACAAATCACTAGTGTTCACCGAATTGATGTGTGACTTCCCAAATACTGAGACAGAAACTATGGTAGAACATCTGATCGTCGATGAATCTTTGTTTCTTATTGGTACCATTGATCTATGGTATAGAAATATCATAATTTATCTCCAAACCCAAACTTTTCAGCCTGAACTCTCACATTCACATATACAAAAAATATGTTTCCAATCCCAGCAATATAATATTGTCGGTGACACTCTTTATCGTCGAGGTGCAGACTCTGTTTTTCGGCAATTTCTTACTCATGAAGAGGCTGAAAAAGTTTTAAATGATTTCAACTTTGGAGCATGTGGCGGTCATATGTCTGGGTATGCCACAACATAAAATATATTTCATGCTAGTTATTTTTGGCCTTCATTATTTAAAGATTGCATTCCAGAAGTCCAAAAATGCCACAATCGTCAGATCTTTGATCGTAAGATGCATACACCACCAGCTCCTCTTCACCCAATAATTGTTTTTGGTCCTTTTGCAAAATGGGGCATTGACTTCATTACATGTAACCCTCACTCGGACGGGGGGCATGGGTATATTATTCTTGCAATAGATTATTTTACCAAATGGGCTAAGGAGATGCCTACATTTGTGGAAGATGGTAAAACTGCAACTACTTTTGTATTCAATCACGTGATTGATCGATTTGGTGTACCCCAAGCTATCATTACTGATCATGGGAGCCATTTTTAAAACATTATGATGACCAAAATTTCCACCCAACTTGGCCTGTGCCATGATGGTTCTACACCATATTACCTGCAGGCTAACGGTTAGGTTGAAGCTGTATATAAATGTTTAACCACCATCATCAAATGGAAAATCGGAATCCATAAATCGAATTTGCATACTATGCTTTTCTCAGCACTTTGGACATATCGAACCTCAGTGAGAACTACAACAGTTTTCACTCCTTTTTCCTTTTTCAGCTAGTTTACGATTGAATGCGCAATACCATCACTGAAATTAGCCATAGAATTACTACCAGCTACCTCTGAAGAGGAAAAATGCTTCTTATACTTAGCAGTTAGATGAGACTTGGCGAACCACTGCATTAGTTACCAAGGCTCATAAAAAACGAATGAAAGCTCAGTATAATAGGAGTGTTACACCTCGTGTTTTGTCGGAGGGTGACCTAGTATTGGTATACAAGCAAGCTAATGATAAACTAGGAGCTGGGAAATTCAAACCCATGTGGCACGGTCCTTATATTTTCAAGCGAGTGCTTGCAAAAGGGGCCTATGAATTAACTGATTATGAAGGAGTCTCTTTAGACAAACCCAGAAATGGGCTTTATCTGAAGAGATATTATGCTTAAATCTTGTGTGAAGATTTTTTATTTTATTTTATTTGTATATTAGTTTTTTTCATAGCTAGTGTGGCTTAGATTAGAAGAGCGTGTCTAGTTTAAGTTTGTTTTATCCCTACTTATCTGGATTACTCTTGATATTACAGATGTCGACATCCCTTCAAACGTATATTGGTTTTGTTTATGGTGCTTGTCATATTACATGAAACATTTCTTCCATAGCCTGGGCTATTTATTCACCCACTAATGAGATAATATCTATGCATGGGGTAAGCCTCGGTCAAACAACGAATAATATTGCAGAATATAGCGTAGTGATTGAGTTATTATCTGAATCCATTTCATTTGGAATTCAACATTTAATCGTTAGGTTAGATTCTAAACTCATTGTGTTACACTTAAATCGAGTATACACAATTAAAAACCCAGTATTATTGAGATTTTTTTTTAAGGTACATCTCTTGGAACGAGAGTTTGATTACATTGAATATCAACACATTCCGAGAAATTTAAACACATTAGCTGATGCATTAGATACTAGTGTTATAAACAGACATTTGCAACATTAAAAGAATTAAATCAAAGCAACATTCGATAAACATGTTGAACAGATAGCCAGAAATAGTAGAAATATCATAGAGTAGAGTAATGTTTTGAAAAAATATTACATCGTCCTTGATTATAGGTTTAAAACACCTTATAATCGGCAAAAATAGTGATACAAAAAACAAAATTTCATAGTCTGGAAAATCATCCACTATCCATGGTGGTGATCATGATAGTACATAATAGCTCATGCAACTCTATTCAGGAATCTCCTAAACTAGCCAAGAACTCCAACAACGTGTCTATAGAGACGGAGAGGAACATCATCTATCGAAGTCTCCGGGATATCCAAGGTCAACCGCTCTAGGTTGTGTTCTAAATCAGAAAGAATCTCAGCTGCCTAATCCTGTGGTGCTGTAATGGGCTCTCTTTGCTTCCTGTCGAAGCGACGGAGCGTGGCTGGCCTGCGTGGACCAATATCTGCATTTTAATTTTTTTTTCATTAGTATTGGACAATTTAAACAAAACAAATAAAAATTAGAATTTAGATCATGTCAAAATTATTCTTACCTAATTCATCCTACTTTGTTCTCGAAGGAAGAGACATCTCTCGATCGCCATGAAATTCTATCCCAGCATATGGGAAATCTTCTATGGCGAATATTTGGTTCTCCAACCAATGGAAATAAGCTGGAGTAAAATGAACAATCTCACCGCCCTCACTATGAAAAACCATCAGTGCAACCTATCAGACCATCCAAGGCTCCTTGACTCTACCATGATCAACTGAGATAAGCTATGGGGAAAGAGAAGGAATTCTCTCCAGAGAAAATGTTGCAACAATAGCTCCATACCCAAAGTTTTTCAACTTTGAGTTATTTTCCCTAGTCAATTGGCCTTTTACATTGGCCAATATTGTCTCACACCAACTGAAAATGGTACCTATGAAACAATCAACAGTAGTCTGCATCTGGGATCTAGTAGCAACATGCGGAGTTGCACTCCCACACAATCGGGTTATAGTAAATGCAACAACTTTAAGTTCAGGATGGATGATTGTTTTTATATCAATGCGTTTATCTTTGGGATCCACTTCCTCATTAAAAAACTCTTGTTGAAGGCTAGTGACAGATTGGCCACCTGCCCTAGCCCAAAATAAAGAGATTGGTTCACCACTCTTTGATAAACTAGTAAGAAAATATATATCTTTTAGCTCAATTTCGAGTCGGTGATCTCCAATTATGAAGCACTATTCCTGGATGTCCCATTTGTTTACTAGCCAGGTGAGTAAGTCTACTTGGGCCCTCATGCCCTGAATAGCCCAAAATTTATACAAACCACATTCCCTCAACACACGTAAGGTGGGCGGATGTACCATTGCAACCTCATCAACCTCTTCATGTTTACATTCCATCCACTCAAGCATTGTAGATATCCTGCAATGGGTAAATTGAAAGATTAGAAAAAATTTGAGTGAAAAAATTTGGTTTATTTTGGGAGAATAAATCATTTTATTTTCTTCACGGCGCCTCCGCACCTTTTGTAGAAACAGTGTGTGGATCTGCACGAGTCCTGTACAAAAAGTGTAGGACCATGACAATTTTCTTTTTGAAAAATTTTCGGGGTCTGCAAGTGTCATCTATATTACTTGTAAACCCTCATAACTGAATTTTTGAACATATTTTTCTCCTTAAAAATGAATTTAAGACCTAAATTAAGAAAATGAACAGACAAAAATGAAGGCGAGGATAATGTGGATTACATGGAGCTGATGATTTTCGATTTCGACGGACAAATTTTTCGTAACCTCCTCTGGAACATTTTTCACCAAAAGCTCTCAAATTTCACTCTAGAATCAAATGGTAAAAATGATTTAGAAAAAATCCTTTTTATAAGATTTTTTGAATAAATGAAATATAATTTTGTTTATTTTCTGCTTTGAAAAGTTGTTTTCCGAATTATTTTTATTAATCATAAACAGGTATGTTTAATTTTTGAGTTTTTTGTGCAGAATACAAGATTTTTTGGGTAAAATGATCATTTTTGACAAGGATTATACTTTTTATCACTTTTTCAAACTTGATAAAAAATATAGAAAAGCAACAATTATGAGTACATTTTTATCCCTTTTTTGAACTCATTAAAACTTACGAAAAAGTGAAATATTGAGTTCTCTTTTAAGCACTTTTCAGACACTTTAAAAATGAAAATATTTCTGAGTACTTGACTGTTCGAACTCGTTAAAGGAAATGAACAATCGTCCCTTTAGTATAAGTTTACCCCTTTTTCGGACTGAAATGGACTATTTACAAAAAGGTATATGTTGACTTATCATGGTCAATAGAGTTCTCTCTTGTATTATTTTATCCTTTTTTGGGCTTGAGAGACTAAATTTACAAAAAATTACACCCACAGAGTTTCCTTAAAGTTTTTTTTTCTGACTCCCTAGAATTGAAAAACACTGAGTTTCTCCTATACTAGACTCGTTAAACTTTGACAGTAAAGGACTTGTAAATTACAAATAGGAACAAACCACTCCTTCTTAGGGCTTGATTTTAAAATAAGATGGACTCATCTGAAGGATGAGCTTATATAACAAGAAAATGTTATCCTCCTCAAGCTTGTCAAAAATAAAGAGGTACTTTCCAGAAATGGTGGGGGAAAAAGAGAGAAAATGGATCCAGTTTTTAACTTTGATTAAAAGCAGTATACCACTCTTTAACATGACACTTTTTGTCACAATTCTACATGGGTTGGGAAAATCCTTTGCCTATTAGTTAATCAAACCACATTGAAAGTCTTCAGCTAGTTTCTGGGTGTTAGCTTTTGGTCAATTGTCACCAAACCATCTGCAGTGTCGTTATGTGTTCAAGAGGACAGTTCAAACAAACCATTCATTTGCAAACATATGTCTCCATTCGCGTTTACCATCCCTGAGTCAGTCCTTGCAAAGTATTTCTACAAAAATTGATCTAATGGTTTCATGTTGTGGGCTTTCCTACAACGGATCACTTTCTATCAACGTCAACATATCATCTAGGAAGTTGATCTAGAATCCTTCAATACCTTGGAATCAGCATGACTTAATGGAAGATTTCTCACCTTCGACGACATGTTACATCATTGACCTCCGATTAGATGATTCTATGAAGTGTTCGACTTCAAATCATTTATTCACACTTCATGGATTATACTGAGTACCTTGAGAACCATTTTCATTATTGGTGGTTTCTCTCACACTTGTTAACAATTCACATCATTGACTAGTAATCAAGTGTTTTCTACCATGTTCGACTTCGACACAATTAATCGCATGGATAGAATCGTACTAGTTCAGGAAGTAGAAATCAAGACCCTGGATATAGTTTCCACCATCTAGGCTGCAAGGAATTTTATTGTTCATTATATAGTAAACTATTCATGACAGATGGCTACGTCCATACTGCGTATACTATTGATGTAATATTAAAATCATTTATATATCAGAACATTTTAGTTAAGTTTTGATTTATTTAGTTGTTTTTCTGAGTATGGGAATGCCTACCTTAGTGATGATATCTATATATATGTCTGCATTGAATATTTTTACAGGTTCCAATAGGCGTCCACAAGCCAATCCTTGAAATGATAAAGCACTTCACTCTTCGAATTATCTCAGACTTCGCGCTTTAGGGGGCAATCTATTACACATTATTTTTTCACCATGACATTTTACTATCTATATGGGTTCATCAATACCTATATAATTCTCCTTTAGAATTCTACAACCCTAAAGTTCCTAAACAAAGTCTTGAATTTGGAGAAAAGCTTGTAAAAATCATAAAAACACTTGTACCGCACTTTTCCTTAGCCTTACCTACGACACCGCACCCTTTTGCTCCAAAAAATGCGGAGCCGACCGCACATTTTCTTCATTAAAAGTGTGGACCCTTGTAAAATTTAAATTGAAGCCGAAAGTAAATTCTAGAAGCACCAGCTAGTTGAATACTCTCCTAGCTGGAAGCTTCTAGAAGGTGTTATCCAGTCGAAGCCTTACTCCCTCCATTATCATTAACATTCATTCCTTCATTAAAGGATCCTATTCTTTGGTCTTTGGAATTTAATCCCTTGATAAGGGGACTCTATCCCTTCCATTTTGGAGCTGTAACCACTTTCCTTCTCCTATAAATTGAAGGTTTGGTTCAGTCTCAAGGGTACATGCTCACATATGTAAAACTTCTCTATGCATTTTGTATACACTTAGTACTTTATTTGTACTTAGTATTTGCGATAGAGAAGGGAATTGTTGAAGAAACATACTCTTCTTGCCAGCTGTGAGAACAATTACATACTCGTAGTTAGATTCGTTCAAAGAGTAGAAGGGCTTGTTAGACCAAAGGAAAATGTTTTTTTCGGGCCTTAGAAGGATCTGTATGACATCAAGGTGAAAAAAGTTGTAATATTTCTTCTTTTATTTAAAGATAATACAATTGGATCCTGTTTTCTCAATAAGTTTTTTATGTGTTCATTTGAATAACTTATTTCTTATATTCCTTGATCGTTAAGATAGATTTGTGATTTGTGAATCAGTATATGTTGCAGGTGCTTTTGATTCTCTTTCATGTCTTTGCTTGCCAGTCTTAAGAGCTGACTTCTTGGAGCGAAGAGAAAGAAGAATTCAACTAGCATTGGATCACAGGTAGGTCTTTCCTTCGTCATAGAGAATTCTAAATCATATATAATCTAGAGAAAGTAGTTTACATTTGCCCTGTTTGTTTCTAGCTATCCTTGTGATACTAGGGAGATATTTTTTATCCGCAAGAATGATTTATTTGCCTAAGACATGGGAGGAGGGTTAGCCCGTGGGCTGGCCCCCTCTGATCCTCCTTACCATCACACAATAATCTTCAAGTAGAAGTTGTGCGCCTTTCTTTCCAAGAAATAAGGCTTTGGCACGTTGGTAACACATTGGATTTGTGAGGGGGAGGTCATGGGTTGAACCTACACCTCTGCCCATCCCTTAACTTCTTTTGAAACCATTGAAATATATGTGCATGATAACCTTATAATATGCCACCCTTAATGCATATGTAAAAGGGACTTTGGGATATTTTTGAATATTGCACCATTTTATTATAAACAAATGGACTTTTGAATGAAATGAGTTTTTTTTAAATATATATGTGGTTTTTGTAATTTGATATATGGTTTGAAATATATATAATATATGATAATAAAATACCATATATAATAAAATCACACACACACACACACACACACACACACATATATATAACCATTTTAAAATTTAACCATAATCCACATAATTTCATGCTTGGAGGTCATTGGCAATTTCACCTTCTCACAACCACCTGAACAATTTGGAGATGACACTTGTCATAGTATTACTGGCTGAAATCTAAAGAATATTCCTGAGGTGTAGATTGGCCTGCAAAGTCATCACCTGTACCTATTCTGCCCATTTTTTCCTTGTTTCAAAAAACGAATAGTAGACAATTACTCAATCGTACGAACTCAGATTTTGATGAAACGAGTTGCACCAGAATCATGGCGAAGAACTCTATCCGATATTTTAGATCTGAAATAATTTTGATCACTTTGAATTTTTAGCTAATTTTAGGACCTGATCCAAATTTTGATCAGATAAATGTGAATAAAATCAATATTAAAAGAGAATATAGAGAGGTATAAGTTGGTAGGAGTCTCCATAACTAAATCGTATATCAAAACTGAAGTATGGAGAAAATATCCACACAGTGGAATATATATATATATATATATATATATATATATATATATATATATATGACTTCATTACCAACGATAAGTAAAATTAGTGAGAAAGGACTAAAGTTTAAGTGAGAAACAAACTCGATTATCTCATTTGCAGAGTGATGGAATAGAATGGAACTCTTAAAAACTAAAAACACATTCCTATGTGGGGACAGATTTTTTTCCAAAAAATACAAAATATACGTAACCTGGAATAGTGTTGGTAAACTTGGGAAAGATAACTTGATTGACCATCAAAATTCTTACCTCATTGTTGCAGGAGATAAGGAACTTAGAGGAAAACGAGTCCAAATAAACCAAAATGTGGGGAAAGCCACCATTCAAGCTCCATGAGACCTAGAACAGAAAATGAAAAATTTAATTACAGAGGAATAAAATTAAGGGAAATTCGAAACAAAAGAACGAAATTATCTCTGGTCAATAAACTACATGGAAAATTTTCCATTCGTGAATTTATTTGACCTGCGTAAAGCATTTATACAATTGTTCTAAGGCCACATTTGCGTGGAGAAACCAGGGTTGCAGAGTCGAAGGTCGAAAGTTTACAAAATGATAATGAAAAGTCTTGTTATGGTTTGGTTGTCGTAAATTCCATCAAGAGATGTGACTTTATCCAAGCCATACATGTGGCTTCATTCCAATAAAAAAAGAAATAACAAGCCATGTGAATTCAATTATTCGAATGTACTGTAAGATGGGGAAATCCCGAAGTCATAAATTACATAAAAGCAATCACTAGTATGAAATTTGGGGTTTAAATTTCGAATCACCAAGCATATATACGATTATCCTTGGAATTAATAAGTGATAGAGATATTAATCAATGGATAATTTAATATAATATATGTGTCAAGTCAAAAATCCAAAATCGTATTCATAACGTATGGTTTGAACACTTAGAAATTAACAAAGAAATGTTAAAATGATATAACGTTGTTATGTGTGAATAGTAGATGGACAACACAAAACCTTATATGATATTTCCTAACTATGAGTATTCGAATTTCAAATTAGTTAACATGTAATAGAAATCGATATTACAAAAGGGTAAGAAAATCATAGTAATATAAGGGTATATTCTATTAAGAAAGGAATGAAATCCTTTATATAGGTTAGAAATACCTCTAACTTTATTAAAAGAGTATATGTAGGTATTTATAAGAAAGGAATAAATGATGGTAATATAAAATACCATAAGATAATTAAGTTAGACCTTAATGTAATAGGTGAAGAATACTATTAGAAGGTTAACTTAGAATGGAGAGTATAAAGAGTATAAGTATACAAAATTTAATACACATTTTATAATAATGATTGTAATATAATGAGATAATGACGAGGTAGCATCAAAATAACTATGAATTGGTCAATTTAGACGAGTATAATCAATGCCAGAAATGTTATACTTAGATTCATAAATTATGAATATCAATAAAAAGTATAATGATAGAATTCGTCGAATAATGACGAACTATGAATGAAGGAATGATAGAATTCATCGAATAGAGACAAATTTATAGAAAGTAGTGGACGAAAACTTATGTATTTATGTTATAAATAGAAAAAAAAATTGTGGTAAGTGGATTTGTTACATGAACAGAGCTCCAGAAGAAACATGGTCAAGTATGTCATGCAATGTATCTCATTTCAGAGTTTTTGTATGTGTAGCCTATGCACATTTTCCTAAGAAGATAAGAAGAAAATTGGATGATCAAAGTGAAAACTACATATTGATTGGTTACATTGAGTAGTCGAAATCTTAAAAATTGTATAACCCTATCACCAAGGTTACCATAATCGATGGAGATGTTGTGTTCAAAGAAAAAGAGTCATGGAATGGTACCATAGACAAAATAGTCGATGCACAAGCACCATTGATGGAAGAGGATGATATAGCAGCAAAGGAGCAACAATAATCAAAACAAGAGACACCAAATAGAGTCACACCAGCAAGGACTCCAATATTTTCAGAGCAAGATGGATATTCAAGCATATCAGTAAACCAGAATTCTCCCAACAACAAACTATGTAATGAATCAAGAAATGGTAAGAGAAATATGAGAAGTTTGAAAGATATTTATGATGATTTGGATGTTAGTTCAATTTTTTCATTGTTGTCATTCCAACCTTCTTCGTTTGAAGAAGCAATCAGAGATGAAAATTAGGTGCAAGCCATGGATGAAGAAATTGAAGCTATTGAAAAGAATGATACATGGGATCTAGTTAATTTCCCAAAGGATAAAAACCTTATTGGTGTGAAGTGGGTTTACAAGAAAAATTTGAATGACAAAGGTGAAATTGATAGATTTAAATAAAGATCTATAGCAAAAGGATTCTCGTAGGGACTGACAATAAACTTGGGGAAACATTTTCTCCGGTAGCTAGATTGGATACTATAATAGAAGTTCTTGCCACGGTAGGTTCAAACAAGTGGAAATTATATCAGATGGATGTCAAATCAGACTTCTTGAATGGAATTATAGAAGAAGAAATTTATGTGCAGCAACCTCCAGGTTATGAATTTTAATGTAAAGAAAATAAAGTTTATAGGTTGAAGAAAGTGCTCTATGGACTGAAGAAAACACCTAGAGCATGGTATAGCAGAATCAACAGTTACATGATTAAGAATGGATTTTGTAGAAGTAGCATTGAGCCTACCTTGTACAAAAAAGTAATTGAGAATGGTCAAATTTTGAATGTTTTCTTATATGTTGATGATAATATTTTTACATGTGATATTTAGTTAGATGAATTTAAAGAAGCCACGATGAAAGAATTTGAGATGAAAGATCTTGGTGTCATGAAATATTTTCTTGGAATTGAAGTTGAACAATTTGAAAAAGGAATTTTATTTGCGAAAATAAATATGTTAGATATTTTCTGAAAATATTCAGGATGGATAATTGCAAACATGTACCTACACCAGTTGCAACATGTATAAAGTTAAGCAAGGATGATAGAGGATCAAATGTCAATCCAAATCTATTGAAAAGTTTGGTTGGCAGCATCATGTATCTCACAGCTACAAGACCAGATATTATGCAAGGAGTGAGTTTGATTTCCAGATTTATGGAGACTCAAAAAGGCACACATTGGAGTGCAGGAAAAAGAATTATGAGATACATAGCAAGAACTAGAGATTGTTGCATAATGTATGCAAGTACCAAAGAGAAAGATTTGATTGGATTTATAGATAGTGATTTTTCAAGTAGTTTGGATGATAGGAAGAGCACTTCCAGTTATGTGTTTCATCTTGGTTCAGGTGTGATAGCATGGGCATATAAGAACCAACCCATTTTGACACTATCATCAGCAGAAGCAGAATATGTAGCAGCAACATCAACAGCATGTCAAGCAGCATGGTTAAGAAGAGTGTTGGATGGACTCGAGTAGAAGAAGCAAGGATCAACAACAATATATTGTGACAACACCTCATCAATTGCACTATCTAAGAATAGTGTGCTTCATCAAAAGAGCAAGCGTATTGATACTAGATATCATTTTATTAGACAACTTGTGAGCAATGGAGAATTTCACTTGAAGAATTTGAAATCTAGTGATCAACTCATTGATATATTTACAAATCCACTAGTAAAATATCTGTTTGAATTTCACAAAAGAAACTTGGGTGTTGTAAGCCTAGTTGAGACATAGACCAACATACATGTTTGAGTTTTCATGAGTTACATTTTATTTTAGTAGTTGTAATTAAGGGGGAGTGTTAAAATATTTAATTAACTCCTGCATGAAGAGTTAGACAATCAATTAAGTAAGCATTGAGTAAGTCGATAGGTTAATTTGGTAAGTGACTTAGAGAGTCAATTAAGTGAGCATTGAGCAAGTTGGATTATGTGATAGATTATTTTGGTAAGTGTGTGCATGTCAAGCTAGTCGTTAGTCAAAAAGGATAAATACCTTTCACCAGGTTCATTGTATTGAGAGAGAGAGAGAGATTGAAGATTAATAGAAGAGTCGTAGCTCGTGTGTGTTTCTTGTGTGAAATATTTGTGTAATTTTTTCCTTTACTCTTCTTCCTTTCCAACAGTAACTGTGTCAACCTCACAACCAGAGAATTGAATTGAAGTCATGGAGGCTACATCTTTCCAGTGGTTTCTGAATGATTTAATGGTGCCCACCAGCAAAGACTGCATCCAAGTCGA
This sequence comes from Pinus albicaulis, assembly GCA_034641835.2. Classification (NCBI taxonomy): domain Eukaryota; kingdom Viridiplantae; phylum Streptophyta; class Pinopsida; order Pinales; family Pinaceae; genus Pinus; species Pinus albicaulis. The sequence goes on along the minus strand of JAXQQM020080739.1, from coordinate 116,730 downwards.
TATGCATCGAGGGGAACAAATGGATCAGTGCTCAGGTCTATGTTCCAAGTGTAATTTCTGGTCTACCTCTCCCTACTTCTTCCTACACTGTTGGATAATGAGGACGATGGCTTGGTGGACCACTTTGTTGCCACCAGTAGTGTGTGATCCCTTTGATTAGACAAGGTGTTGCATAGGGAGAATGAAACGGTCGATCTTGATGCTACCAATGACCTCAAGAGGTGAGCTAAGACATAATGCAACGATCCCTTACCCAACCAAGCCCAATTTAAAATGTTGCTTTCACCACGCACATATAAGGCTGGATCTCCTTCTCGTAGATGCGTCCAGGAAACCCTGCAATTAAAACCTCATACTTGTATCCTTGATCTAGCAGATAAATGATGCACAACTCTCTCTTTTCTTGAAAAAATTAAATAAACTAGACCAGCTAGGGTGATTGTAGAAACCACTGAAGTTGGCTTTTCCTACTAGGGCGAGATCGAATCCCATCGAAGAAAGGCCAAGGATATCACTAGAAAATCCTCACATGAAAACTCACCTAAGCTCTCAAAATATCAACAAAGAAAAGACCAAATTCCATGAGTTTCTCTTGATCCTCCTCCTCCTTTTATAATAGAGCTGCTTGGAGGAAACCATGGGAAAATACCTGGGGTCAAAAAAAACCAAAAGGAAAAACAATGGGCCAATGCCGCTTATTTATTAATTTATTTATTAGTCTAGTACTAATATGATTTGGTCCAACCGGTTAAATAGTTGGGGATATTACATTCATAGCCTGGATTGTGAGCATGCCCAGGATGAGAGCATACCCTGGAACCCAACTAGCTCCCTTATTTATCGCATTGCAAAGGTCGAGTCCGATAAGGACAAGAAATACAAAAGTTCCAAGTAGAAAACACAACAACTGGGAAATGTCACCAATGGTCAGGGGAGGCTCCGCAGGTATCTATGTATAACCTTCCATGATTCATAGAAAAACAAAGCTAAAGAAATAACAGATTCTATCGACAACTTGAATACATCAACATGACCATATATGCAGGTTGGAGGATTCGGGTTCATGTCCCAATGTTTTAAAGGAATTTCTAGAGCTCAGAGGGTACCAATTATTGGAAGGTCCTCTTTAGACTTTTAGAGAAAAAGAAGAATCATGTTACTTTCGTTTATAGGTAAGGAAAAGGAAACTGAAAAAGAAAATATATTCTCTTAATGCTTTGGTCACTTTTTTCAATTATTTTATTTAAAGTCGTTTTCAATAATGTATTTTGTTGTTTCTTTTTTCCATTATAATTAAAGATGTTTTTTTGGATTTATTATAAATGAGATATTTTATTATTATTGTATTTAAAGTCGTTTTAGATAATGTATTATTTATTGTCTTTTTTTTCAATTATAATTAAATATGTTTTTTTTCGAGATATTTAATTTTTATATTTAAATATCAATTATAAATAAAATATTTTAATCTTTATTTTAGTTAAATTAATATAGTTTTCTTTTTAATATGTAGGAATTTGATAATTTTATTCTATTGACATCAATGTAGATTGGTAATATATATATATATATATATATATATATATATATATATATATATATATTAGTAAATAGTTTTGATACTTTCTTTTAAATGAGAATTATTTATTATTTATTATTTTCTCTTGTTTGTGGGACAAGAGAGGCTGTGCTAAGTCTAAAAAGACATATATACTCTTCTCCATGTAATTTTCTCAAAATTTTACAATATTACAAAAGATTATATCTTCAAAAATTTAATCATTTTAAAATCATGATATATCACAAATTTAAATAAAAACATTATAATTCATCTTTAAATACTATATATATATATATATATATATATATATATATATATATATATATATATATATATATTATATATATATATATATATATATATATATATATTAAAAATCTTCCGAGAAATCACATAAGAAATTTAGGAACCGCCGTGTTTCGAACTACCAACTGTAGTTCATCATCGGGATAATGAAGATTGGCTGATCACACCTACATATTTATACCATGAAGAGAGAAGCAACGGTCAAAACCCAAGAAAAAATTAAAAAGTTAAAAACGGTCAAAAATAAGATTAAAAATATAAAAATATAAAATAAAATTCTCCCAACCCTAATAAGTTCCAAAAGTTAAAAACAGTCAGCAATAAAAATAAAATATAAAAAGAACCAAAAGCTTAACTACCCCATCCTTAAAAACACACGTCAAAAATAATATAAAATCAAAACCAAAAACTAAAATAACACCCTTCAACAAACAAGATAAACAAGTTTTTAACCTGAATCAAGTTAAAAATCAAAAAATCAAAGTCAAAGTCAAAAATAAAAATAAAAATAAAGGATTTAACCAATAAATAAATAAATACTTTAAATAATTTTTTTTTTCAAATAGAATTTAAAAAAAAAAATTAAAAAAAATAAAATAAAAATTAAGGATTAAATCAATAAAAATAAATTGATAAATTAATAAATACAATAATAAATAAATAAAATAAAAAAATAAAAACTAGAATACAAATAAAAAGAAAATAAAAGAAAAGGATTAAATAAATTAATTAATTAATAAAACAATAAAATTAAAACTAGACTTAAAATACAAATAAAATAAAATAAAAATAAATAATAAAAAAAATAAAAAATAAAAAATAAAAATAAAAATAAAATATTTTAATAAATAAAATACTAACATAAAATAAAATAAATAGAATAAAAATAATATGATCAAATCAAAAATAAAACTACCAAGGAATAAAAGAAAAGAAAAGAAGGACCCTTATAGGGAATGAAGAGATGGAATCCAACAACTGCTAACTTCCCATCCATCATCCCTGTTCAACATACATGGCCTCTTCTCAATCTCAATCACCTCCCTAAATTTCCAGTGATGGAAATGGTCAACCCTAGCAAGGACTCTAGTGTCTTCCATACAGATATGATGCTTCGTCTTCTCCGCATGCTCAACTAGTGCTGAGGACTTGATTCTACCATGCCTAATATCTGCAGAATTTTCCCGGATCCTTTTATTAATCAATCGACCAGTTTCACCAATGTAGGGAGTCCCACAAGAGCACGAGATCAAATAAACACCTTTCATGCTTTTTGGGTCCAACTGGTCCTTAACCGATTTAAGGGAGCCCCGAATGGTATTTAAAGGTTTAAAAGAAGACAAGATCTTAAGCCTCCTTAAAATCTAAGCGATCTTGTGAGTAGTACCTTGAATAAAAGGTAAATGAACTTTAACAATAGCATCATCCATTATCTTTTTCTGTCTAGGACCTTTGCTCACATTCATAAAAGCCTTCAAACCTTGACCTCTGTTATAACCATTTTCTTCGAAGACCTTAAGGAGATGGGCTTTCTCTTCATCTAAATGATCATCATCGGAAATTCTAAGAGCTCTTGTAGCTAAAGTATTCAGAACCCCAAGTTTCTGGGCAGGATAATGATGAGAAACAGAATGCAGATACTGCTCCGTGTGCATCTTTTTCTGAAAAACACGGTGCGATAAAGAGCCATTATTATTTCTAGAGATGAGAACATCAAGGAAAGGAAGGCTTCCATCATTCTCCGTTTCCATTGTGAACTTGATGGAGTGAGATTGACTATTCAAGTGCTATTGAAAAGCCTCTAATTCTTGACGTCCATGAGACCAATTGATGAAAGCGTCATCAACAAACCGCTTCCAAACCTTGGGTTTTAAACGAGTAGACGCCAAAGCTCTTGTTTGTTGAAGGGTGTTATTTTAGTTTTTGGTTTTGATTTTATATTATTTTTGACGTGTGTTTTTAAAGATGGGGTAGTTAAGGTTTTGGTTCTTTTTATATTTTATTTTTATTGTTGACCGTTTTTAACTTTTGGAACTTTTTAGGGTTGGGAGAAATTTATTTGATATTTTTATATTTTTAATCTTATTTTTGACTATTTTTAACTTTTTAGTTTTTTCTTGGGTTTGACCGTTGCTTCTCTCTTCATGGTATAAATATGTACATCTGATCAGCCAATCTTCATTATCCTGATGATGAATTACAGTTGGTAATTCAAAACGCGTTGGTTCCTAAATTTCTTATGTGATTTCCCGGAAGATTTTTAATTAAAATGTTATGGATCACAGAAGCTTGGACTCTCAACTATATATATAATTTAAAATTTATTGAAAATAATAAATAAATTTATTGTTATATTATATTTTTTTAATATTTTGTATCTAAATCAACCTTTTTATATTTACGCTTTAAGGCGTTCTTATTTGAAAATAACTCTCCTAGCTGCCACGATGTACTAGGTTGCACCATTAGATCAAATGTTAGACGATTGAAATGTTTTATACCATTCATTCACAACTTCCTTAAATAACTACTTAACTAATTCTCTAACTACCTATGAAATTATGATCCAACTAGAATTAGTCCACTCACAACTATTCATATTTTTTACCCACCTAAATAGATGATAATACATGTGTGTAGAATTTTTAATATTATATATATATATATGGTAATATTATTAATATTATATTTATATATTATATATGTGTTTTATGTAATTAATTTTCTATTTTTATTTTTATTAGTAATTTTTTTAAACTTTTAATTAACTTTTTCTCTGTAACTTTCTTGTTTTTGTTTTGAATATAGATTTGTTTTTAATATTACATATCAATGGAACATAATATACGTATGGGGTTATATTATTAATATTATATATACATGCTATTTATGATCTCCATATTAAATAATTGAAGAAATTTCATATTAATATTATATTATATATTATCTATGTTTTATGTAATTAATTATTTGTCTATAACTTTGATGTAAAATAGAAATAAAAACTAAACTAATTTATTAATAGCCCATTTTATTTTTTCTTGGCATTTGACTCACACTCTGAAATACCTACTCTTGGATCGTTCAAGAATATGTAAACTTAATTTCGGCGTCATTCAATTGTGCATTGTAAACTTTATTTAGGTAGGGGTCTTTCAAGGAGTTGGGTGTATGTCTAACATAAGTTTAATTTTCAAATTCCCACTTCAACTCTTGGATTGTTCAAGAATATGTAAACTTCTACTCTTGGATCGTTCAATAACATGTAAACTTAATTTCTTTAGGCGTCATTCAATTGCGCATTGTAAACTTTATTTAGGTAGGGGTCTTTCAAGAAGTTGGGTGTATGTCTAACATAAGTTTAATTTTCAAATGCCCACTTCAACTCTTGGATCGTTCAAGAATATGTAAAGTTAATTTCTTTAGGCGTCATTCAATTGTGCATTGTAAACTTTATTTGGGTAGGGGTCTTTCAAAAAGTTGAGTATATGTCTAACATAAATTTAATTTTCAAATGCCCACTTCAACTCTTGGATCGTTCAAAAATATGTAAACTTAATTTCTTTAGGTGTCGTTCAATTGTGCATTGTAAACTCTATTTGGGTAGCAGTCTTTCATGGATTTGGGTATTCTCTTAATGCTTTGGTCACCTTTTTTATTATTGTAAGTTTTCGATATTGTATTATTTGTTGTTTTTCTCTAAATTGAAAATGTATTTTTGAATTTATTATAAATGAATTATTTTATCACTTTTTTCAATTATTGTATTTAAAGTTGTTTAGATAATTTATTGTTTATTGTTTTTTCTAATTATTATTAAAGATGCTTTTTGAATTTATTATAAGTGAGATATTTTATTTTTATATTTAAATATTAATTATAAATAAAATATTTTTATCTTTGTTTTAGTTAGTTAGACTTTATTTTAGTTAAATTAATATATTTTTCTTTTTAATATTTAGCAATTTGATTCTCTCTCTCTCTCTCTCTCTCTCTCTCTCTCTCTCTCTCTCTATATATATATATATATATATATATATATATATAAGTGATAGTTTTTCTCTCTTTTTAAATGAAAAGAGAATTAGTATTATATGTTTTTTTAAATGGGGAGTAGCATAATAAACGTTAATTTATAAGAAATATCAAAAACTTTATGTCATAACACAAGTTATTTTGATTAAAAAAATTCATCATAATTAATTAAATTATAAATTTATTTTAAAATATCGTATTATTATTAATAATTAATATATAAATTAAACATACGTAAATTTACCACATGCCCCAAAAAATCATAATTCACTTATGACGCTTGTTTGTATGACATTTAAAATAATTTTAAGAATATTATAAAATATTTCATGGAGTTAAAATGTGTACTATGCACCTAATAAGTTATTGATAATTAGATTAAAATTTTGGAAACCTAGTTCATAAGAATAAGATAATTATTTTTAAAAAAGTTATCAAAAATCTTATCAAATGCTTTTGTCAACAATTCATTTTGAAGTTACTCATTCTATAAATGTTCTCTTTGAACTTAAATTATATATATATATATAATTGGAAATGTTCAAATGCATGTAAAGTATAGTTGTATTGTATCATGAGGGTGTGAAAAATATGGTTTTTATTTTAAAATCAAACAAGAATTTGTGTTTTTTCATTTATATTTTCTCAATGTGAAAGTAGTGAAAAATTAAATAATGTATGTTGTAGATTGAGAAGTGGAATTTTTTATTTATTTTTTAAATTATATAAAAATATATTTTATATTATTATTTTTAAAATTTTATTTTTTAATTTGGTTTAAAATAAATTAAAATTTGTAGGCCCTAATCAATGTGTTATTGCAATAGAGGGAGATTATTGCTAGTTGGAAAGTTGTACCTTGCACCAAGTATGCCACTACCATGCTCCTTACCCTCATGTGAACAATAAGTGTAATGTATAGAAAACACAACCCATCACTCTGTATGACATATCACAATGAATGCATCCATGTGGGAGAATTTTCCAAACTCATTGTGGGGTCTTTCCTCGTTGTGCTCCTTAGCAAGGTTTCCTTATATGTTTTGGAACTTTTCAAATTTTTCCCAACATATCAAATATTTTAGCCTATATATTCTTGAAGCATCACTTGATGGTGAAGTGTTTTCCCTAGGTCTCCCTTTCCTATGATGGATTTGGGGGAAGCACTCTCTATTTTTCTTACTCGTTCACATAGTGCTTCATTGGTTGGTCTCCTTAGATCTCTCGGCGTAGACTTTTCAACATTAACCTTTGTCTTTCTATTGTCTAGTTCAAGTGTTTCCACCTCCTATATCGATGAGTCCCAACATGCCTATTGCAAATGAGGTGATGGAGGAAGGGGGAATATGGGAGACTCTAGGGAATAATTTAGACCACCCAAAGATATTAGATGCATAACCTGATAGATGCATAAGAAAAAAATAATGTAGTTGAAGTGTCCTCTTGGGAGGACATGAAAGTAAATCCGAACCTAGAAGCATTAAACAATTTGGCTATATGGATACATTGATATAAATAAATCCATGTTAATATGGTATTGTTGCGTGATCTACATAGTGTTGTTGCATGATCATTGTATTGGTCCATGTTGCCATGTGTCCTTACATTCATCCACATGGCCACTACCATGCCATCTTAGGTGGAGGGCCAATAGTGAAATCCTTATCTTTTGCAAGGTATTATTTGATATATGAATTTATGTCCAAGTTCCATCATAGTGGATCCTCCAATCCACATCATATCAGATCATTGCAACTCTCCTACTCTATATTGAACACCCATCTCCACAAGGTAGGAATAATACCTCCCGATAGTGGGTGATGAGACATGGATAAAGTTCTAAGTTTGAACCATGGTCGAGTTGATCACTCATGGTGTATTAACATTTAACAAAGGAAATCAGGTGGTGGGTGGTGTTAGGGTTCTGAAAATGGGAACCATGGTGTAGTCACTTGTCCACATAACCTAACAATATCAATCTCTTGGAGATGTCTAGTGGGTGGTGGACAAAGTTACGACTCTCAATGTTCCACTTTGATCCCAATATTTTCTCCTTCACTTGTTTGGAAGCATTTCCAAAATAAGTTTGGTTTACAGTTGATGTGATGATATGACATTGTGTTAGTGTTTTACCCTCACAAACCATTGGTGTAACGTACACCTCCTCTCACATTTACTCAAGTAACCAAACAATGGGGGTAAAAATGAGATGAGGGCAGCTAAATAGAGACTCAACCTCCTTTATGACTTCAAGGAAGTGGAATCGATGTGGAAAACCATAGCACATACCCCTTTTACCTGCTATAGGACCCCTAGGGGCTATCCCAGTCATCTGTCTGACTTGTCCCTGAGTACCGCTAAATTTTAATGAAGAAAACCCTTAGACGCTCACTTCAAATAGGAAAGGGTTCATTTGGGAGGATCTAGACACTCCCACAACATAGCCATGCATGATTCTAGGGATTTTATCCCTCATAATTATTCCAAATCCACAGGATTTATGGCACTTTTTAAGCCTAAAATCTCAAGCACTGCCTAGAACTTCCTCTAGCTTCTATAATCCATCAAACACATGATGAAAATGTCAATGAACCAAAAACCGACTCCAAGACTAGTTCTGACCATCCCCAACCAGGAATGACGTTTTGTCAAACACTTGGCATCAATGAAAATGAGCGGTCTAGGATACAAAATAGAGCATGAATGCCTAAAAATTTTTAAGAGACATGACAAGAAGGATCACCAACCTCTTCCTTTTACTGTTATGACATTAATTAGGTCTTACATCGATTATTTTAACATTTACAAGTATATAAATAAAATAACCATGACTTGAAAAATTCATATAGCCATGTTAATAACCAAGATGAAACCATGAAAATAATAGTGAGATAATAGCCATTTAACCCACACATTAATAAGTACAAAATTGAGAGAACTTAGATTTTATTAAAAATAAGAAATAGCTTACCAAGTTCGGGACATCCACGTACCACCAAACCATAGACATGGTTGAGCCAAATATTTCTTCAGCCTGTCACCCCCATGCCATATTCCAATCATGAATGTGGGATCTCATTGATAAACCAATCCAAAAAAACTAAGGGAATTGAGAGGTTAAACCACCTCCAAAATCACCATACGGTGATCACACGTAAACCAATATCGAGATCACAAAACTGAAACAAGCTTGGAATTCCTCCAAAATTCATCACTATCCTTGAGGATTTTTCCATCTCCTTGTATCTCAAGATTTTCCGCAATACACACCAGATAACTAGGCCCTAAACTGAGACATCACCCGAGGATTTATCATGTATCCTACCAAAACTAGTCAATTGATTTCTAGGGCTTTGGGAATTTCCTAAGATCACCTCCACCTCGGATTCTTAAATCCATCTCGCAATTCCAAATCTCAAAACTGATATCAAATTCCATCACAACATGCCTATCTGATAAAAGGAAAGACAAGGCTGAAAACCACTATCTAAACTTGGAAAAACCATGCCACCGATAGCAAGAGAACCAAATACCAACATTGATAAGCCATGCATGTCCAAACCAACTAGGAAATCACACATGAAATATGTTACTTGCAAGTATTCTTGTTGAAGTTGTTAGATCTTGCTCTTCCTTGCTTTATCTTTTCTTTCTTTTTCTTTCGTTGTCCTTCCTTTGCTTGCTTTCATATTTCTTGGCTCGATGATGAAATCCTACAAGAAAAATCAAAGTGTCCAAGAGTGAGAGAGGAAGCTCCAAAACTGAACTGACAAAAGGTTGTCAACTAATCCTCAAAAGCATTTTTATCAATTATGCCTCTATTTTCTTCATTTTCCATTATTTTCCTTCATTTTCCTCCTCACATGCAACCCATGACCTTTTACCTTCCTTTTCTCACAATTTCCTTTATTTTCATAAATAAATGCGCCAAAAATCATTTTTGTCTCTTTAATGCCTTAGCCATTGATTTTTCCAATATCCCTTTAGCCATAAACACATCGAGTGATGCCCACTAGGATATCTCTTCCCAACATTGAACTTGGAATATGTGTCTCTTAACATTGTTCTTAATTTTTTCCTTTATTAACTTTTATTACATGAACTTTTCACCTAGGTCTATTACAAAACCCTCCCCCTTGGGGAAAACCACCAGTGTTAAACCACACCTACACCTTAGTAAAAAAACTCAGACGAAACCATACTACCCATGGAGATTTATAACTTAGATTTTTTCAATATTTACAATGAGTGACTTGCTCAAATAAAATCACCATGATAACATGATCATATAACATCCATATTGCATATTTGAGCTTAATAACTTAGCTCATGGAGGTATTTACATCCATATACATATGTACATATACCAAAACATCACTAAAAAATATGCCAAACAAATACCAAACATCATACCAAAAATTCTTTTCCTCAATAAAAAAAAAATGAAGGATATAGCACGCATATGATTCACCATATTCCATATAGCTTCAATTGCACTTTAACTTGCTCAATGTCTCTGTTCCTGAGCATGCGTTGCTTTCTTTGTTATATTCATTGTGGTTCCAGCTAGAATTCTACTCCTTGAAACACCTACAATATAAACCAATCAATAACATGATCAACATCCTTTATATACCTTTTAAGTAATTAAACATGAGACACATCATCAAATTTTGCTATTGGAGGCAGTGCAGTTGATAGGTCACTCGTGCAATCCTCTCAAGGATCTCAAAAGGCCCACAATACCATGTACCAACTTGGCACATGACCTGATCCTGAAGGAGCTCTTCTTGTGCTTGATGCGCAAATACATGTGCTCCTGAACCTGAAACTTCTTAAATACCCTGTTTTGGTCTGTATAACTCTTTTTTCTATCTTGTGCTACCTTTATATTCTTCTTTATAACTTGAATTTCCCATTCCATGTCTTCCAAAATGTCTGGTCCAATCAACACCTTGTCAACTGGATCAGTCCAACTGATGGGAGTATTACAACTCCACCCATAGAGTGCCTCAAAGGGACTCATCCCCAATGACTCATGATACCCATTGTTGTATGAAAAATATACCAATTTTAGATATTCTTTTGATTTCCACTGTTGATACATCACATACATACTCACCATGTCCTCTAAGATCCTATTTACCCTCTCAATTTGTCCATCTTTCTGTGGGTGATAAATTGTGCTGAAGGCCAACTCTTTGCCTAATCTTGGAGAAACATCCTTCAAAAACTTGGAAGTAAACTTCACATTCCTATCTGACACAATATTCTTTGGAACACCATGAAATTTGACTAGTTGAAGACATATTCTTCACTGGGATGAATTGTGCTACCTTTTCCAACTTGTCCACAACAACCATGATAGAATCATGATTTCTCACTATCCTCATAAAAACTATGATGAATTCCATGGAAGTGACCTCCCACTTCCATTCCAGAATCGCAATAGGCTGTCGTAGTCAACCTAGATGCTTATATTCTGCCTTTAGCTACTGACATTCCAAACAATTGGCTACAAATTGTGCCACATCCTTCCTCATATTCGGTCAATAGTAGAACACTTTTACTACGCTCATTGTATTTTTATAGCTTGGGTGACTTGAATATGGTTTTACATGAAACTCCCTCAATATCATGTTCTTGAGCTCACTACTATTTCATACATATATCCTGTCTCTAAACTTGACCAATCCATATCATGTGAGATGATAGTAAAAGTCTTGTACACCTACACCTGTACCTGTACCTCTACTCATACTCCATTGCAATATGTGCCTAAGCTCCATATACCTGAAATCTTGTTGACCTACCTGCAAGATCATATCTTGTAAATTTGTCCCAGAAAACCTCATAACTGCAATGTGATTTACTTGTATTCACCTACTAAGAGCATCTACTAAACTGTTCTATTTACCTTTCATGTACCTGATCTCAAAATGAAACTCAATGATCATGGCCAACCATCTATCTTGCATGGCATTCAGATTTGGTTGGTCAAACAAGTATCTAAACCCACTGTGATCACTCATCTGTACAAACCTCCTCCCAAGAAGATAGTGCCTCCATATCTTCAATGCATGGATGAAAAATACTAGCTCAAGATCACGCGTCAAATAGTTTTTCTCATGTTCATTTAGTTTCTATGACTCATAAAATTCCACATATCCTTCTTTCATAAGGACTCCACCAAGCCCTCTCTTGCAAGCATATGTACATGATATAAACTCTTTGTCTAGATATGCGATATTTAACATTGGAGCATGTGTCAAAAACTGCTTAAGTTGTTCAAAACTAGCCTCACACTCCTATGTCCATTTGAACTTCTTACCTTTCCTCTGCAATAATGTAATAGGATAAGAAATATATGAGAAGTTCTTGATGAAGCTCCTTTAATAACCTGTCGATCCCATGAAAGATCTTACATCATCTACATTTCTAGGAGTTTCCCACTCCATGATATCTCTTACCTTTTCTGGATCCACTATTATGCCCTCCTTGGAGACAACATGTCCCAAGTAATGAACCTTAGTTTAAAAGAAACTACACTTGGTGAGCTTAGCATACAATTGATGCTATATCAGTAGTCTCAACGTTGTTTATAAATTCTCGGCGTGTTCTTCCTCATTTTTAGAATATACCAATATGTCATAAATGAATAAAATAACAAACTTGTCTAGATAAGGGTGCAACAAACTATTCATTAAACACATAAAGGTACAACATTATTGAAACTGAATGGAACTACAACAAAATCATAATTCCCATACTTGGTCTAGAAAAATGTCTTGTAGATGTCATCCTCTTTGATGCATACGTGGTGTTATCATGATCTCAAGTCGATCTTAGAGAACACTATTCTTCCCTTCAACTATTCAAACAAGTCATGAATCCTCAAAAATGGATACCTCTTCTTGATGGTCATTTTGTTCAAATTCCTGTAATCGATGCACAAATTGAGAGTACCATCCTTCTTATTTACAAACAACATTGGCATGATCCATGGCGATACACTTGGCATAACATATACTTTTTCAAGAATCTCTTTCACCTGCAAATTTAACTCTACGAACTTAGGTGTGCTCATCGTGTAAGGTGATTTATATGTTGGTCTTGGCCCTGGTACATGCTCCATAGAAAAGTATACTTCCCTGTGAGCTGGAAATGTTGAAATTTCTATACGAGATACATCCTAGAACTACTGTAGAATTGGGTACCTACTCAAAACATCTACATCCTCAAATTCCTTACCTTTCTCAAAGAGACATCTACTACTAATAACACACAATGTTTCTTGAGACTACACTTTGCCTGCATAGATATCACCATCCTAATCGATGTGGCTTTCTTATTTCCCTGTAAGACACTTGGTTTCCCATTGTCATCCAAGAACTCAATGGATTTGTCGTAACAATCCACCTTGATCCTATGGAGGTATATCTAGTCCATACCCAATAGAATACTATATGATCCTAATGGAAATACGTTCAACTGTATTGTTGTAGGAATACCATTTAACTCAAATGCAGAAGGTCTTACCCAATGATGACCTCTTTTCTTTGTACCCGTAGCCAACCAAACTAACCAAGATTATGCATGGACTTATTTTCTCAAACCACACCTATCCACAAGGATAGCATTAATATAAATATAACTAGATCTAGGATCAATCAAAATAGAAATGCCTTGATCACAAAGCTTACCATCCATCTCAATGATAGATGCTTGGTGATATTATTGCCTGTTGTCCACAATTGCATAAATATGAGGAATGATATGACCAACATCCCCAGTTGTCTACTCCTCCCATGCAATATATATATGGGGCCTACCACCTTGATATTTTTGAAAATATCTCTTATGATTATCCTTGCCACATATCTAACATCGCAACAGTTATCTGCCATCTCCTCTAGTCTTCTGCTCTCCAGGTCCTTTCCTAGTTGTATTGAACTTATTGCAAGGAACCACATCTTCTTTCTCACTTGTATCTTGCAGTATTTCTTACTTTGGTGGCCATATTCCTTTAACTCTCTTATTTCCTTTCAAATCATGCTTAGGATCAACTTTTCATTTTGAATACTCATAGAAATGCTTCATCTTTCAAATATCCTACTCCAATGATCTAGGCTCATCGAACTTAATCTGGTCTCTATAGGCTACTGGTAGCTCCCTGATGAATCTCTGAACCTTGGCCTTCTCCTCCTTGAGGTAAGGCACATATCTCAACAACTCCAAGAACCTGCTAGTATATGCATCATCTGTCATGGAACCCATCTGAAACTCATAAAACTCCTTATCTATAGCATCATAGTACCTCTCCGACAGATAATTCTTCTGGAATAGCCTCTCAAACTCACTCCAAGTCTGTTCCTCCTTGTAAATACCCCTAAAATTCTTCACATATTCCAAACAAATATCTTATTTACCTTTGAGGCTAAGTGTAGATATGTTGTCTTTCATGTTTTCTCAATTTCTTAATAATCATGCAACCTGAATAATTTCCTCATACCAAGAAACCATGCCTCTACGTCTTGTGATTTCTTCATCTCTCCATAAAATATAGGTGGATTTTCTTTCTTAAACTCATCTGGAGAATATCGCCTATCACTCCTCTTGTAAGGATGATAATGATGATGATCATAGTGCCTGTCAGAGCTAGAACTAGAATACTACCAGTGTCTGTTACCCCTCTTATCCAAAGTGTCCAAGGGCCTCCCATCTATAATCGTGTCATCAATATATGACATGTGACCACTAAGATACCTAATATCATACACCCCATCAGTCCCATTCTCTTGTCAATAGCTTATCCAGAGTGGTCCCTGTCGCTGCAAATTTGAAAAACTTTGAAGGATTACCACATTTACTTCTGCTTGTTTTTCCTTTGCCTATATGATTCTCTCATTATCCTCCTTATAACTGCTTATTTATTCCTTCAAAATTCTTAGTCTATCTGCTAAATAAAAATAATTCCCAACACCATGTTTCTCATTTGATTCATAAGGAGAATATTTGTAGTCTACCATCTTGCTAGTCATCTTTGATTTCTTCTTGCAAGGAATCTCATGTGAGCTTAAGCCAAATCATAATAAACCAACATAACTTAGCATAATTCAAGGATGATATATCATCTACAAGATCAACCAATCAATGTAATACATTTATATACATAATCATAACAACATATAGACTTATAATGCATATATATATCAGTGCATAGAAATAATTATGGCTAGAGTCCAGTCATCAATGCATGACCATATCAACTATGCACCATGAACTCATGCATGAAAAAATCAACAATACCAATGCACACTTGACAACATGTAAGAACTTGAAATGTATAACCAGTCATATGCTCTTGACAACCCATTCCACAACAACACCATCAACCTTCCCATCGTGACATTACTACCACCGTGACCAACCCCATGTGGTTTCAACAAGTACATAAACCATAAGTATGGAAAATACATGTGAAACTGACATGAATGAATAACAACAATAATCTTGACAACATCATACTTTTCCCAAGGAGAGAATAAAAACGCTCTGATACCACCTCTAACATACACCTCCCCTCACATCTACCTAATTAATTGACCAATCACGGTAAACATGATATGAGGGAAGTTAAGAGCAAATTCAACCTCCTTGGTGAATTTAAGGAAGTGGAATCGACACAGAAACCCATAACAAAGGCCCCATATACCTACTTCATGATCCCTAGAGGCTATCCCAGTAATCAACCTAACTTGTCCCTATGTCACACTAGATTTTAATGAAGAAACCCCGAGAAGCTCCCTTAACATAGGCAAGGTTTTATATGGGAGTCTCTGGAGGCTCCCAAATCATAGCCATGCATGAGTCTAGGGAAGTTTTCCCTCGAACCCATGTCAAAATCCGCAAGATTTATGGAAGGTTTTAAGCCCAAAATCCCAGGAACTACCCAAAACTTCCTTTAGCTTCTAGAATCCATCAATAATGTGATGAAAATTCCATTGAACCAAAAATCAACTCTGGGACTAGGCCTAAGCATCCCCAACTGAAACTGACTTTATGTCAAACACTTAGCATCAATGATATATATAGGTCTAGGATACAAGACGAGCATGACTGACTAACAAATCTTAAGAGACATGGAAAGAAGGATCACCACCCTATTCCTTTAACTGTTATGACATAAATTAGGTCTTGCATCCATTATTTTAACATTTACAGGTAAGTACATGAAATAACCATGACTTGAACTAGTCATGAAACCATGCTTGTAACTAAAATGACACCATGTAAATAACAATGAGATAGCAACCATTAAAGGCACACATTAATAAGCACAAAATAAAAAGAACTTAGCTTTTATTAACTATTGGCAATAATCGACCAGGTTCGGGACTTCTATGTACCACTTGACCATAGACATGGCCAAGCCAAATATTTCTTCATCTAGTCACCACCATGCCATATTCCAAGCATGAATGTGGGATCTCATGGAAAAAAAAATCCAAAAAAAACCAAGGAAATACAAATGTTAAACCACCTCCACCATCACCATATAGTGGTCAGACCTAAACCGATGTCGAGGTCATAAAACCAAATCAAGCTTGGAATGCCTTCGTAATCCATCACTATCCTCGGGGAAATTTTTGTCTTCATGTATCTCGGGCTTCACCGCATTCCACACTAGATCACTAGGCCCTTAACTGAGACACCACCCTCATCCTTTACCATGTATCCCACCAAAACTGGTCAAGGGATGCCTTTGCGAATTTCCTAAGACCAACACTGCCCCAAATTATGAAATCCATCCGGTAATTCCAAATCTCATAACCAAGATAAAATCCAATCATACTATCTCTATCTGGAAAAAGGCAAGGCAACGATGAAAACCACTATCAAAACCCAGTAAAACTATGCCATTGAAAACAAGAGAGCCAAATACAAACATGCATGTCCAAACCAAGTAGGAAATCACACATGCAATATGTTACCTGAAAGTGTTCCCGTTGAAGTTGCTAGATCCTACTCTTCCTTTTTTGATCTTTTCTTTCTTTTTCTTTCTTTGAACTTCCTTTGCTTGCTCTCCTCTTTCTTGGCTCAATGATGAAATGATCTGAGAAAACTCTAAGTGTCGAAGAGTAAAAGAGAGAGATAATAATGAGAGAGCTCCAAAACTGAACTAAAAAAATGTTACCAAATGATCCTCAGAAGTCATTTTATCAATTATGCCTCTATTTTCTTCATTTTCGATTATTTTCCTTAATTTCCTCTTCACATGCAACCTGTGACCTTTTACCTTCCTTTTCTCCTAATTTTGTTTATTTTCATAAATAAATGTACCACAAATACTTTTTTCCTCTTTAATGCCTTCACCATTACGTTTTCCAATTTCCCTTTATCAATAAGCACATCCAATGATGCTCACTAGGACATATTTTCCAAACACTCATCTTGGAATATGGGTCCCTTAACCGTGGTCTTATTTTTTTCCTTTTTTAACTTTTATTGCATGAAATTTTAACCTGGGTATGTTACAATCGGATATATGGATCCACCTATTTACATGACAGAGGTTTTCCTTGGAACCCATCTGGGCCTCGACCATGGTGTGCTCCCTTTTCCACCATTGGATCTCAAATAATTGAATCTAACCATGTTTCAAGGCAATATGGTTTTTAATAATACTTGGATTACTACCAAGGATTTGTAGAGAAGGAAACTCAAGGGAATTTTCTTGAAATGTCATAAATATTAGAAAATCTACTAAAACATTAGATATCTAAGAGGCTAAATCCTAAGTAAACAACACTTAGATATGCTATGAAATTTCTAAAATAACTCAACGATACCAATAGGGTGTGATTTAGCTTAGATCCTAAATGAAAGAAATAAATGGCGCCAAGGCCAAATTCCACAAAACATCTACAATCAAAACTTTGATCAATGAATATTAGGATATCACAAAATTATACAATTTCATATTTAGCATAAAATCATTGCATTATTAATCCTCACTTAACATTCAATGCATAAGTTACCTTCTTAACATGTGAGATAGTCTACAATATTAAGTATGGCCATGAGCCATTTAGGTCATAATCATTCTAAATAATTGAAAACATATTGAATAACAACTTATCTAAGAGACTAGATCTCACACAACCAAAAATATGCATATAAGTAACCTTGTAGTTCATGAGTATAATAGCAACAACTTAGTCTAAGAATTTCAACTTGATCATAAAGATATACATAGAAACCCATCCATTATGAACATGCAATAAATGCAACAACCTTACATTAGGCATACAAATCGGTACAACCCTACTTCTTCATATCAGTCACCTATCTCCACAAGTTAGCACTAACACCTCTTGGTGGTGGGCAATGTGTGATGGAAAAAGTTCCAAGTTGGAACCATGGTCCGGCCAATCATTACTAATGTCTTAGAATTTGACAAAAGAAATCAAGTTGTCGGAGATGTCAAGGTTTTGCAATGGAAACCATGGCTAGGTCACTTGTCCACATATCTTGACAACATCAAACTTTTGGTCATGAGTAGTGTGTAGTGGAAAGAGTTCTAATAGTCAAGGTTACACTTTGACCCTAATCTCTACTACTTCGCTTGTTTGGAAATACTTCCACATTAACTTTATTTTGTAGCTGACCTGATGCTATGACATTGCATTACTATTTTACTCTGTTATACCATTGGAACTCTAGATCCACATGTTTACTTAAGGGAGGTATGGGATTTCACCCAACCAATCCTCCTCCAGGGTGTGCTCTCTTTTCCACCCCTAGATCATGAATCACTGAATCCAACCAAGTTTGAAGGAAATCTAGTTTTGAATAATTCCTAGACTACTACCAAGTATTTGTAAGAAGGAAAATCAAAGTAATTTTCTTGAAATTTATAGGAGATTAGGGCATATGCAAAAACACAATGTATTTGAGATAATGGGAAATTCCTAAGGAAAAAACCCTAAGATATGCTATGCCATTTCCAGAAGAATTTGAGGATAGCAATACAAAGTGATCTACCTTAGATCCTGAACGAAAAAAATAAATGGCTCTAAAGGAAAAATTCCACAAGAAAGCTACAAGCCAAACTTTTACCAGTGAATATTATGATATCACAACATTATACAAGTGTGTATATACCATAGAATCATTACATCATGAATCCTCACTTAACATACAACACATAAGTTACCTTCTTAACCTGTGAGATAGTTTATAGTCTTAAGTGTGACCATGGTCCATTCACCTCATAATAATTCCAAATAATTGAAAACATATTTAATAACATGTTATCTTAGATACCTCACATAACCAAATATATTCATATAAGTAACATTGTACTTCATGAGGATAATAACAATCAATTAGTGCCATAATTTTCACTTCGTCATAGATATATATAGGGAAATTAATTCACTATGAACATGCAATGAATGCTTCAGCCTTCCATGAGGCTTAGTGAACTACACATCATCCAATAAAATAACAATAATTGTCATAACTGATAATCAAATATTATTAAGCTATTATACTGATATGAGTGACTTAAATTAGTAGGAAATTGAAGAAGGGACTTCCATTGTCCACCTAATCATAGAATAGCTACATAGTAATCTTTCTTGCAGCTCACCACCTCAAAGATAGATCCAGAGTCAATGGATGCTTGGATGGTGGTAATTTCATACCAATGCAGTGTTCAAACAATCAAGTGATGGAGTCCACTGTCTATGTGGTTATTCAACTACTCTCTAACAGTAATCATCCCAGTGACCCACCTACTATCTGAATTTCAAGCATAAGGGATTCACCAAAATTTCAAAGGGGAGTGTGTCATTAAAATTTTTAGGATTGACTTCCACTATGAAGGTGGTTCAACGACCAGCTAACAAGTACTTAGAAAACATAAAATGGTTCATCATCCTAACTTTAAGCACCTAATGGTTTAACATAGTGATTGTTTTCACTATGAAGGTGGTTTGTTAGCTAGTTAGCAAGCACCTGACAAGAACAAAGTTGTTCATCAACCTACTTACAAACACCCAATCCTTCAAACCATAAATGAAAATAGATCATTATCCATTTATTAAGAAATTATCAAGAATTAAGGGGTTCATCATCCTAACTGCAAGAAACCAATGGTTTAAACCAATTATAGAACTAGACACCAAAAATACAAGCTCACACAAGGATTTTAGTGGCTTCAACAAAAATCAAGGTAGTTAATGCCCAAGAACACATGACATTGGCTCAAGGTAAATAATCTTCAACACTTAAAAGGGTGAAATAATCCAATTCCACTAGAAGCTCTAAATAGTGACTCTTGAGCAGTCAGCTTCTTTCTAGTATGTGAACCAAACCCTCAAACCAACTCCAATAAATGAACCTTGAATCTACTATTATTTTTCGTATATGTAGGATTTCACCTACACACCTTTTCATAGGTAATATTTCTCCACCTTGGATCTTGAGTGACTTCCCTTCACGGTTGTCTTTTTTATCTATGATAAGAGAGAATGAGAATGGGAATCACCCATTCTAATATCTATTCTCATAAATGAAATATCAATGAATATTCCAACTATAGCTCAACTCTAATCACATAACATTAAAGTATGTAAGGTAAAATAGCTTTTCCAAGTTGCGAGTGATTATAAAATTTAGTTTTGAAACGTATGGTTCATGGATTTTTAAACCAGGCAGGCAAGTGAGAGATCTCAAGAATTAAAGTGACTTTAAGAAAAACCAATGAATAGGCAAGCTTCCCTAAGAAGAAGGACCTATAAGGTTGTCTCTTCTATATTTGTGTTAATTAATTAATAAATTTTAAATATTAGTTATCAAGGATTTAATAAGTGGTTAACCAATCATGGTTCTCTCCATGCTATTGTGCTGATTAGAATTATCATTACAATAAGTAGGCATAGAATAGGGGGATGTTATAAACCCAACCCCATTAAAGGAACACCATTGATGTTATATAGTAAATAAAATAAATAATAAATCATATTTGTAGCCATAACTCTTTATCTCAATGAAATTTTCCATTTCCTAAATTTTCTTGTCTAGCCATGCCATTAATTGTCGTCAACGATTCCACAGGGAAGGAAATCAACTCATTTCTTCCTGGGACACACCCAAGCATTTTTTTATCCCAATGATTATGCACATGACTACTTGAAAACCAATGTACTTACATTTCCTATTCCATGCAGTCACACATCTTCCAAGTTTAGGCATTGCCTTCTTCAACTCCCTTGTCCCTCGAGTGATCCATTTTTTAGCAAGGATTCTTCAAAAAGGAAGATTCTTGATGAAGTATCATAGCCAAGGCATCCATCTCACTTTCTATAATAACAAAACATATTTTTCATAGCATACCTCATGGCGATCAATGTATATCATAGAGTTCCAGTGTCACCAAAATTCCCTAGTCCTTAAGGTCTTTAGCTCTACCAAGATGTTGTTGCGCCACTCTTGTGTTACCATGTTGGTACAACTATTATATTACTTTTGATAAAAATGATTTATTTGTCGTAGATAGCTCAATAAATTACCTATATCACAAGCATACAACCCTAATGAATTTAGTAATAAAATGTCTAAATCAAATTTAAAAAAAAAATCAATAGAAAATTATTTAAAATGATACATATAATTATGGTTACTATTTCCTTCCTTGGGATGCATAGGAAATAAGTCCAGATCATCATTATTACCTAATAATCATTCCTCATACTCACATCCCAATGAGTGTCTTTACCGAACAAGCTTCCTCATTCTCACATTATAATGAGTGGATTTATTGAATAAGATTACTTATGCTCACATTCTAGTGAGTACCTTTATTAAAAAATATCCATATTTACCAAATAATATCCATCGTGCTCACATCTAAGTGACTGTGGGCTATATTTCACCTGCCATCAACTACTGACCTTTCCTATCCTAGGAAACCACCATTCCAAGTAGTCTACTTGTCCAAAGTTTTTCCTTCATGGGCCCCCATCACCTACTCACCCTTCTAGGCCAAAGAAATCCCCATTTTAGGTAGAATACCTATTGAATGGATCTCCTACATGGGCCCACATTAACTACTCACCTGTCTAACCCTACTAAATCCCATTTTAAGTGGTCTACCTCTCAAAAAAATTTCATGCATGGATTAATCATCAAAGTCTTATAGAAAATTGCTAGAAAAACATCCTATAATGTAATGTGCAAGGAGTCTTATGGCCAAGTGATTGTGTAGCATGTTATGTGCAAATTATAGCTTCTCTTTGATCAATTTGGTAAATCGATCACTGGATTATGACACACATTCTCTATCAATGAAAGCATCATGGAGATCATGATGCTAGATGGCAGGTCCTAGGATGAATATCACCATTTTTCCTCCTTACCGGATTCCATTGAGGATATTATTAGTGATGTATATTTACCCAATTTTGTTGAACCTCTTACAAATTTTGTCTCTATTCATGAGTTCGACTCCAAAAATCACCTCTCAAATATGGAAAAAAATGACACCTCTTGACATTTCTATCAAACCAAGCAT
Source organism: Pinus albicaulis (assembly GCA_034641835.2). Classification (NCBI taxonomy): domain Eukaryota; kingdom Viridiplantae; phylum Streptophyta; class Pinopsida; order Pinales; family Pinaceae; genus Pinus; species Pinus albicaulis. The sequence goes on along the minus strand of JAXQQM020080739.1, from coordinate 94,246 downwards.
TGTAAAAAATATGTGTATTGGAGAATCTTGTTCTCCATATGAGATAGATATTTATAGAGACCTTTTTCATGAGTTTTGGATGTGTTTTCCTGGAATTATGAAGAAATTCCAAGCCTCGACCCAAATATATTAGTACATGAGATTAATATGTATCATGCTACCAAAACCGTCCGGCAGTTCCTCCATCTGGTTCATCCCAAGAAGGCTTTCGGGATCAAGGATGTTTTTGAAAAGAATATTTAGGCTTGTTTCATATACCTCATTCCTTTAAGTGATTGGGTATCAAATATTGTCCCTTTCATGAAGAAACATGGCATGATGTGAGTATGTGTCGATTATCGAGATGTGAATCATGGTTGTCCCAAGGAAAACTATATGATCCCTTTCATCGACCAAATTGTTGATGAATACGCTCACTACAAAATCTATTCATTCATGGACATATTCTTGGGCTACAATAAAATCAACATTCTCCTGGAAGACAAACCTAAGTCTACATTTATTTGTCCTTGGTGTAATTTTTCTTATCTAAATATCCCATTCATCTCAGAGAACCAAGCTGCAACGTTTCAAAGTGAGATGGATTATGCTTTTCATGATATTAAACACATTGTACAACCATATTTGGATGATCTCCCTCCTCATTCTAAACATCGGATTGATCACTTGATGAATATTCAAGCTATATTTCTCTGTTGCAGACACTCTAACATTCGAATTAACTCACAAAAATGTGTAATATGCATTGGTTGTGGTCATCTCCTAGGTTTTGTTATTTCAAAACAAGGAATTTATATTGATCCTATGAAAGTGCAAGAAATCGTTGAATTACTTGCACCTTCATCTCTTGTTCAGTTACAAAGACTCCAAGGGAAAGATAACTTCCTACAAAGGTTCGTTCCCAAATATGCCGAGCAAACCAAAAGACTGAATAACTTATTGAAGAAAGGGGTACCCTTACATTCAGGCGACACTTCTCAAAAATCATTTGATGCCCTGAAAGATGTACTGGTTCGGGCATCTCTTATACACCGCTTGATTATTAGGCGAATATTTCCTGTACCTAATTGCTTCCATTTCTACTCTATCAATGGTATTGGTCCAAGAGTACGATATTTGGATTGAAAATCCCATTTTTTATGTGAGCCAAAACCTCAATGATATCGAGATCAGATATACTCATGTACAAAAGTTGACTTTGACGGTCGTTCAAGATGTCCAAAGGTTTTTCCATTAAATAATTTTTTGAAAAACTACAGTTGTTTCATATTGAAACCCTATGATATATATAATGTCATGTAAATTGTTGGGGGGGGGGGGGTGTGGGGAGGTACTCTATGTGGATTTTTATTCTCCATGAGTTTGACGTATAATTCGTCAAATCCAAGTCGAAGAAATCCCTATTTTTTACTAAGCTTATGCGTGAACTTTCTCCCCCTGATTCTGAATCTACATCTAAAACTTCTATCCCTGACAAGTCATTGTTTCTGATTTCATCATCTGACCCATGGTATGGATATTTCCTAATTTATCTCCAAACCTAGACTTTTCAGCCTAATACCTCTCGATATGAGCAACGATGTATTCAATAAAAATCCTGAAATTACATCATTATCGGTGACACACTTTACCGTTGTGGTATTGATACGATCTTACGAAGGTCCCTCACCCTTGACATCATGTGCGTTCATGGCATATTAAAAGATACCCTTAATTTGACTACATATTGGAAAATACCTCTAAAAATCACATTATTTAACCCCCTACGAATACAAACCCAATATACCTTGCCAATTTAAAAAACCCTACATTAAATAGATATTGTAAGTATCCATTTTTCCATTAAATTTTTTTATACCCCTTTATATTTTTTCATTAAATATGAGCTCCATTTTTTATACCGTCCAATATAAAAACCCTTTACCTCCTATATATCCACAAATATATATATCCCCCAGTGAATATCTTGTGGTTACTCTACTATGTATAAGATCCTACGTATTGGTTACTTTTGGCCCGCCATCTATCGTGACTGCATTTATGTTGTCTAGAGGTGTCATGCGTGGCAAATCTATGATTGCAAGGTTTGTGCTCTCCCTACTCCTTTGCATCCTGTCGTTGTCGTTGGTCCTTTTTCGAAATGGGGCATTGAATTCATGACATATAACCCTCACTCGACTAGGGGCGATGGTTATATTAGTGTCATTGTTAACTACTTTACTAAGTGGTTGGAGGCGATGCCTACATTCAAAAACACTAGCGAGACAATTTCATACTTTTTCTTCAACCACGTTATTGATAAGTTTGGCATACCACAGTGATAGTATGGTTTAAAAAAAGAGTTTATGGAATCACATGATGACCCAAATAGTTGCCACATTAGGACTTTTGCATGAAATTACACTCCCTACTATCCACATGATGATGGAAAAAATAAGGTTGTCAAAACGTTTCTTAAAAACATGCTTCAATGTATGGCAGGGGTCCATAAAATAGGGCGGCGCCTGCTTCTTTACGCAACCTTGTGGTCATACTGAACATTAGTGAGGAATGCTACCAGATTCAAGCCTTCTTAGTTGTTCTATTGTCTGGAAGTGATCCTCCCCATCGAGTTTGAAATTCCAACATTGAAACTAGATGTCAAACTTGTTCCTACCACTTCTGTAGAAAAGAGTGTAGTTTACATTTGAATCGTTTAGATGAAACCTGACACAATGCTCCTTTATCCAATGAAGCCCATAAAAGACGTGTTAAGGCACAATATGAAATTTTTTTCAAGCCTCTAGTATTCTAAGAAGGAGACCTGGTTCTCTTATATGAGCAAGAGGCCGATAAGTTAGGTCCAAGAAAGATCCAACCTCTTTGGTTAGGTCCATACATTGTCAAGTGATTCCTTGCGAAAAGGGCCTATGAGTTGGTATATTTTGATGGAGCTCCACTATCACAACATATAAATGGGATGTACCTCAAAAAATACTATGCTTGATCTCATGCATGGTACACTTCATACATAATGTCTATAGGTGTGTTTGAGTGTGTTTGTAGTGTGTCTTTTCATAGTTTTGCATGGTTTCTATTGATCCCATTCCCATTTACATTTGGTTTGCATATGTCGACGTCTCTCGAACCATACATTGGTTGTCATTAGGGGAATTTTGAGGTATAAAATGGGCCTCCTATTAAAAATATACAACCAAAATGAGCTTTATAAGTACCAATAGGATTCAATATGATGATGTCAACCATGGGGGATGATTCACCATTTTTGGAGTAAAAAAGTAAAAAGATTAAAAAATAATAAAATAATAAAACCACTTTTTAAACTCATATTTTCAACTTATCTCCCTAATGTTTTACTCAAATTTCCAGAGGGAGTACTCATTGGATGGAAAATTTAATTCCTCATCCAAGGAGTACCCATGTTGCATACTTTCGATGGAACCTGCTACACGAAAAATGAGAAATACCTGAAAAACGTGATTCCAATCATGTTTTTCATGTATTTCTCATTTTTAATGTAGCAGAGTCCATCCAAATTATGCAAAATCGACGCTCCTTGTATTAGGAAAAAAATGATGCATCCAACGATTTTTTCCACTAAAACTTGTAGTAAACCCATAGGGAGATAAGTTGAAAATACGAGTTGAAAAAATAGTTTTTTTCTTCCCCCCCTATAGTTTGATGATGTAATATAATATTATTTTATAATTTCCCTAGGAATCCCATTTTATACCAGCCCATTTTATACCTAAAAATTATCCTAATGGCTGATGGTACTATTCAAAGTACTCAGAACCTATGTTCTGCAGCATGGGTTGTCTTTGCTCCAAATGGCAAGCTGGTGAGTATACAAGAAATTTTCATTGGTCGATCGACTAAATACATCATTGAGTATAGAGTAGTGGCTGAGCTACTATTTGATGCTACTTCACATGGTATCTATCATTTAGTCATGAGACTTGACTCACAACTTGTGGTACAAAAACTTTCGAATTTCTATTCAGTTAGAAATCTAGCCATCCTTCGCATGGTTTTGAGAGTGCATCTTCTAGAAATACATTTTGATTTCATAAAATATGAAGACATCTCTAGAAAATATAAACACATTAGCAGATGGTCTAGCTAATAATGTTTTAGATAGACATTTGCAACGAATGTAAATAATTTTCAATTCACATCACATCATATTAAAAGCATAATAGGAACTAGGAAACACTAAAAACACACACACACACACACACACACACACACACACATATATATATAGTCTGATTTTATAAAAACTTGTGCCCCGAGACACATATGGCTACATCGCTCATATGAAAAACTATATGCAGAATATAAGTATACTAATTAATGGTGCTCATGATAAAAAGACACTACACGAGATATATTATACAGTAATTGACTAATATGGCTTGGAACTCCGATAGTGTGACATTAAAGTTTCTTGGGAACCTTATCAACTACGGGCTCATCAACCCCATGGCTCAATCCCTCCATGTGGAATTTTACCTTTGATAGTATCTCGACTACGTCAAGATCGTGTGGCATATCCTGTCCTACTGTAGTGACCAGTACTGGTACCACTGGCTCCTCATGTGGTTTTCCTCTTGCATGAAAGAGATATGATGCACCCACTAGTCGAACTGGTCCAACATATGCATGAAATATAAAATATTTTAGTTCTAGAAACATCAAAATACACAAAAAAATCCTAAAAATTTCAAAACCTTAATGGTCGAAATATTTTTACCTAAAGCATCACATTTCTCACCCTCAGGAAGCAGGAGCTCAAGATCATCACAGAAATCCATCACTGTTTAAGGATAATCATCGATCATGATGAAATATCTTTGCAACTATCGAAATAAGGCTGGTGAAAACTTGATTGTCGACATACCTACATGTTGGGAGATATGATCTATCAACCTCCTCATCCATGGTACCCTCGGATTGACAGGCTTGAGTATAACCTGCTGAGATTAAAGTAATGGCACCAGATCTAAAGCAAAGGAGACTAAAATTGAACAATAACCAAAGTTTTTCAACTTTCCCTCTTTCACTTTTTCTCAATTATTCCTTCATATTGACAAGGAAACCCTCACTCCGATTGAACATTGTTGTCTCTAAACATTCTATCCCATAATGCATGTACGATCGACTCCTTACATGGAGCGCCATGCTACCTTTCAATCTAGTAATGATAAATAAGATCATCCTCAAAGGTAACTTCGTCACATCTTTGATATTGATATTTCCATCCCTAGTAGGTTGAGTTCGAGCTCTATAATAGGTGTTGATATAGTATTTCGTGGTCTCCCCACCACTCCTCCCACCTAGAAGAGAGATGGGGGAGCCCTTCTTGGATAAAATTGTCAGAAAGTAGATATCATCTATCTTTATCTGAAGAGGATATTCCCCAAACTTGGACGCATGTACCTGAACATTCCATGAATGAATGGGATGTTTCAATAACTCCATTTGTTTCCTCATACCATGTAGCTAAATGAATCTCAACAATCCATAGTTTTTTAGTGTCGGGATAGTGACATGATCATTTTCTCTAATAAAATATTTCTCTTCATGTTTTGTTTCTCACCAAATCAATGCCATTTTTTTCTAATGAACACATGAAACATAAAAAAATGATTCATTAGGTTCCTTTTCATGCAAAAAATATGACAAAATTTGAGGGAAAATTGATGAAATATTGATCATTTTGCACCCAACGTACCCCTATAGTGAAAACTAGAGTGTTGCACCTCTCCTAGTAGTCATAGTCTGCCTAGGTGCAATGAAATTTTCAAGACAAGGGTGGGGGGGGGGGGGTGTGTTGGTCCTAGGGCAAGTTTTTGGTTCAAAAATCTTACTATTGAAGGTAAATGTGAAATGGTAAAAATGAATGGTCAATTTTTGTATATATGGTTATTTGTTGCATTATTTTATTCAAATTTAATGTTTTGACCTAGATATGCTTCATTTTTACTATAAAATAGGCATGTTTAATCCTTTTTGTGGTGTTTTGAGTAGGTCGAAAACAATTAATGATGTTTTTTCATGCTTGAAATAGGTTATTTTGACCAAGGAGTATGCTTTTATCACAATTTTTGGACTCTATAAACCTACGAAAAAGGAACCCCTTGAAATCCTCTTTTAGCTCTTTTCAGACTCCCAAAACATGAAAATATTGTTGAGTACTTGCCTTTTTGAACTCATTATACTATGCGAAGAGACATCTACTCAATATAGGTTTAACACTTTTTGTGACTGCGATGGACTATTTATGAAAAAAGAATACCTTAGTCGAACATGGCTAAGAGGTTCTCGTCGGTATTTTTTTATACATTTTTTGGACTTAAGATACTACTTACGAAAAGGAACATGTGGATTTTTCTTTTTCTCCCTTTTTTCAAACTCTCTAAACATGAAAAATGTGTCGAGTTTTACCTTCAATGGACTCATTAAAACATCAAACACCAATGGGCTTGTCGAACATGACAAGGCCCAACCACTCATTCTCAAGGTTTGTTAAAAATACTTAGACAGATTCATATAAAGGATGAAATTACATATCAAGCATATGATATCCTCCTCAATATTGTTAAAAAATTAAGAGTTACTAACTAGTATGGTTGGGTAATTTGGGAAAACATGGTACTCCATTTTTCTGATGGCATAGAGTCACTCATGAACACGACAGTCTTCCACTTCATGTCTGTAGCTGTTGGTTTGTGTAATATTCTTATCATTTGGTTTATCATACCTTTTCATATCCTTCGTCTTGGTTTTGGGTTAATTCTTCGAACTCCATTCAATAATGGTATGTCTCCACAAGAAGTCATTTTAGTTGATATATGTCGCAATACTCTTAAGCCATCATTCCATGTTTTCCTTTTCCTGATCCATTTATATATCATTGTGATTCTATCTCAATCATGATACATGTTTCATGTCATTCATGGGGGGTACATCAAGGTGCTCATGCAACAAGTCGGTTCTTTCAACATCAGTACATCATCCAAGAATTTGACTTAGAAACACCCCTTTGGTACCTTGGTTCTTGCATACATCAATGGAAAGTTTCCTCGTTCTTGGGGGCATGTTTACATCATTAGCCTTCAACAAAAAGATTATTTGTGGTGTTTGAAATCAACCTATTTAATCACAACATATAGATTGCACTGTAGTAGCTTGAGAGCCATTAAGATCATCGGCGGTTTATCTCATGTCTGTTAACGAATTACATCATTGACTGGTAATCATATGGTTTCTACCATGTTCGGCCCCATCTTATTAATTCACATTGTTAGATTCATAAGTTGGTTGGTTTCATGAACGAAATAGAAGACCCTGGATCTAGTTTCGTCCATATGGGCTGAAATTTCAGGAGTTAGCAGAGATCTGAATTTGAAATGGTTGTGATCATATAGACTGTCATCCAGTCATGGGTCCACCAGTTGCATCTGTGGATGTGTCTTTTGATCACTATACATGTTATGTTTTCTTATGTGCTAAGTATGGGTATGCCTCCCTCGGCAAAGAGATGTTATGATCTAAATGTATTGTAACACATTTAGCTCAGTGGTTGTTCTTGATCCCAACTTGTCACAAGGTAAATCACTTTAGTCATTAGTCATCACTTCTAAATTTTCATTTTATGGGGAATTATATTATAGGCCATTTTTTCACATCCAATCATTAGGCCTCCTAATGGGATCAATCAAAATACTATTCCCCCTTGTAAACATCAGTGCACAAATCCCTAAGTGAACCTCATTCATTTCCTATAATTTCTTCCTGAACTGTCTCATTTGGGCCAGTTTTAGTACTAACGCTCGATGGCCTTCCCCTGAACAGTGTTCACCTATAGGTTGCATTACTTTGGCTAGCGTTGATCACCTACAAGTTTCTCCCCTTTGCAACTGCTTTGATTCTAGAAATTCAGGAAAAAGAGACAATTTACGGAAGCTTCCTCTTCCACAAGCTTCCAGAATTTGTTACAACCATTTACCTTGGATTAAATTTTTGAATCATATCTCATCCTTCTTTGGATTTTCCATCCATTATCCTTTGATCCCATCCTCCCATCAAAGTAATATCTAAAACCTTAGATTCATAATTGGATAAGAACTCCCAACATACCCCACTCATCTCTATATTTACTACCTTTCATATGGAGGGGGTTGTCTTTTGGAGAGTGACTCTACCCTTATGTTGTTCAGGTGAGAGGTTAACATTCCATGCATTTAGGGTGATTGGATATGCATGTTCTAACAATGAACGGAAAAGATAACTTGGATTAGGTCTTCTACATGATCAACACATCTTTATGGTTGTCATCTCCTTCCATTTATATTAATGCAAAAATTTATTTGTTTTCGTATATGTGACTGTCGTTATTTAACTTATTTCAATACCATGCTGATATATTGAATATAGTACTTAGAGTATACTACATAGATCTCATAGTTTCTTGGTTTGTGTTACCTGACTGTATAGGTTCTAATTTTGGCAATCGGAGCATTTGAGCTCAAGAAGCAACAAAGTGTGTGATATATTCCAGGTAGGATTCATTCCATCATATATTTGTTTTAAGGAAATAATTGTCTTCCATCTATCTATGTTGTTCTGGGTTGGTCATTAAACCTATGGGAGATACTTTTTTCCTCAATTGTAAATCCCACATAACACTTGGGAATAGATGAAACCCCAGTAGTAGATTGTCAAGTTATAGCATTGTTTCATTTGATGATGCAACTTGATGTATTACTGGATATCCAAACCTTTTGGGATCATGCAATTAATTCACAATTAAATTTCACTATTATTGGGTGTTTTTGGTTCCCTCCTTTATTATTATACCTCTTATTATATGTATATGTTGAGAAACTTATGGACCTGGGTCTGAATGTTATGGATGTCGATAAGCAGAACCAAACAATTGTCAATTAGACTGACCTAGCCAGGAAAAAAACAAACAATAGGGGTTTTTATTATTAAGATTTCTCTTTCATGTCCCTTGTGTGTAGAATTATCAATAATTTTACCCCCCTCATTAGAAATTTTGATGTCTAAAATGGGCCTCCTAAGGAAATAATAAAATAATAGCTAAACCAATAAAATAATATTTATGAATTTGCAATTCACTTTTTGCGCCACAATCCATGTAACCATAGTTAAACTCAATTCAAAAATTGTACCAAAATAAAATTAATAATTTTATTATTATTGATGTGACTATAAATAAAAATGATCTTTTCAAGAAAAATTCATTATCATTGAACAAATAATGCATTTGTCCTTTGTACTTAAATAACTTAAAATAAAATATAAATATAAATTTATAAATTCTTAATTATATTATATGTTATTAATTAAAATTTATATTATTTAAATTGTATAATAACATGTAATTAATATATTATATAAAAATAATATAATATAATATAATAAATGTATAGGGATATGCATTGTTTCTTTCAAGAAATATGAAATGACAATAATATATTTTTATTCAAAAAGTGTGAAATGACATTTATTATGATTACTTTACTTTGACTTTAAAAGTACTTAGAGCACTACCATGGTTAACCATGAGTTTTTATCCACCATTGAGAATGTGACAAGTAAGTACCTTTAACTCAAGCAATGCCACCTCAACCATTAGGGATGATGTCATCCCTAAAATGTGATTGGTTCTCATAAAGTGAATTTTGATTCTTATGTTTTCCTTCAGGAGACATTTAGACCTCAAAATTCCCCTAATCGCGAGGATTTTTCAAAGTTCCGTCTTTGTAAAAATGAGAAAGGATCTAAGAGGTAGGAGTTTGGTTTTTTATTTGAAGATTATGTAGAGATTGGATTGTATGGAGCATAAATTCTCCCTTATAGGTTTCCTTTTTGTGTGCCTATGAGAATATCTACATTGAAATTTATCATAAAAGTCTTAAATATGGATCAAATACACTTTTTCCCAGCGAGAAAAGGATTTCTTTTAAAATTACGAAGGATTGTTGGCCCATTTGTTGTAAACAATACACAAGTAGCAGAGGAAGTTGAAAAAATGCTGCAAACAATGAATTTCAAATAGGGAGAAAAATTGTACTATGGTCCACATAATATCATCTCAAATAGGAGGTTAGAGATATCTTGTGGCCATTGTATCAATGAACCCAATATTGAACTGTAAAAGCTAGAAAATGGTGGCTTGGTTGAGACACAAGAAAGCATGGAAGTAGAAAATACTCTCCACACTGAAAACATATTAAAAATAAGTGTTGTTTTTGTCATTTATCATGAGGGAGAAATTTATCATGGTAGAAAGAAGGAAAGAACAAAATGTGGTGAAATATAATTGAAGATGCTCATGGAAAGACCTTCCAATCAAGTTGGTTTCTAGTTACAACTAGGAGGAATGAAATGTACACGATAATATCCAATCCCTAATGAGGAATAGCATAGTTATTTGAGTGTTGTGAAGGAAACTCATGAGAAAATTGAAGAAGCAAATAAGAATATAAAGTCCAATTATTTCACCCAATTAGAATCTCAATCCATCTTTGGTTATTAAACTAGACTTGTTTTACCAATGGATTTGGAAAGAAAGCAATTGATATTTTATTTTACAGATCTTGTTCCACAATAAATTTCGTCTAGAGTTGTTTTTAGAATAGTCTATTGAGTCTATGAATACAAGGGACATTCCATTTACAGAAAAGATAAACTTGTAGAGGTAGATAGGAGAATTGATATACAATGATCTCAGAAAATCATCATTGGAAGCAAGTAAAACCAAGGCATTATTGGGAAAGATAATTGATCAATTGAAGTTGGAAAGAGATATTTATTAAGCTCTTCATATTAAAAATGAGGAACTCAAGAAGTTGATTATTAATCTTGGGGTGAATCAAGAGGATAAGATAGTTGTTCAAGATTTTATTTAAAGTGCAGAGTCTGTGATTCAATATTTGAGAAGAGAATTGAAGCCCCAAAGTTAGAGCATTTTGAAAAAGAAAGGAGATTCTGACTCATGAACTTGTGGAGAGAAATAAATAGGTGGCAACACTTAAAGAGCTCAATGCATATTTAAAACATAAGATAGATAAACATGTCTACATAGTTGTGGTGTAGCCGGACACTGAATATATGTTGTCCCTATATTACTAATTTAGTCCCTTATTGTTATTAGTGTAGCCCCCTTATTGTTATTGTTTTACCCCTGTAACCCCAATATTGTTATTATTGTGCCCTTACATTATTATTGTTAGGTCGGCTAGGATTATATTTGTGGCCCCATGGACTCCTATATATAGATGGAGGTTTTGGTCATTTTTATCATCAAGGAATTGTTCACCATTTATGTAAAGTATTGGAGGTTTCCTAAACGTTTGATTTCTAAGGCATTAGTCTCTCTTTTCTTCTATTTTTGGAGGTGGTTTCATAACATTTGGTTTCGAAGCTTTGGATTCTAGGGTTCTTGCTCCCGAACATGTCATCTGAAATTTTATCTAACACTTTTGATATGAAGGTTCGGAAAGCGAGAGATTTTTAAATATCGGTAAAGTCTTGAAGACATTAATGAAGTTGGGATGTAGTTTGCAACATTTTCGGAGATATGATCTGTGGAAGTTAGGGATTTTTGCCTGTTGCTAAGTTTAACCTAGCAATTGATCGTGGAATTTTCACAATCAATGTTCTTCTACAAGGGTTGAGAAAAGTTGAAATTTTCACGGAGCGAAAACGGAATCTCGAGGAAAGTCTTGGGAAAAATTTCGAGGCTTGAGATTCATCTTCGGAGATAAGGTCTGTGGAAGTTAGAGATTTTGGAGCTCTCGATTTCATCACCAGAGGCACTTCATAACTCTCTCTACGAGCATTGAGTTGAATATGCAAAATCAGACATAAGTACACGGACTGTGGTTTCCTACGCCTTATCAATTTCGAGGCCAAAGGAAATAGTGATCAAACATACACCATACAAGGTAGCTCTACGGTAGTCCATAATTGGGTCATTGTGGGAGATTTGGCTCAACTTTGCCTTGAAGAATCAAATTATAGGTTAGACTTTGTATTGGAATTTGAAGATTAGGAGGATACCCTGAGGGCCCAATTTTAGATATTGGATCAAAATCATGAAGATAATTGATTCAATATCAAGCTCCTCAAAAGCAAGAAAAAAGTTTGTATTTTTCGAATTACATAAGTCTCATTTGAAAAAATTAGTTTGAATTTATTCAGGAGCATATTGAAGAATAGATATAGGTATTGAGTTCTAAAATGTGCTCCCTAAAAATAATTCTTTTGTTAAGCCTTTAGAGAAGGTTTCTTTGCTGCAATTCATGAAGACGAAGAAGTACGACATAGAGATATCAAAATTACAAGATCAAGTGCTACAAATTTCGCTGTCGCAAAGAAAAAGGCTGAGGCAGAGTTTGGAATAAAGGCATGGAAACTAAGATGGATGACATGAGCCAAAATTAGATGAGAAAATGAAAAACAACATGGAAAACATGAAGAATGATCTAAAATTAGACATTGAAGGGTTTGGCAAAGTTGATAGAAAATGGCTACCAATGGCAAAAAAGCTAGTGAAAACTATGATGAGAACAAAATAAATGTTAATTGTGATTTCATAAAACTCTAATGTTGGATGGAAGAACCACCATATTCCAAAAATGGATGTAAGGAATTTTGATGGCAAAGGATCTTGTAACATGGATACTACGGATGGAGCAATATTTTGATCTCAATAATGTAAAAAACACACAGTACGCATTGCAACTTTACATTTACAAAAAAATACATTTGTATGGTATCGATGGATTTTCTCTCGTAAAAATTGTCACTTGGTCGATTTTATGGAAATATGGCAGTTACGAGATAAAAAAAAGAAACACCTTCTTTAGCCAATTGATAAATCTCAAGCAAAAAGCATTTAGTGGGGGAGAACATTGAGGACTTACAAAAATTGAATATAAAGATAGTGACGGTGAGATTGGTATGTTATGTAGACTTTAAAGGATAACATCTAGCATGAAGTTCGCATTTGAACGATTCATTGGAAAAGGAATTCGGTTTGATAAGAAAAATTGAATGTAAGGTGTGGCGACAAAGGCCTACACTCACATATATAAAGATGGAAGTGTTGCTACCTAGACTTCCACAACCGACTAGGTTGACACCACAACAATTGGAAGAAAAAAAGAAAAAAGGGAAGCACTGGAGTTGTGATAGAAAATACACTGAGTCATAAGTGTGATGAAAAAGAAATTGTTTTACATAGATTGTTGGAGGAAAGATAATGAACAACAATATTCAAAAAGAAGAGGATATACACAAGGAACCAACCTAGAAGAGGAAGAAATGAGTACGAAAATATTTAGCTAATAATACATTAGCGAAAATTACCACTCGTCGAAACTCTCCAAGATAGAAGGATGTATCAATAAGTTAAAGGTAATAGTGTTGATTGATTCGGGTAGTACCCATAATTTTCATTGTAAGGTAGCCAAGGGTGGTTTTTCCTGCCCGGCCACCGGAATGTCAAGCGATGGTTGAAAATGGAGGAAGCATAAATTGCTCTAGAAAATTCCATAACATGTTATTATGAAGATATTATTGAATACTCCAATGCTTTCCATTCCAATGGGAGGGTGCTCATGTTATATTTAGGAGTACAATGGTTGTCTTTGGGGACGATACCTTTAATTTTCAGAACTTTTCTTCAAACAAAATTTCGAAGGGCGTCGAATTACGGGGTATCACGGGGGAAGGTAGGAAAGATAATAAGCTCTAATGTTATGGCGGTGGAAAATAACAATGAGGGTGTAATTACACAGAACAACATATTCGTTCCCAACATCAAAATCATCTATTTAAGCAGGTATCCAAAAATTCTTGGACAATCATTCCAAGGTATTTGGGGAAACTCCCAAGGACTCCCACATGTGTGGTCATGATCATTGCTATTCATTTCAGTTCTTCAAGTGTATCCAAATATCGCACTAGATATCCTTGTATCAAAAAAATAGAAATTGAATGTATCATTGTGAAATTTTAGAGGCTAGTATAATTTAATCTAATTGATTCCTGTATCAATGATTTTAATAAGGATGGATCATACCGCATGTGTCTAGATTATGGGAAGCAATAAACTTACATTAAAATATAAGTTTTCTCATTCCTTTGATTGATGAATTGTTGGATGAATTGTAAGAATTTAATGCAAGGTTGGATCTTTGTTTAGGATATCATAAATTAGTGAAGATTGAAGAATATTTTTGAAAATAGTATTCGGGAACTCATGAGGGGTCGTTATGATTTTTGGTCACGCCTTTGACTTTACCAATGCACCTTCTACATTTCAAGGGTTGATTAATTTAGCTTTCAAACCCTTCCTTAGAAAATTTGTTAGTATTTTTTGATGATATACTAATCTACAATAGGTCTTGGAAGGATCATGTTCAACATGTTGACAAGGTGCTCAAACTTTGGAGGAGAAACAATTATGTACGAAAACATCCAAATGTTTCTTTGAGTACGAGGTAGAATGTCTGGTCATATTGTATCTCAAAAGAGGGTGTTAAGAGTTGACCCCAAAAAAATCAAATCCATTAAGGAATGGAAAGTCCCCACAACCATAAAGCAATTGTGAGGATTTCTCGAGTTAACGGTATTCTTTCAAGTTTTTAAGGGTGTGGGAGAATAGAAGCATCTCTAACAACATTATTGAAGAAAGATGCATTTTCATGGAATCTGAAGCAACTAAGGCCTTTGAATATCTTAAAGAAATGTGCCTATGCCGGTCTTAGCTACGAGACTTCCACAAAAACCTTTATTGTGGAATGTGATGCCTTGAGAATTGAATTGGTGTTGTTTTAATGCAAGAAGGAGACCCATTTATTTTGAAAATCCAATCATTCAAGGAAAGTATTTACATAAAGCTATTTATGAGAAGAAAATGTTAGCAATACTACATGCATAAAAATGAGCGACCTTACTTAATGGGAAGACACTTCAAGGTAAAAACTAATCATGATAGTCTGCTTCCTTTTGGAACAAAGAATATGGAAAGCAGAAATAGGTCACAAAGATGTTGGTTATGACTTTGGAAATAATCCCCAAAGAGGCACAAATGTTGTTGTAGATGCACTCTCAGAAAAGATAGAAGAGGGTGGGCTTGTTGCTTTACTGCATTACTGTATCCAACTGAATTGGATGTTGAAGCAAGGGATGAATGGAAGAAGGATGAGCTTGATATGGACACTCATTTAAACTGTGGGTCTTGTTGTCTAGGTAGTTTAATTGGAAAAAATGATTCCTTGTTAATTCTAATGTATTTATATCTTTGTAAGAATTCCAACTAAAGCAAGGAAATATTCTTTTGGAATTGCACACTTCTCCTTTAGGAGGACACTCGGAGATTTTTAAACTTGCCACGGGGGTAAAGAAAGAATTTTTTGGGAGGGCCTTAAATTTGATATTCAAAATTTTGGTAGAATGTACATTTCCAGCAAAATATATTTGAGACAATTTTCAGACCTGGTCTTCTACAAAATTATCATTTCAAATTAACTTTGGGAGGAAGATTTCAATGGATTTTATCACCTGAGGTTTACCTAAGTTTGAAGGAAAAGAGTGTCATCATGGTGGTAGTTGATAGACTTACCAAGTATGCACACTTTTGTGCATTATCTCATCCATTTAAAGCAAATAGGGATTCCTACTACATTTATGGTCACAATTCAAAAGCCATAGGAAACTCAAATATTGTTGTGGCGATAGAGGATCCTTTCTCTTGAAATTTTTTTGGACGGAGATTAACAACATTGGGGTACTCAATTAGCTCTGGCTCATCTTATCATCATCGTCTGATGGCCAAAATAAGATAGTGAATAAAGTTTTGGAAGGATATCTTAGATTTTTTGTATCTAATAAAAACTCAATGGGTCAAGTGGTTACCTCTCATTTGAATGGTGGTATAACACTTCCTTCTATCTTTGCGGCAAAAATGACCCCATTTATGGCACTTTATGGAGGATGTCCCCTTCATCATCATATTGAATCGTTCTAGCTGACGATTAAGAGGTCTGTGAGCATCGACAAGAAGTTCTCCAACTCTTAAAGGATAACCTAAAGTTGGCACAAAATTGAATGAAACAACGGGTAGATCAACATCACGGTAAGGATTTTTTTTTTTTTTTGTAGGAGGCGGTTATTTTACGGCTACAACCATACAAAAAAATGTCCCTCGAAACGAAGCTAAGAAGGATGATTATCACCAAAGTACTATGGTCCTTCTGAGGTGTTTCAAAAATATTGAGTACTATGGGATACAAATCGGAGCTTCCTACTTCCTCGCGAGTGCATCTAGTTTTCCATGTTTCATGCTTAAAGAAGGTTATAGGAAGAAAAATTTTTTTCAGTTCGAACAATATTGCCAGAACACAGTGAGGAAAGAAAAAAATCATAGAACTGGAAAGATGCAGCAGGCAAAATTTCATTCAAGGCTAGTCAATTTCGGAGTATCTCGTCAAGTGGAAGAACTTACATTTACGAAGATTCTTGTAGGAGGATGATAATTTTATACGAGAAGCACCCCGAGCTACTCAAGCATTGGGGACAACAATTTTTGAAGAAGGCATGTTAGGTCCCTATATTACTAGTTTAATCACTTATTGTTTTTTTTTCTATGTAAAACTAATTCTATTATGTATAAAAGTTATTTAGTATAAAACTACAGGTATCGGTATATGAAACTGTCCTTGAAGCAGTGAATAAACTAGTCAAAGAGAGTACGGGCCCCGCCTAGATGAAACCGGTCCTTTTAAAAAAAAAATATTTTGGCCGCCCTTGAAAGTGAAACCGGCCTTAAGTTCATACATAACGAGAGTAACCTTAGAAATATGTATTGAAAGTAACAATCCCGAGCCTTTCCGAAATTTGGCCTTGAGAAAGGAAGCAAAAAGTTCAACGATGGCCCGAACAAAAAAAAAAAGGCTTTGGAGAGTTTGTGGTGAGAGTGTCACGGTGGCGGGCTGGAGATAGGTTTCCACAGTCTTCTTTTTATAATCATTTAACTGCTATCGTCCATTCCTGCTTTGGGGGCGCCTTCCATGTCGGTGTGTTCCCAACCTCACTCGGTGCGTTCTGGGGAGGAGATTGGAGGGCCGTGGCCCTCATTGAGAAGCTTGAGACACGGGGGGCGAGGGGGTGGCTATACGGAGTTGCGGGCGGGGTTGGGAGTCTCTTCCGTGGAGAGTAACGGTGATAAATGCGGTGATGTGGGTGCGGCCCCCGAGGAGCATTTGAATCGAAATTCGGCACGCGGGAGGATTGCCGAATGTGGGGACTAACATTCTCGCGGAGATAGGAGGGTAAAAACTTATTCTTTGGAAGAACGAGAATGCGAGGGGTGGTAGAAGCGGAGCGACACAAACATTTTAAAAGGAGGCGGCCTCATCCTCTTCCTCTTAGCTTCGTAGCTTCGGACTGAACATGCTCCTCGTTAGCAAAGGAAGATCCGGGCGGAGCTGAGGGAAGGCGTGATAAGTGGCAAGGCCCCAAGTTCTCGACGTGTGCTGCATTCTGCGGCGGAGGCGAGGGCATGGATACGAGGGCGGGGCGATGGAGACAGAGTAGAATGGACGGGCAGAAAACTGGGGCCTGGGAGAGAATTAAACTGCTCTTTTGAAGATTGCCGGTCGGCACAAAAAGGAGAGTCGAGACCACCAATATGATGCGCGGGCGCCATGTGAAGAGGTTAACACTACGGAAGCCGTGTGAGAAGTGATGCCTAAGTGGCTCAAAACATGCAAGCGAGGTGCAGCGATGTCCGGTGTGCGTTGTCGCACTGGATTACGCAAAACCGAGGAGGCATTCCGCTGGGAGGGGAGACGGAGATCCGCCACAATCACGACGGTCGAACCATCCCGAATGAGCTCCATGAGCGAATAACGCCGCCATATGTGAGAATTAAGTAGTGATTCGTTAAGAAAATTAACGTGCGCCGGCCCCAAGGGACTAATGTTTTATAAATGCTTGTATAGAGGGCCATATGGGCTTCCCAGCAGAGCTCCTTTGGGGGGTTGCGCGAGGACCCATGGCATCCTCAAACAACTCGGAACATCACATCCCAGGAAATTCCCTTGTTGTTTATTAGTGTAGCCTCTTGTTGTTATTGTTGTGCCCTGTAACCCAAATATTGTTATTATTGTTGCCATTATTATTGTTGAGTCGGCTAGGATATGTTGTTGTTTGTGGACTCTATATACTGAAAGAGGGAGTTTTCGTCATTTGTATCATCCGATATTTGTTGTTGTGTAATGTCTTGAGTTTCCCCTAAGTGGCCGTTCTAAGGTGTTGGTCTCTCTTTTTCTTCTATTTTTGGAGATGGTTTCATAACAATATCCCTTCGAAAAACTCACCGACGCATTATATGAAAAGAAATTTAAGAAAAAATTCAAAGGGACAGTTTAAGAAAATACGAAGTCTATTTATTCAAGGAGAAACGGAAGCATAAGGAGGAGACAATTAAACATTTCCGGAGAAAATGCAACCCAACGTACAAGTAATAAAATTCAACTTCTTATGAAATTAAACAATTAAAAGGGTATTAAAATGAAATATGTCTCTTATCCAAGCAAGAGAGATCATACGACGACGACATTTATGGGTTAAAAGAAATTTGGGATCATATGGTGGTCATGGTTGAAGAAAATTCAATTATTAAGGCTACTAAATCTATCATTTATACTAATAAATATGGAGTCATAGGAAAGTTATCAATCGGCCAAAAAAATATGATTGATTATTTGAATTCCAAAATCTTCTGCGATTGGGGGGAAATGGACATTGTAAACAAAATATTTTTTTGTGTTAGAGATAAATAAAATGGTGCGGAGTAAACATATATGGGAAGAATATAGAAATAAAGCTGTTGGATGTAAGAGAGTCATTGGTAAGTTTTAGTTATAATTTTGACAAAAGGAAGTTCGAGGCGGGGTTACACTAATATTGGGACCAACGGGGAAATCTCCTCCCTTGTGAGTAATATGAAACATTTCTAGTGGAGGATAAGAGTAAGATAAATGTTTCTCATGGAAGAATTCTTTTAAAAAAGGAACAAAAATTGTAAATTACTTGCATAGGTATTTGATGATTATGGTTAATAAAAACTCTTTTCATTGAGAATCAATGTAGAACAAGGTAACCAATTTGAGATAGTTTACAATAGAATGGTGTAGTGTCAATTCTTCACACTATGGAAGAAATGTTCATAATTTAGTTTTCACAACAAAGAGTTCGGTGGTGAACCCTGCAGTTTCCCATTCAGCAGCCTATTAGAAACCTCAGTCATCAAACAACTTGTTCTAATTCCCTTCATTCAATTTGGAAAATATGTCATTTTGTAAGTTCAATTTAAATAGTTGAGTCTTTAAATTTCTTAAGCACATAATAGTTGAAGTGGTTGAAATGGTTTTGATGATTATCAGTTCATAATTTATTTAATTCTAGCAATTTACCAAAATATGAAGGGATTATTTTTGAGGTTACTGAATTTAGCATGAAGGATATTTTACCTTTGTATATTCTGAAAGTTCTTTGGTATTCATTCTGGGATGATTTCAAATATTTAGCCAGTGTTAGGTATGTTTCTTTCTCTAGGTCTATTCATTCTGTGTTATTAATGTATAAATAATATGTACTCAGTTCTTTAATTAAAAAAAATCAATTTGTATCTAAACAGCTCATAATACTGATATCTAATTAAGTAACCTTCATTGCACTCACATTTCCTTTATCTCATTTCATTATTTGAATATTCTGTAATTTCATCCTTTGGTTGTCAAATATTGTATTGTTTCCACATTATACAATGAATCTTCCACTTTTTCTTTCTTTTATCAACTTGTACAATTTCGGTAAGAAATTTTCTACAAATAACATAGCCATCTTGGAGGGTTTATATTTTCGGCATTGGCTACCCATACATTACACTTCTAAGGAATATCTTTGAGAAACCATGAAAAATATATTATGAAAATATATTTCTTTATTTTCATATATGTTCTAGGAATTTACTTTATTCAACCGGAGGTTGTCCTACGGTTACAACATATTTTGGTGCCATTACGGGGGAATGAAGAATGAAGTTATTTTTTAGTGGTTTTTCATAGCTCATTTCTTCAATGAGAAAATAAAGCGTGATGGATGAATTTTTCTCACAAGTGGGAAGTTATAAGAAAAAAACCTTGGATCCAAGAAGACCCCACACATGATGAGATAATTCCCAAAAAATCCCACCTGTCTAATATGGAAAAAGGTTGTTTAAAGAAGGGTTTGGAGAAAAAATATCCCTGAGCCTAAAGTATTACTTTTTCTACCCTTGTTCTAGTTCTTTTCCAAGAATATCAAAGAAATACACCTGTGCTTTCAAGAAACTTGGATTTTCGTTGGGGAACTTTTCATCTCGTTTCCTTTCAGAGCGTGCTCTTGAAGAAAATTCCTTTGAGTCTATACTCTTTATTTCCCTATTGTGTCAAAATTCAAAGAGATAAATGTTGTTGACATTTCGAGTTCCATATCAAACTATTATTGCTATTATTTATCTTTTTCCAAGATTTCATTCTCTGCTCTCCTCTGCATTAAACAATAAACTTTTATACCTCAATTAGAAAACCACAGTTGTTTGAACTTTCTGTTAAATAGATATTATCCTCTAAAATTTTTCTCAACCGTGAATGAGAATTACTCAATATTATTTGAAGTTATTTTCAATATTTACAAGGAAGGAAGAAATTACAACGAGGAAGAAACATGTAGCTACTTCTGTACATTTGCGGAAGAGAACTTAAATGTTGAATATTCGGATGTGGTGATGAAGTTGTTTGTATAGTCTCTATGGAGAGGTTAGAAAATGGATTTCAAAAACATACGACAAATTCAATTAATACATAAAGGTTGGAAGTTTTTCTTTGAATAACAAAGATAAATATCATGGCTACTAAAAAATTTATTTCTTAAAAAATCCGTGAAAGTTGATAGAATTTGTCCATCTTCTTGAACACATGACAGTCATTAAATTCAAACTATCATACCATTAATGTAGTTTTGTGAAATTTTGAAAGACTTTAGTTGCGGGGGAGGAGGTCCCTACTATAGAATATATTCAAACATGTGCCTTATATTGAGGAAAAATTTATTTATTCTTCCGGAAAAGTGAAATAAAAAATTTATCATCTTGATAAGACAAATGGAAAATAAAAAGTTGGACGCATTGCTTATAGAATTTTCATAGAATTAGAAAGGTGGATGAGATGACCAAGGTCATCATAAATTTTTCAAACAAGTTAGTGAAAATAGAGCGGAGAATAAAAATCCTCCTAGGTAGATTCAACAAGGATGAATAGAAACTTTAATCCTGAGTTTAGAAGACCTCACTCTCCAAATTATGCGAGAGGGGGAGGAAGGATTAGAAATATCGAGGTGTAACCTCATGTATACCTTGAAGATGAACTAGAGGAATCATTGGAGAAAAATTTAGTGTTTGAAGAAAATTAGTCTTCCATGATATCAAAGGAGGAAGAAGAGGTGAGGAATTATGTGAGGATAATGTTGATTAAGATCATAAGTTATCTATGAGAGTGAAATTGATAATTATTGTAGAAGGTTTTTGCATATATATGGTGCGAAGAATTGCATAAGAAGTATAATCTGGAGATCGAGAGGAAAGAGATCCAAAACTCAAGACCAGAATGAAGAACCATCCCTAGAGACCTGCTCTGGATGAGAAAGGCAATTCAAATTGTCCATTCACAACAGAAGTCACTGCGATGAGTCGATAGATCAAGGTAAATAAGGAGAAACAAACAAATAAGCATGTAGAATTCAACAAAAAGTTCAAAAAGATAAATAAATGGAGGAAGAGTAAGAAAAAGAAAAGAGAAAAATGTGCATTATTTTAATTTTAAAAAGGATTTGGAATAAGTGAAAATTTCAATCCCATTGGATGAGCAAGAGAAAAACAACTTTTGCTTATAGAAAGTATATTACAAAAATTCATAAATTTATCTTGAGTTTTGTTACTCGAAGATACAATCAATCTTAAAAAAGAACGACCAATGGTGATGTTTTGTCCTCATGTGGAGAATGGAAATTTGAGCCAAAACTCTTTTTATATTAATGTTTTGATTCATTATTTCGAGTTTCACAAGCTGCATTCTCGACTCCAAGGAGCTCTCATAACTTGATTCCTCTTTATGTTATGAAAGTTGAATTTGAAAATCAAAAAACCATAATAAATTCTATGTTTGTTTGACTCCAAAAGAGTAAAGTGTGTAGTGCCAATAAAGGATTTTCTAGTTTCCTTAGAAAAAATCCTATTCATAAGCATTTTGATGGATGTAGTGGTGTGGACGTCAACAAGATTTGAGATGTTGCTTTCTAGATCTTGGTTACATGAGGATGGGAGTAGTTATGAAGTTTTGACTTACTTGTATTGTAATCCCAATATTAGGTCGAGAATAAAGAGAGGCTATACCAAGAATCCCGCATATTTGTTAATACAATTACTAAAGAGGGAAGTTCACATGTAATTCCCCAATATATATCAAGGATAAATATTTTCATGTTTTATCACGGATGTGAATGATGGAAATTGTTGAGGACACTCGGTGCAGTTCCTCTAACGCGTTGGCAAGCGATAAAAAATTGTGTTTGGAAATGATATTTTGATGGTGCATATTCAAGAGAAATGGTGCAAAGGTTTTGCTTTCCCCAAAGGGTGAAACGATCTCTCTTTCCTAAAAAATTGAATTTGATTCCAAAAACAATATGATAGAATATGAAGCTTTAATTCTCGGCTTGCAAGCTTCCGGGGAATGTGATGGCTTCTTGTTTGTGTTTGGAGATTCGAGTTAGTGGTAGAAAAATATGAGGTCGGTTTCGAGAAAAAACAGAAGGATCGGAGCTTCCCGAATAAAGTCAGCAGGACTTAGTGGACAACTTATTTTCAACATTTAATATTGAGTTTTTACCGGATATTGGTGACTCAACGCAATGATAGCCAACACTTTGAAACCTCCATAGAATCTAGGTTGAGATTTGAATTGTAAAATTATATGTAGGCCTTCTAACCTCTGTGTTCAAAGTAACAAGGTATTTAATGACACGGATGGATACCGAAAATATTGTTGGCGGTAGTGGAAGAGTTTTCTTCTTCCAGATTCAGTCGAAAGAAGAAAGAAGGTGATAATGATGAAGAACAAGAAGAAAGAGTTGAAGATGAGTTACGTTGGAAGAATCCTATTGCGAACAAGGTGCACAACTTAAAGAACATGATGCAGATGGTTTGGTTCATTTGGAATCTTGTTTGATGCAAATGGTGTTCTGACGAAAGTTACGAAAGAATAATTGGGAAGAAGACCTTGGTACTATATTGGCACTAAGAAGCATCCTAAGATTATAAAGAAGCTGGTAGAAGGTATTTCAAAGACTACAAACTTAGGCATGTTGATATGCTTAAGACTTATTTTGATATATTTTCTTAGTCTTATGAAGACAAAAAAAATATATAGGAATATAATATAGCATAACATTCCACTCAAGTAAGGGGTCATGTGAGGAATAGCTGCATACAAGAAAAAATAATGAACATATTTTTTTCCTTTGTTGCTTCTCCTTGAATTGAAAGAAGTGAAGAAGTTGTTTTGAAGCTGGGGTGTTATGCCATTGAAATATTAGGATTGGTTAGAAAGTTTGGTGCAGGGAAGAATGGGAAGTTCAACTATGTGTGGACTTCGAAATATGAACATGGCATCATTAAGAGACAATTACCCTTCCCAAAATGGATCAAATTTTGAAGATTGTCTATGTTGAGATTATATAATGATTGATGGGTTTTCGGATATAACAAAATAGATTTCCATCCATATGGCCAAAATAAGTCATCTTTCACAACAATGAAGAACTTTTCTGTATGATAATATGCCTTTTGATTTGATAAATGTTGGAGATACCTTCTAGAGGGTTATGGATATGCATACTGTTCGTGAAAAAATATAAGTTTTTAGTGATATATACGGATGATATACATTTTTCTAATATGGTGATGAAAATTTGGAACACTTGCAACATACTTTTGAAAGTGTAGTAAATATGGGATATCTCTCAATCTTAAGAAGTCATTTTTCTCTCTAGAGAAAGACACTATTAAGAATATTGTATCATAATAAAGTTAAAAAATTTATCCAAAGCATGCGAAATAAATTAGTAATATACCTTTACCCATAAATAAGAAAAGGAAATAGAAATTTTTTATCGGTGAATAATTTTTTAAGGATATTTATTCCAAATTATGTAAGATTATAATGGTGGACTCTATGGCAGAGGATATTTTCAAGGATTAATAAGGTTTTGGAGAAACTCCTATTTTGGTAAGGAGTCTAATTATCAAAAGCCTTTTTATATTTTATCTCTTGCTTCTCCTACTACAATTACAAAAATAATTTTGCAAAAGAATGAAGATAATGTGCAGCCTATGACATTCTTTATTGGGCTTGCATGAGGAAGCATAAGTAAAATGCAACATTTTAGAGAAGTAAGGTAATTTTTGTTAAAAGACTTTAAAATCATTTAGGACATATGTTTTAGAATCCAATATCATTTCATACTTATGTACCTAGTACAACTTTTAAAGATGTATTTACACAAGGAGATAGTGAAAGGAGAAGAGGTAAATATGTAACTAAGATACATGAGTGTAGAGCTGATGTTAAGCCAAAAATTATTAAAAGATGGGGATTAGCTAAGATCTTGATAGAAGCTGATTACTAGGAAAGTAGAAATAAATTGTTAATTGAAATTTCTTAACCAAAACTAGTTAATTGGAGAAGCGAAACCAATGAATAAGATAATAGAGTTTCTTATAAATATATCTTTGTTAAGTTTGGTATAAAAATATTTTCCTTTATTTATTCTTGTTAGCTATCCATCACATCTTGATATATAAAATATAAATCCATAAGAATGAAAGCCCACAAATATGTTATTATAAAAACGTCGGTTATATTGGAGGGATCTGATGATGTTTTGTTGTTGTGTTTGACATAGGAAGAAATGACTTAAATCATAAATGAATATCATGGTTGTGTCTCTGAGAGATTATTCTGAGTC
Organism: Pinus albicaulis; assembly: GCA_034641835.2. Lineage (NCBI taxonomy): Eukaryota > Viridiplantae > Streptophyta > Pinopsida > Pinales > Pinaceae > Pinus > Pinus albicaulis. The sequence continues at coordinate 69,070 of JAXQQM020080739.1, read as the reverse complement.
CCTGATCACAACGATTAAAATATTTAATGATGAACTTTTATTATTTTCTCTATTTTATGATGTGTATAAGTTGGTCAAATGTTGCAAAGAATGTAGGCTTTTTGTTGAAAATAAAAGTTTGCACCATTATAATCATTCTAGTTTTTGTGAAAGATCCTTTCATGGAAATAGGTTTGGATTTCATAAGGGGAAATAGAAACCCCACCTTCTAGTGGAAAGAACAAGTGGATTTTTATGACCACCGTATTCTTGTACAAATTAAGTGGAATCCATTCAACCCCGAATGCCAACACGGTCGGTGGTTATCAAATTTATAGAATAAAATATATTTGCTAGATTTGGTTGTCAAAAGTTGGTATTTTAATTCTCAAGTATTTAAATCTACAAAATTAAGTAACGTTGAAAATATAATGTAAACATCATTCACTACTTGCCTCTTATTATCCTAAAGAGATAGGCTGGTAGTCTGTAGTAAACTTTGGTTAGGATTTTGAATACGACTATTGCAAAAAACAAAAGAACTCAAATTCCAAACTTTAGTTTCTTTGGACGAAAACGGAGTGACAACCCAAAGGTCCACTAGAAGTCACCTTTTGAAATGGTATATGAATGATACATGTTTGAATTCGTGCTTCATTGTGTTTGTATTAAAGATGTGAGAGGGCTAATGCATTGACTAGTAGAATACATCGGAAGATGGAATTGAATGAAAACTAGCGAACAAAAGCGGTAAAAAATTGATCAATTATAAGAATAATGTAGAGGTATTTTATGAAAGGATAAGAATGTTTTTTAACCGTAGAGACTTTGTTCGAGGTGGGATGTCGAAGGAGGATAAGGAAAAACATAACTGATTTCGACCCCTTATGCTTTGGGCCTTTCAAAATAGTAGAAGTTTGAGTAATAACACCTTCATTAAGGAAAATCTGATGGTGAATTGTTGCAACTCCTGTCGATGAAAATAATGACATTACTCTGATGTTGATAATCATTTTTTTCTCATTGTAATTATTTTGTTTGTAGTATCCAATGTGCTTACTCATTGCATTGTCATAGCTACAATATGATTCTATGCCCAAGGTGAAGAGAGTATATACGATTTGTGATGTTTTCCGCTTTATATAATGAAGCGAGTGTTGTAGTTAGTATTCCTTTATACCAAAAACAATGGTAAATTTTTGTAAAATTATACATACTGAAAAAAAAAATAGAAAATAAGAAAATGTAGTTGAGAGACTCTTTATTTATGTCTTTCGAAAATTTAATGTCTTTCTCAAATAATTAGTGCATACTAAAGTATCAATTTCAAAGTTATATAATATGTTTAATCTCTGGTGGAACAACTTTAGTGTCGAACAGAATTAAAGTATGCATTTTTGGTGGTGGTGTCCATCACGCGAATACGGGCTTCATATATAGCAAAGCGAACGCTCTTCGTCACGGTCGTATGTGTCGGAGGTTCCCGAGTGCGGGACTTGGAAATTCGTCATCGGGGTGATTCGCTGAGTTTGATATTCTCGACTGAACGCTCACCGATGTGAGTCCCGCTACCCTTCGGGTGCCCTCGAGGTAGTAAATGGTTTTCACCTACACATGTTTACGCAAGCGAGCAAAGAATCATGTGGGTAGGTTTCCATGTTATCGCTCCACATCATCACCCACATTACCGCTCTTCATGCCACCTCACCCACCCTTTCACATCACCCCCACGTTGTAATCATCATCCATACGTACGCATTTTCCTCATTCCCATAACTCCTTTCCAACGCTTTGCCTATGAAAACCCCATTTTCGCCCAATTTAATAATTTTATTCACTATTTTCCATGCCAATTATTTGTTTTTTAAAAGTTGTATTTTGTCTTCAATTTCGCGCAAGACTACTAGGTATTTAAATAAACTTAACCACTCTATGAATTTTAAAATTAAATCAAAATGACTAAAAAACTGTTGACTGGATGCTTAGACCCAAATTCCTCTTAAGGACATTGAACATGATATATTTTACCTTGTCTCTACACTCGGTTAATGGAAATTCGTCGAGAATCTCATTTGTAACCAAGTAGAGTTAGAAATGTCGTCTAGAATGGTCATGTTTGAAATGCGCGAGAATGTACTGTGACCAAGAAGAGTTAGAAATGTCATCTGGGAGAATGGTGTGAGAGTTTGGTTTCAGTATTTGAAATTATACCTCAAACATACTTGTTTCCATAATTTATTATTGGACTTTGACCTAATCCTTGTATCCACATGGGCGTGCACGTCACGAATTCTATGGGAGAAAAAACATTTTCCGTTTACACTCATTTATTCAATTCACCCAAACTCTTCATTTTTCTTCGATGAAAATCTAAGATTCCTTTCTGCGATGAAACCCACAATGTCACGTCATTTTTTACAAAGTCTCATGACCAAAAATATGACACTTATAGAAACTTAAAATGCAAGAATGACACATTTTCAACGAGTGACGGGGGGTCTGCATACGGATTTGACGTTAAAGAAAAAATCCTTCAGAGAATCGGCTATCACGGGGACCAATGCTTTTCCTCTGTTGTCTCTTGTGCGGGTCCCTCGAGCATTGGTCTATTTGACATTTTGTTGTGATGAATTTCCGGTTCTTTGTCAGCTGCATATGGGTATAATATAAGATATTCAATGAATGGAGTTTACGTGGAAGGGGAAATAACGATTCAACCATGATGATGGTGTAAATGTATAAATGCGAGCATAGCGCGAGATCGAAAATGTAAAAATATGTAACTCTTGATTGCCCGGCGTATTAAAATATTTTTATCCTTTTATTTTGTTTTTGATGAAATCTATTTTGTATTCACTAAGTCACATTTAATTATTTCAACCCAAAATTTATAGAAAAAAAGGGTCTTGCATGCAACAATGTAATTGCATTTAATTATTTCAACCCAAAATTTGGAAAAAAAAAGGTTTTTGCATCGACATGTAATTTTCCATTTCTTTCAGGTTTATTATTTTTAATTTAATAATTTTCATTTCCTTTATATAATTTAGAATGTTTTCCATTTCACTACTAATTTAGAAATTCTACTATTAATGTATTCATTTTATCATTTTAAGAAACATCCACATAAATAAACAGCAACAAAATTATATCTTAGAATTAAGTTCCAATATATCATCAGTTTAAGCATCCCAATTTAGCACTTATAAATTTTAAAGAATCAAATATTATTCATGTTCAAACATCAAGCTATTAACCTAGACATAAGCCTATTTGGTATTTTTCAGATTCATTTTAATTTGAATTTTCATACTAAAATAAAATGAATAGGAAAAAATGTGAAGCCATTCCTCCCTATTACATATATGAATTGTATATAAAAACATGTCTTGTGATAGAATTATCCTAAAAGTAAATGAAAGTTATTATATGGATACCTTCCTTTCGCTAACATGTATATTAAATGCGATGCTCCTTATGGTAAATCCTTTTCTTTCTAATGACTTTTATTATAAACAAATTATTTTATATTGATAGAATTAATGAACGGAATGAAAAGTACATGATTTAAGAGGGAGTAGTGTGTGTTAATGGGTTTTGTGTGGCTATGTGCCTAACACAAATTAGTTTGCATGTGATAGTGGGGCAAATGAGATTTCCCACATTTCATTTCTCACTTTACTTCCATGACATGAATAAGCAGAAATGATTAGTCGAGTAGAGACATGAATAGCCTAAAGGAAGAATGCAAGAAAATCAAGGAAGATGATTGGGTGTAGCAAGATATTATATATAGATAGAGAAAGATAGTTAGAGAAAAAGAAGGCCATGCATAGGAACAAGTGTGTTTTTGTTGGAAAATCCTATTGAGGGATAATGGGATGTTATTCCAAGCATGAATTTTTTATTTGCAAGTGCAATGTTAAAATAATAATGGGGAGGCTCAAAGGAGGAATTGGGTGTGAGTGCACATGGGAAAAGTTGACAAAACACTCATGTGCTTAACATAAAGGGCTAATAAACCACTAGGAATGGTGACAGATTACATTTAGGGTAGTTACTAAATAGTTGGATAAACATAGAATATGCTGGTTAGGAAGAACGATAGCCTCAATGCTTTCCAGTTAGGTGGATAAACCACCCGGAAGTGTGCTAGAGGACCTCTTGTGTTTTCCTTGAAAACAAAACTGATAAACCATATGTTGAAAAATTGCCATGCTCGAAAAGCGAAACAATACGCCACCTAATTCATGTTGGAATCCTAAGAAATAAATCCCTTGGATCATGGATATGGCTCATGGTGGACAACAAAAGACTATGATGGTTGTCATAAAGGTTAATTTGGAGAGTTTCGGTATGAACTTTAATTTGTGCTTATTTAACCATTCAAATAAGTGTTATAATTGTGTATATTTGAATATTTTTAATTTTTTCTTTGATTAATGCATGGATCTTTGATTTACCTAAATGGTAAATAAACAATGTTGCTTGTCATTGATGGTAAATATGCTTTGTATGGCTATGCTAAAATACTACCTTATGTGAATAGTATGCATGTTATCGTTGTTTTTCATTGCAATTATTGTTGTGCCCAATGTAAGTATCAATGTGATTACTCATTGCATTTCATAGCTACAATATGACTCCATGCCCAAGGTGAAGGTACTAATCTAGAGTTTGTAGTGTTTTGTCCCAAACCACTATCCCTATATGAAGTGAGTGTTGTAGTTAGTAATCCTTTATACAATGACAAAAATTTTATATACAAAAATTTATATATATATATATATATATATATATATATATATATGAAAAAAATGAAAATAAAGAAAATGTAGTTGAGGGAGAGTCTTTATCTTATGTCTTTGAAAATTTAACATCTTTCTCAAATAATTAGTGCCAATAAAGTATCGAATTGCAATTATATAATGTTTAATCTACAAGTAGAATAGCTTTGGTGCTGGAGACAAGAGTTAAAGTACACATTTTCGGTGGTGCGATGTCACATCACGCAAATGCGGGCTTCATGTCTGTAAATCGACATAAAAAATCACCGAATGTTATGGAGGGTTCTTAAGTACGAGACTAGGGATATTCATCATGTGGGGGTGATTGATGATTGCGATAAACACTGAAAAACTCCATGATGAAGTCCTTTCCACCTGCCAAGTTGCCCCGAGAGCGGTAAATGGTTTTCGCCTACCATGTTTCTACTACAAGTGAGGCAAAATCTGTGCTTGAGCGATTTTCCATGTTGTAGAAACTCACATCATCACAACATTAACTCTCTTCCAGCACCTCACCACCACTTTCCACATACACATAACTGCCAAACACGTCATCATCCACTCACACACTGTAGAAAACTCATTTCACCCAATTTACTCATTTGTTAATTATTTTCGATGTAACTCTTTGTTTTCAATATTGTAATTTTTTCTTCAATTTTAGCACAAGACTACCGGAGTATTTATTGATAGCTACTCTATGAATTTTAAAAAGTAAATCAAAATGACTAAAAAGAAATTGTGCAGAAACATTATAGTTACATTCATCTTAAGTACATTGAACATGATATATTTGACCTTGTCTCACTCAATTTGATGGAAATTCCTCACAATCTCCTTGGCAACAAAGTAGAGTTAGCGTGTTGTCTAGAATGGTCAAGTTTGGCAATTTGTCAAAATGTACTCACCAACCAAGTAGAGTTAGTAGTGTCATCTAGAATGGTCGAGTTTGGTTTGGTATTTGCAATTATGCCTCAAACATAGTTGTTCCCATAATTTATTAGTTTAGTGACTTAATCCTTATCCACATAGGTGTTATGTCATGAATTCTCACAGGAAGAAAACATTTTCGAGGTTTCCTCATTGTTAATTCACCAAGCTCTTGATTTTCTGGTGAGACATTTGTGTTCCTTTCTCTAATGGAAACCCTTGGGTGGTGCCACGCTGTAACCTTGAGAGTGCACTTAAAGAGGGTGCACTTCTTCATCCCAAAGGAGTTCACTCCACTCAGCACATGCCTTCACCAACTTGGAGTGCACTTTTTATTTTGCGGAAGTGGTTTTCTTGCTTTTGTTTTCTTTTTCTGTCGCACGGTGTACCCAGTGTGTGTGGTGAAAAGGAAAGTTTTAAAATCAAGATAAGTTATGAGTTCACCTATGTGTAGATGAATAACTGAAGTGCTTCTAATGATTAAGTGAAGACACTTAGCAAGCATTGACTATGGAAAGTGCGACACTGAATAAAAAACAAATACAATCAAACAACGACGACACCAAAAAAATTGACTTAGGAGAACAATTTGGAGGGTCATTGTCATGGGGACAACGGGGGATAGTAAATAATCTAGGGATAGTGTGAGATCAAATTTGGATGGGATGAAGAAGCTTCTTCTTGATGTCAAGGGTAGATTTGCCAATGCTCGGAGTTGGGATACGAGTCTGGGGCTAGCAATTTTACCCTTTCGTGGGGATTCCATCCATCCTATCGCCTTAAGATACATCCTTTTCCACTTGATTTCTGAGTAGCACCCCCAGTTATTCTACCATTATGCTACTTGGTTTCCTAGGGTCTCTGCTCTTTTGGTATGTGATTTCTTGGTTAATCGCCCTTAGGTATGGCTTTGTTGGGTTGATGGTTCAATAATGTGGCTCTTCAAGCCTCTACCTCTTCTTAATGCCTGGGGTAGGTTGCAAAACTTGGAGTTGGGCTCCCCTCCAAAGTCCAACATTGTTCCTTCCATCTAACATGTCAACCATCGTATCAACTTCGTCCATCCTTGTTCACATAATTTCCGAGTTCTTTTAATTAATTATATTATTTTTCTTGGTTTCTAGTTTTTCCAATCTTTTTTGTTTTTATGGAGTTATGGTTAATGCATGGTTAATTGCCCAGGCATGAGCATACATGTATTTTTTAGCCTAGTAATGTCAAACTCAACCTTTACTCTTATGGTTTATAACCTATGGGAGAGCTCTCTTATGGTTTTATTTTTCACTATTTTAGGCTTTCCATGAACAATCTATTATTTTGTCTGTTCCTATTTCTCAAATGATAAGATATAGACAAATAACCTCTTGTATATTGTAATCTCTATCTTACTAGTATATAGAGACTGTTTATTAAAGGCGAGAAATTTTAGATCAAAATTTACATTTATAACAATTTATTTTATTTATCTAATAATTTACTTTTATAATTTATAAAGTAAATTTATTGGAGATTTTCTTTAATGCAAATTTTTTGAATTTAAATCTTGACTTTTAGTAACTACAAAACTACTCATGATTTTCGTGTTCTCATTACAATTCCATTTCATAAATTCATTTCTTCAATGCTTGTAAACAAATTGAATTTATCGCAGTTTCCGGAAACAGCTTTTACTCTGCATTAAAAAGTAAATTAGAATTCGCGAGAGCTACAGCATATTTTTATCAGCCCATCAAATAATCCCAATCTAGGGGAACTTAACACGGTACAAAGCATATGCCCAAAAAATTTAACACCACGGTATTAGATCTGCTCAAAAGGGGTTTGGATGTTTCGGGATTGTGTCACGAGTTCTTTGAACTTACGGGAAACGTAGTTGGAACAAAGTCTGTCTCAATAAAAAAATAATTTTAATTAAATTATTATGTATTTATTTAGATTAAGTTTGTGGATAAAGGGAGAATTCCCAGCGTCTTTCTATTTGCGATGAGCTTGAATTCGACTGTTACAACTCACCAATCTCATTTTCCTTCGTTACCTCCGCACTTAATATTAACATGAGTGTTAAATAATACTTCCAGGTATTTGATGCTCTCGTTCTTTGTTTACAAAATGTCATGACCAACAATACCGCAATTACGAAGCTTACGATGGGGAATGACGCATTTTCAACAATATAAGACGAAGTGCGCATACGGTTTGATGTTAAAGAAAAAATCCTTCGGAGGGTAGGGCTATCACGAGGGATAAAATATAACTTACTCGAGTGTCTCTTGTACGGGTCCCTCGAAGAATTGGACTATTTGACGTTTTGTTGTGATGAATTTCCAGTTGCTTGTCAGCTGGCATATCTCCATTTTATTTTAGATATTCAATGAATGGAGTTTAAGTGGAAGGCGGCATAACGATTCCAACCATGATGATGATGTAAATCATTTTAAATTGATTGGACACATATTGAATTGTGGAGTTTTACAGATTGAATTATTTTGGTTGGCTAGAGAATAATTGCTATTCTCTTCCCCAACATTTAATTTTCTTAAATAATTATTTCAAATAAAGAGCGCTATTTTCTTTACCAACAATTAATTTTCTTAAATACTTATTTTAGATAAAAAGAAAAAATATAAGAAAGGTTTCAATGGAATTTTGTTGACATTCTGTATTCAACTTGATGCTATGAGAAAGCAATCAAGGATTGCCTAATCATTTTATTAGACCAAAAAATGAGGTAGAACCCAAATTGAAAACTTATTGCACGGAGACTTACTATCAATGTTGTCTCCAACCCAATTTGAATCAATGTTGCTAATGAGATCAGTTACCGTATTTGCATGATGAATACTGCAAATGGGTATAGTCAGCTCATTCAGACATGTCCCCGAGTATGTGCTTGGCTTCTTCACATTACAACTAATCGCTCATGTGACTCGTGCATGTTTTTGGAACTATGTCATATGGGAGATCTAGACAAATGTAAGTGAGAAAAGACAAAATTTGGGACCTTTGTTGGTACACTGTTCACGATCAACCAATGGCATATTCTTTCCATCCTTTAGGTGTACCCCCATAAGAAAAGATGTATGTGTTGTCTTATGATATTGGTCATGTGAAGGCGAACTAAGAGATCTCTTGTATACTTAGATTGAGAAATTTTATCCTTGAATCATTATAGTTGATTTCTAGTCCAAGGAAGAAGTGAACATGATATCGTCATTAAAACCGTCATGCAAAGTAGTTTTGATGACAACAATGGTTGAGGCAAAAATTCCGAGTCACTAGTGGATCATCTGCTATAAAGCACTATGAAAAAAAACGTTGAGATGTTCTTGGCATTTTAAGCATTTGGATCAGAATTACATAAGTTTGAAGATTATATAAAGAATCCTTTTGACATAGCATTATAAGGTCTTGTTGGGCCATGAAAGACTTATGAAGTCAAAAACTAAGATGGTCCCATTTGTATCCTTTGGATTGTTCCACTTAATTTCTTCTTTGAGATCATGCTGAAAGTGGTTCATATCTATGGAGTGAACCTCCCACCCTTCTTTTTGTTGCAATGGTAAGAGTTATCTGAATACATTCCATTTTGACCAATGGCTTAAAGGTTTCATCATAATTGATTCCATGAACTGTTTAGAGTCTTTGGAAACCAACCATTATTTGTATCTACTCACAAGTCCATCCAGTGATTTCTTTTTCTTACGAACACGCTTGAATATAAACACAATGTGAAGGAAGTCGAACCAACTCTCAATTTTGGTTTCTTGTGGCAGAGTTGTATTCCTTTTCCATCGTTGCTTACTGATTCCATATAGCTTCACCCAGTTGAAGTTGAATGTTAAAACCATGGCCATGAGATATCTATTGTTGGTAGTGAGTTCATGAGGTGCTTCTTCAAATTGAGATACGATGGAAAATATTGTCCAAGAGATCACTCATGGTACCTCTATGTGAAAGTGGTTGAAAATCATAATCTTCAAATGGACGTTGATGATCTTTTGAATCAGCACAGCACATAGATATGAAATATGATTTGAATGAGAGGATCCTATCTCTTGGAGATTTTCTATAGGAAAGTACAAAAGTTTCTACTTGTTTTCTTGTTGCAAGTAGCGATTTTCATCCAAAATGGACACTCCTCTCAATGAAAGACTTTTTCTTTTTAAGGATCATGTATTTTGTATTCATACCACCATATTTTTATCCGATAAAGATTCAATATTTCTACGAGGCTCAAAGCTGTTGCCTTTTTTATGAGAATGCGGGTATAGGCGCGAATCCAAAAATGTAGAAATATGTAACTCTTGTTTGGTTTGCATCAAAATAGTTTTATCATATAATTTTTTTTTGATGATATCTTGTTTTTCTATTCACTAAGTGCATTTAATTATTTCAATCAAAATTTGGAAAAAAGGGGTCTTCACATCCAACATGCAATTTTCATTTCATCAAGGTTTATTCTTACCCGATTGTGTTTTCATTTCACTTCACTACTACTTTAGAATGTTTTCCATTCCACTACTAATTTAGAAATTCTACTATTAATGTATTCATTTTTATCATTTAAGAAAACATCATAAATAAATGAAAACAAATTTCTGTCTCAAATTTAAGTTCAATACATCACCTAATTCAAGCATCCCAATTCAACACTTATAGTGCAAAAATCGAATATTATTCATGTGTTCAAACAACCAGATAGTAACCTGAACACTGTCCCAGGTAATGCATCATTCATTTAATTTATGTTTTCATACTAAAATAAAATGAACCGGAGAAAAAATGTAGAAGCCATTCCTCCCCTATTACATATATAGATTTTATATAAAAAAGCTTATGTCTTGTGATATAATTATCACAAAGTAGCGAAGTTACATATATTTACTTTTAGCTCGCTAACATGTATATTATTTTGATGCTCCTTATAGTAAATCCTTGTCTTTTTAGTAGCTTTTATTATAAATAAATTATTTTATATTGATGGAATTAATGGTGAGACCTGAAAAGTCCATGATTTAAAGAGGGAGTAGTGTGTGTTGTTGGTTTTGTGTGTCAAAGACCCTGTAAAAACAAATTTTTTTCATAGTGGTGAGATAGTGAGATTTCACATTCATTTCTCACTTTACTTCCATGAAAGCATGAATAAGCGAAGCCAGTTAGTCGGAGAGGTAGAGACATGAATAGCCTTAAAAAAATGGAAAAGGAGTAGAAAATCAAGGGAGGATAGTTGGGCATAGCAAGATATTATATAGATAGAAAATATGCAATTTAGAGAAAAGAAGACCTTCTTTTGGAAACAGAGTGTGTTTTTTGTTGGAGAATCTATTGAAGATGACAGGATATTATTCCGACATGAATCTTTGTATTTTCGAGTACAATGTTAAAATAATAATGGGAGGCTTAAAAGGAGGAATTGGGTGTGAGTGGTTGCTAAGAAATTTGATAAAACACTCATGTGCTTATTTTATTATAAAGGCTAATAAACCACTAGGCATGGTGACAATTCACTAAGGTTGTTACTAAAACTGGTTGATAAACCTTTCGAATGTTTGGTTAGGAAGGTGATAAACCACTCGGTGGCATAATTTGGTGGAATAAACCACCCGAGGAAGTGTCTTTAAGAGGACCTACGAGTTTTCCTTGAAAACAAAGGTAGAGTAAACGTATGTTTAAAATTGTTGCTCCTCCAAAAAGGTGAGTAATACGCCACCTAATTCATGTTGGAATCCCTAAGAAATAAATCCCTTGGATCACGGATAGCTCATGGGTGGACAACTTCAAGAAATATTCATGATATAGTTATTCATAAGGTTAAATTTTGGAGAGTTTTAGTATGAACTTTAATTTGTAGCCTTATTTAACCATTCAAATAAGTTTTATAATTGTGTATATTTGAATATGTTTAATTTTTGTTGTTGATTAACGCATGGATCTTTTGCTTTACCTAAATGGTAAATAAACATTATTTGGCATATTGATGGTAATATGCTTTGTATGTAGCTTATGCTAAAATACTCTTTTGTATGTGAATGGTATGCATGTTATCATTTGTTCTCATTGCAATTCTTTGTTGCCATCGTAAGTATCAGTAACGATTACTCATTGCATTTTCATAGCTAGAATATGACTCCTTTTGAGTGAAGGTACTAATCTACGATTTGAAATGTTTTATTCCCAAATCTTTACCCTATGTGAGCGAGTGTCGTAGTTAGTAATCCTTTATACCAAAAGAAATGATAAAAAATTTTATATACAAAATTTATATATATATATATATATATATATATATATATATATATATATATATATATATATATATATATATATATATATATATATATATATATATATATATATATAAAGAAAAAAGAATGAAAAAAATGTAGTGGAGGAGACTCTTTATACTTATATATTTGAAAATTTAACGTCTTTCTCAAATAATTAGCGCATGCCTAAAGTATCGATTTGCAAAGTTATGTAATATGTTTAATCTACAAGTGGAATAAGCTTTGAGTGTCGGAAGAAGAATTAAAATTTTTCGGTGGTGCGATGTCGTCACGGCAATACAGTGTTCATATGTAGCAAACCGACATAAAAAATCACCGGAGTGTTGTATGGAGGAAGTCCCCAAGTGTAGACGGAAATTCATCATGGAGGAGTGATTGGTGATTGTGATCAACATAAACAAACTCCATGATGATCTGCCACCTTGGGTGCCCAAGAGCGACAAATGGTTTTACTACACCATGTTTCTGCACAAGTGAGCAATAATAATGTGAGCGAGTTTCCATGTTAGAAACTTCGCATCATCACAACATTTACCTCTCTTCATGCCACCTCACCCACCTTTCCACTATTTACGTTGTGTAAATCACGTCATCCATCTGTCTGTGTTTTCTTATTCCCATAACTCTATTTTTCCCACTAGCACCTTTTATGAAAGCTCACATTTTCACCTAATTTACTCATTTTATTCACTGTTTTCATGCCAACTACTTTTGTTTTTAAAGATTGTGTAATTTTGTCTTCAATTTCGCATAGAACTACTAGTGTTAAATAAACTCAACTACTCTATGATTTTAAAAGTAATCAAAATGACAAAAAGTGCTTTGACTGATTCTTCATTACATTCATCTTAAGGACATTGAACATGATATATTTGACCTTGTCTCTCCACTCAATTTGATGGAAATTGCTCACAATCTCCCTGTAACCAAGTAGAGTTAGAAATGTTGTCTGGGGTGGTCCGATTTGAAGTTGTTAGAATGTACTCACCAACCAAGTAGAGTTACAAGTGTCATCTAGAATGGTGATACGATTTGGTTTGGTATTTGGTGTACCTCGGACATAGTTGTTCCCATAATTTATTAGTTGGTTGACTTAATCCTTCAATCCACATAAGTGTTATATCATGAATTCATAAGATTTAGAAATTTTTTAGAAGTTCTCATTGTTAATTACGGTTTATTGATTTATATAAGCCTGAGTGCCTGGAAGGTGCACTTCTTCATCCGGCAGAGTTCACTCACTCAGCACATGCCTTCACCAACTTGGTGCCTTTTATTTTAGGTAGTTTCTTGCCTTTTTTTCTAACACACACGAGTGTTTTTTGTTTCCATGTACATTGCAGAAAAGAAAAATTTTAAAATCAATATAAGTTATGAGTCCACCTAACCATGGACTGAATATTATAGCGCTTCAATAGTTGACAGAAAGACACTTAGCAAACATTGACTATGGAAGATGAGACAATGTTCAGGACAAAAAAAAACAAATGAAAATCAAACAACATGACAACACAGAGTGTTAGGAGAACAATTTGGAGGGTCATTGTCATGGAACAACATGACGATGAAATTACAGGGATAGTGTGATGCCAAATTTGGATGGGATGAAGGAGGATTCTTCTTGATATCGAGGGGTAGGTTGCAATGCTGGGTGATACCCTCCCTGGGAGCTGTAATGCCTTCCATTAAGGTTACATCCATCCTATTGTCTTGGAATCACATCCTTTTCCCGCAGTTTCTGGGCCCCTTTTATTTAGTTCATTATGCTACTCGATTTCCTAGCGTCTCTTGCTTTGGTCAATATGGTTGCTGGTTAGCAAATTGTTAGGTATGGCTTGTTGGGTTTTAATTCCAGCATGTCCAAACACAACTCCATACCCAATGTCTGTCTAGGAAGTGAGTTGCAACACTTGGAGTTGGGCTCCCACCTCCAAGGTCAACATTGTTCACCGCCATCCTGTCATCATGTGTATCCTTCGATGTATCCTTGTTCACATAATTTCTAGGTTCTTTTAATTAATTCTATTATGTTGCTTGGTTTCCTAGTTTTTCCAACTTTTGTGTTTATGCGATTTATGGTTAATCCATGGTTAATCGCCCGAACGTAGGCTTGCTTGGGTTTTAGACCTAGTAATGTCAAACTCCATTTACTCTTATGGTTTTCTGCTTTATGGAGGCTCTTATGGTTTGATTTTCGCTATTTTAGACTTGCATAGACAATCAATTGTTTCTACGATCATGTTTCTCAAATGATGAGACATGAACCAAATAACCTCTTAGAATATTGTAATATATCTTAATAATGTATATAATCTTAATTTATTAAAAAAGTGAAGAGGAAATTTTAGATCAAAATTTACATTTATAAAAAAATATTTTATTTATAATAATTTACTTTTATGTTTATAAGTAAATTTGTTAAGCATTTTCTTTAGTACAACTTTTGGAATTTCAAATCTAGAGGCAGCTTCAAAAAGTAACCTAAAAACTACTAGGATTTAGTATTTCTCATTACAAATTCCATTTCACTAAATGCTTATAGAAACGAATTTAATTTGTCACAATTGCTAGAACAGTTTACTGCATTAAAGTAAATTAAATTCGAGGCTCTAGCTTGTGTTGCATGTTACATCAAATAATCCAATCAGGGGGAACTTAACACGGTACAAAGCATATACCTTTACCCAAAACAATTTAACACCGGTATTAGATCTCTGTCAAAGGTTTGGATGTTTCGGGATTGTATCATAGTTCTGAGCTTCGACGATGGTTGGAACAAGAATCCAATAAAATAAAAAAATAAAAAAAATTTAATTAAATTATTAGCATATTTGTTTAGATTGATTTATGCGGATAAATGAAGAATTCCAAGCATCTTTTTTCTATTTCTGCGATAGGTTTGAATTCGAGCTATTTCTACTCGATCTCATTTTTCTATAGTCACCTCTTGCTCTTAATATTATTTCATGGTCATGAAATAATATTCCAGATATTATGCTGCGTCATTGTTTACAAAAGGTCACAACGACAACCAATAAAACCCGGTATAAAATGAGGAAATTAACAGTTTGACGTTAAAGAAAAATGTGAAAAGTTAAAGATATCATGGGGACAATATCTTTCCACTTGGTGTCTCTTGTACGGGTCTCGAAATTGGACTATGTGACGTTTTGTTGTGATGAATTTACGGACAACGTATCATTTGCATATGGGTATAATACTGAAGTCTTCAATGAATGGCGTTGAAGTGGAAGGGGCCATAATTCCAACCATGATGATGTAAATCATTTTAAATTGATTTGACACATATTGAATTGTGGAGTTTGAATTGGATTGATTTTGGTTTCGGCTAGAGGAATAATTTATGTCACCATATTTTAATGTTCAGTTTCTTAAATAATTATTTTAAATAAAATATTGCTATTTTCTTCACCAACATTTAATTTTCTTAAATACTTATTTTAGATAAAATAAAAAATATAAGGAAAGGTTTCAGCGATTTTGATGACATTTACGTATTGACTTCGATTGTATATGAGAAAAGAAATCAAGGATTGCTTAATCATTTATTAGACCAACAAATGGGGTAGAACCCAAATTGAAAACTTATTGCGAAGTGGACTTATTGTCAATGTTGTCTCAACCCAATTTGAATCAATGTTGCTAATGAAGATCCAAATTAAATCTTGTTGCATAATGAATATGCAACCATGGTTGATGGCTCATTGGACATATGCGATTATGTGTAGCAGCTTCTGCAATACAACTCAATACGGCTGTGTGACTCATGCATGTATTCGAACATGTCATATGGGAGATCTAGACAAATGTAAGTGAGAAAGGCAATTTAAGACATGTTGTTGGTATGGTGCAATCAACCAATGGCATATTCTTTCCATCCTCAAGGTGTACCCACATAAAAAAAAGATGTAGATGTTTTCTTGTAGTCGGTCATGTGAAGGTGAACTAAGAGATCTCTTGTATAATTAGATTGAAAATTTTTGTCTACGAATCATTATTGTTGATTTCTAGTCCAAGGAAGAAGTGAACATATGATATCATCATTAAAACCCGTCATGCAAAGTAGTTTTGACGACAACAATAGTTGAGGTAAAGATTAGGTCACTAGTGGATCATCTAACGAGCACTATATAAAAAACAAAAAAAAAAAGGTTGAATGTTCTTGGCATATAAGCATTTGGATCAGAATCACATCAATTTTTGAGAGAGTATGCCTGAATCCTTTTAGCATGGCATTCTCTAGGAGTCTTCTTGAGGCCATAGAGAGACAACCCCGAGTCAAAAACTGAGTGATTACTGTATCTTCCGTTGTTCACTTAAAATTTCTTCTTTTGAGTCATGTGGAAAATTAATTCTCCATATCTGGAGACGACCTCCCACCTTCTTTTTATTGCAATGGTAAGAGTTAGCTTGAATATATTCCATTTTGACAGTAGACGAAAGGTTTCATCATAATTGATTCCATGAACCTATTCGAGTCTTTGGTCACCAACCATTATTTGTATCTACTCACAAGTGCATCCAATGATTTCTTTTTCTTGTAGACACACTTGAATTTCACAAGATTACAATATGAAGGAAGTCGAACCAACTCCAGAATTTGGTTCTTAATAAGCGAGTTTATTCCTTGTCCTTAAGTTGGCTACGGAAAGGATTCCATATAGCTTCATAAGGTTGAGGTTAGATATTAAAACATGTAGCAATGTGGAGAACAACTAGTTATTTAATGGTAGTTCATTAGGTGCTATTAAATTGAGATCTCAGCAAATATTGTCCAAGAGATCACTCGTAGAGAGCTACCTCTATTTTTAAAGTGGTCGAAAATCATAATCTTCAAATGCATGCTGTTGATGATATTTTGAATCAACTTCGGCCATAGATATGAAATATGATTTGAATGAGAGGATGCATCCTCTCTTATATTTTCTGTAGGAAAGTACAAAGTTTCTGCTGACATTGTTTCTTAGATCCCGAGTAAGGGATTTTAATCAAAGTAGACACTCACTCTCGGCCAGAAGACCTTTTCTGTTTAAGGATCATCTGTAGTTTGTGTCCCTTTACACCATATTTTTATCAATAAAGATTCAATATTTTTAAGGGCTCCAAACTAGTTTTCCTTTTTATGCTGAAGGAATGCGGTATAGACGCAGATCCAAAAGTAAAATGTGTACCAACTCTTAATTATGCAACACATTACAAATATTTTTATCATATAATTGTTTTTGATGATATCTGTTTGTATTCACTAAATGCATTTAATTATTTCAATCCAAAATTTGGAAAAAAGCGTGTGAATCAAGGCCATTTTCATTTATTTCAAGGGTTTATTCTTGCTAATTGTGTTCACTTCACTACTAATTTATAATGTTTTTCATTGCACTAATAATTTTGAAGTTCTACTATTAATGTATTCATTTTGTCATTTAATAAACATCCACATAAATAAATGAAAACAAAATTATATTGTTGGAGAATCCTATTGAGGAACAAGTGTGTTTTGTTGGAGAAGTCTATTGAGGATAATGGGATGTTATTCCAAGCATGAATGTTGTATTTTTTTCAAGTGCAATGTTAAAAATAATAATGGGAGGCTCAAAGGAGGAATTGGGTGTGAGTGCTTGCTAAGAAAGTTGATAAAACACTCATGTGCTTTAGCGTAAGGCCTAATAAAGCCACTAGGCATGGTGACAATTCGCTAAGGTGGTTACTAGGTTGATAAGCCAGCACGAATGTTTGGTTAGGAAGCTGATAAAACCACTCAATAGTTTGCAATTAGGTGGATAAAGCACCCGGGGAAGTGTGGGGGGACCTACAATGTTTTCCTTGAAAACAAAACTAATAAACCATATATTGAAAATTTTCCATACTCAAAAATCTTTGAGTTATACGCTACACAATTCATGTTGGAATCCCTAAAAATAAATCCCTTGGATCATGGATGGCTCATGGGTGGAAAACATCAAGAAAGACTATGATGTAGTTGTCATAGCGCTTAGGTGGAGAGTTTTAGTATGAACTTTAATTTGTAGCCATATTTAACCATTCAAATAAGTGTTATAATTGTGTATATTTGAATATGTTTAATTTTTATTCTTTGATTAATGCCATGGATCTTTGATTTACCTAAATGGTAAATAAGCAATGTTGCCTTTCATTTATGGTAAATATTCTTTGTATGGCTATGCTAAAATACTACCTTATGTGAATGGTATGCATTTTATCATTTATTT
Organism: Pinus albicaulis; assembly: GCA_034641835.2. Classification (NCBI taxonomy): domain Eukaryota; kingdom Viridiplantae; phylum Streptophyta; class Pinopsida; order Pinales; family Pinaceae; genus Pinus; species Pinus albicaulis. The sequence goes on along the minus strand of JAXQQM020080739.1, from coordinate 50,836 downwards.
CTCATTGCAATTCTTTGTTGTGCCCATTGTAATTATCAGTATGATTACTCATTGCATTTACATAGCTATGATGATATGCAAGGTCGGTACTAATCTACGAGTTTGTAGTGTTTTCTCCCAGAGCATTTTCTGTGGAGTGAGTGCTGTAGTTATTAATCCTTTAGACCAAAAGAAATGATAAAAATTTTTATATAAAAATTATATATATATATATATATATATATATAAAAAGAAAAAAATGAAAATAAAGAAAATGTAATTAAGGAGACTCTTTATATCTTTGAAAATTTAACGTCTTTCTCAAATAATTAGCACATGCCTAGGTATCAATTGAAAAGTTATATAATGTGTTTAATCTACAAGTGGACTGACTTTGGTGTCGGAGCAAGAGTTAAAGTCATTTTCGATGGTGCGATGTGTCGATGGGCTTCATATATAGCAAAGTGACATCGAAATCACCAAAATGTTATGTGGAGGAGTACCCCCAAGTGCGGTGGGGAAATTAATGTGGGGGTGATTAATGATTGCAATCAACCTCGAAAAAACACAGTGAAGTCCTTACCACCTTCGGTGCCCCAAAGACGGTAAATGGTTTTCGCCTACACCATGTTTCTGCAAGTGTAGAATCAGCGCCACAGTTTCCATGTTAGAAACTGCACGTCTCCAACATTTATATCGTACTTTTACCTACTCACCCTTTCGCTCACCCCCCATTGCTGACACGTCATCCACCATACGTACGCATGTTTTCCTTGTTCCCATAACTCTATTTTACCCACTCACCTACCTATGAAAACTCCATTTTCACCAATTTTCTCATTTTATTCGCTATTTTCCATGCCACGTCTGTTGTTTTTAAAGATTGCTTAATTTTTTCTTCAATTTAGCATGAGACTACCGGATATTTAAATAAACTCAACTACTCTATGAATTTTAAAAGTAAATCAAAAATGACTAAAAGGTACACTTTGACTCGTTCTTGGACCCACATTCATCTTAAGGACATTGAACATGATATATTTTGACCTTGTCTCTCCACTCAATTTGATGGAAAATTTTCTGATCTCCTTGCCAAACAAGTAGAGTTAGAAATGTTGTCTAGAATAGTCGAGTTTGGAAATTTGTCGGGAATGTGCTCACCCAGAAGCCAAGTAGAGTTGCAAATGTCATCTAGAATAGTCGAGTTTGTTTTGGTATTTGGGGTATACTATAAAACATAGTTGTTCCCATGGTTATATTAGTTGGTTGAATTAATCCTTCTATCCACATAGGTGTTATGTCATGATTTCACAGGAGAAAACATTTTCGAGGGTTGCTCATTGTTAATTCACCAACCTCTTGATTTTCTGGTAGAAATCTATATTCCTTTTCTACGATGAAACCTTAAGGTGGGTGCACTTTCTCAACATAAGGGAGTGCACTTAGGAGGAGGGTGCACTTTTCATCTCGAAGGAGTTCTCTCCACTCAGCACCTTCTGGCTTTAGGTACTATTTATTTCAGGTAGGTTTTCTTGCTTTTGTGTTCTTATTTTTTGCTTTTATGAGTGTTTTTGAGTGTGTGCATGGTGAAAAGGAAAGTTTTAAAAATCAAGATAAGATTGTGAGTTCACCTAACCATGGACTAGATAAGCGAAGCGCTTCTAATGATTAAGTGAAGACATAGCAAACATTGACTATCGAAGATGCGACACTAGGACAAAAAAAACAAATAGAAAAATCAAACAACATGACGACACCAAAATTTACTTGGGGGAACAATTTGGAGAGTAATTGTCACGAGGACAACATGATAGTAAAGAATCTAGGGATAGTGTGAGATCAAATTTGGATAGGATGATGGAGCTTCTTGTGATGTGGGAAGTGAGTTGCAATGCTCGAATTTGGATGCCTCTGGGGCTAGCGATGTTGCAACTAGCGTCAAGGATTTCATCCGTCTGTAGTGGATACATCCTTTTTCACTTGGTTTCTGGGTACTTTTCGCTAGTTGTTGTGCTACTCGGTTTCCCTAGCGTCTCTACTCTTTTCGTTTATGTAGTTATGGTTAATCGCCCTTAGGTATGTATTTATTGGGTTTTTAGTTCTGACTAATATCAAAACACAACCTCTACACTCTTCTTAATGTCTAGGAGTGAGGTTACGACACCATGGGTGGACTCCTCCAAGTTAACATTGTTTCCTTCCATCAACATGTCAACCATCGTATCAACTTCGATGCATCCTTGTTCATAATTTCTAGGATCTTTTAATTATTAATTCTATTATGTTTCTTGGTTTCCTAGTTTTTCCAATCTTTTGTGTTTGTACGATTGCTGGTTAATCGCCCCAGGCATGGCGCTTGCTTAGGTTTCTTAGCCATAGTAATATCGAACTCAACTTCCTCTGGTTTTATAACCTGAAGCTCTCTTATGTTTTGATTTTTGCTATTTTTTAGACTTGCACAAACAATTAATTATTTTATCTTTGATCACTGTTTCTCAGACATTAGACGTAGATGAATAACCTCTTAAGATATTGTAATCTATCTTACTAATGTATAGAATCTTAATTTATTAAAAAAGTGAAGAGAGAATTTGAGATCAAAATTTACATTTAAAAATTTATTTATTTATCTAATAATTTACTTTTATAATTTATAAAGTAAATTTGTTAAGAGTTTTCTTTAATGCAACTTTTTTGGAATTTCAGTCTAGAAACCCCAAAGTAGCCTAAAACTCTTTTAAAGTTTAGTATTTCTCATTACAAATTGATTTAATAAAGTTCATTTTCACTAAATGTATAGAAGAAAATTGAATTTATCATAGTTCTTAGGAACAAATTTAATGCATTAGGTAAAGTGTAATTTTTGAAACTCACTGTATTGTATTCATCCAAATAATCCAATCCAAGGGCTTAATACGGTACAAATCATATGGACAAAACAATTTAACACCACGGTATTAGATCTATGCGGGAAGGTTTGGATGTTTCGAGTTGTATCATAGTTCTGTACCGGAGACATGGTTGGAACAAGAATCCAATGAAATAAAAGACAATAATTTTAATTAATTATTCATCATGTTTATTTAGATTGATTTATGTGGATAAATGAAGAATTCCAAGCATCTTTTTGATATTTTGCGATAGATTTTAATTCCGGATATTTCTTCTCCCCAATCTAATTTTTCTATGGTCACCTCAGCTCTTAATATTGTTCATGGTCATGAAATAGTATTCAAGATTATTTGATGCTCACGTCATTGTTTACGAAGGGGCACTTGACCAAAAATACCGCACTTACGGAAGCTTACGATACGGGAATGACGCATTTTCTGATGCAAAACTGAAAAAGTTCTGCATGGTTGGCGTTAAAGAAAAAATCCTTCGAGGGTAGGGCTATCACGGGGACCAATATCTTTTCCACTCGAGTGCCTCTTGTTTGGAGTTCCTCAAGAATTGGACTATTTGATGTGTTTTGTTGTAGTAAGATTTCAGGACAACATCATTGCACATATAGGTATAATACTGAATGTTCAATGAATGAGTTTAAAGTGAAGAGGACATAACAATTCCCAGCACTGATGACGATGTAAATCATTTAGTGTTGATTGGACACATATTGAATTGTGGATTTTTCGAATTTGATTGTTTGGTTGGCTAGAGGAATAGTGCTATTCACTTCCCCAACATTGTTTTCTTGATAATTATTTTAAATAAAAGATTTCTATTTTCTTCACCAACATTTAATTTTCTTAAATACTTATTTTATAAAAGAAAAAATATAGGAAATGTTTCAATGGTTACAGTGAATTACAGCAATTAGATTAGGTATGTGAGAAAGCAAGCTTGGTTTCTTAATCATTTTTATTGAACCAGCCTTTAGGCTGGGGTAGAACCCAAATTGAAAACTTATTGTAGAGAAGTGGACTTATTTAGTAATGTTGTCTCAACTTGGTTGAATCCAATGTTGCTAATGAGATCCAAATTACATTTGTTGCATAATGAATACCAAGTTGATGGCTCGTTGGACATATCTGAGTATGTGCTTGGATTCTTTCCAATACAACTCAATACAACTCATGTGACTCCTGCATGTATTTGGAACTGTGTCATATGAGGGATCTAGACAAATGTAAGTGAGAAAGATGATATTTCGGACATGTTTTTGGTGCATGGTGCAATCAACCAATGGCATATTCTTTCCATCCTCAAGGTTCACCCCCATAAAAAAGAATGTAGATGTTGTCTTGTAGTTGGTCATGTGAAAGTGAACTAAGAGATCTCTTGTATAATTGGACTGCGAAATTTTTGTCCTTGAATCATTATAGTTGATTTATAGTCCATGGAAGAAGTGAACATACGATATTTGCCATTAAAACCCGTCATGCAAAGTTGTTTTGACGACAACAATGTTTGAGGCCAAAATTCCAATGACTAATGGATCATCTACATAGAGCACTATGAGCAAAAATGTTTGAGATGTTATTGGCATATAAGCATTTGGATTAGAATTACATCAATTTTGAGAGAGTTTATAAGAATCCATTTCAGCATAGCATTCTCTACATGTCTTCTTGAGGCCATAGAGAGACTTCTTGAGCCAGCAAACTAAAGATGAATTCTTTACATATCCTTTTGATTGTTCCACTTAAATTTCTTCTTTGAGATCATCATGACGAAATTCATTCTCCATATCTATTGGGTGAAACTCCCACCTTCTTTTTGTTGCAATGGTAAGCGTTAACCAAATAGATTCCATTTTTACCAATGAGCAAAGGTTTCATCATAATTGATGCCATGAACTTGTTCAGAGTCTTTGGCCAACAACCATTATTTGTATCTACTCACAAGTGCATCCAATGATTTCTTTTTCTTGTAGACACACTTGAATTTCACAAGCTTACAATATGAAGGAAGTCGAATAAACTCCAAATTTTGGTTCTTAATAAGCAAGTTGTATTCCTTGTCCATCGTTGCTTCCCCGAAAGGATTGCCTATAGCTTCATAAGGTTGAGGGTTAGATATTAAAACCATGTAGCAATGCATGGGCATAACTAGTTATTTAGTTGTGAGTTCATGAGCTACTTCTTCAATTGAGATCTCATGGAAATATTGCCCAAGAGATCACTCATGAGGCACCACCTCTATGTGAAAGTGGTCAAAAATCATAATCTTCAAATGCATGTTGATGATATTTTGAATCAACTTCAGCACATAGGTATGAAATATGATTTGAATGATAGGATGCATCCTCTCTTAGATTTTCTATAGGAAAGTACAAAAGTTTCTACTTGTTGTTTCTTAGATGCATGTAAGGGATTTTCATCAAAGTAGACACTCCTCTCAATGAAGACCTTTTCTATTTAAGGATCATGTAGTTTGTGTCCCTTTACACCATATTTTTATCCAATAAAGATTCACTATTTTCTATGAGGCTCCAAAGCGTTCCCTTTTTTTGAAGGAACGAAGGCATAGGCACAAGATCCAAAAATGTAGAAATATGTAACTCTTGGTCGCACAACATGCTTCAAATTTTTTTTATCATATAATTGTTTTTTGATGATATCTATTTTGTATTCACAAGTGCATTTAATTATTTCAACCCAAAATTTGTAAAAAAAAGGGTCTTGCATCCAACATGCAATTTTCCATTTCTTTCAAGGTTTATTCTTGCCAATTGTGTTTTCGTTTCACTTCGCTAATAATTTAGAATGTTTTCCATTCCACTACTAATTTAGAAATTCTACTATTAATGTATTTATTTTATCTTTTAAGAAACATCCACATAAATAAATGACAACAAAATTATATCTCCAAAATTTAAGTCTAATTCAAGCATCCCAATTCAACACTTATAAATTTTAAAGAATCGAATATTATTCATGTTCAAACGTCAAATCGTAACCTAGACATAGCCTATTTGAGTAATGCATCAATTCATTTTAATTTATATTTTCATACTAAAATAAAATGAACCAGAAAAAATGTAGAAGCCATTCCTCCCTATTACATATATGAATTGTATATAAAAACATGTCTTGTGATAGAATTATCATAAAGTAAATGAAGTTACATATATATAATTTAGCTCGCTAACATGTGTATTATTCTAATGTTCCTTATGGTAAATCCTTATATTTTTAATGAATTTTATTATAAATAAATTATACTGATGGAATTAATGAACGGGATAGAAAAATCCATGATTTAAGAGGAAGTAGTGTGTGTTGTTGGTTTGTGTGGCTAAGTGCCTAACAAAAATTAGTTTGCATGTGATAGTAGGAAAATGAGATTTCTCACATTTCATTTCTCACTTTACTTCCATGACATGAATAAGGAGAAATGATTAGTCTGAGGTAGAGACATGAATAGCCTTAAAAAAAAGGAAGAATGCAAGAAAGTCAAGGGAGGATAGTTGGGCATAGCAAGACGTTATATAGATAGAGAGAAAGATGAATTTAGAGAAAAGGGAAGGCCATGCATAGGAACAAGTGTGTTGTTCGTTGGAGAATCCTATTGAGGATAATGGGATGTTATTCCAAGCATGAATGTTGTATTTTGCAAGTCCAATGTTAAAATAATAGTGGGATGCTCAAAGGAGGGATTAGGTGTGAGTGCTTACTAAGAAAGTTGTTAAAACACTCATGTGCTTGCTGTAAGGCTAATAAACCACTAGGCATGGTGACAATTAGCTAGGGTGGTTACTAAAATGGTTGATAAACCACTAAATGTTTGGTTAGGAAGCTGATAAACCACTCAATTCTTTCCAATTAGGTGGATAAACTACCCATGAAGTGTGCTAGAGGAACTAAAATTTGTTCCTTGAAAACAAAACTGATAAACCATATATTGAAAAATTCCCATACTCCAAAAAAGTTGAGAAATACGCCACCTAATTCATGTTGGAATCCCTAAGAAATAAATCCCTTGGATCATGGATATGGATCACAAGTGGACAAGTACAAGAAAGAATATGATGTAGTTGTCATAAGGTTAGGTGGAGAGTTTCAGTATGAACATTAATTTGTAGCCTTATTTAACCATTCAGATAACTGTTATAATTGTGTATATTTGAATATGTTTAATTTTTGTTGTTGATTAATGCATGGATCTTTGATTAACCCTAAATGGTAAATAAACAATGTTGCTTGTCATTGATGGTAAATATGCTGTGTATGGCTATGCTAAAATACTACCTTATGTGAATGGTATGCATGTTATCATTTATTTCTCATTGCAATTACTCTTATTGCCCATTGTAAGTATCCAATGTGATTCTCCATTGCATTTTCATAGCGACAATATGAGTCCATGCCCAAGGTGAAGGTACTAATCATGAGTCTGATTTGTAGTGTTAAATCCCAAACCACTATCCCTATGTGGGCGAGTGTTGTAGTTAGTAATCCTTTATACCAAAAAAAAATGATAAAATTTTATATACAAAAATAATATATATAGATATACATATATATAAAAGAAAAAATGAAAATAAAGAAAATGTAGTTGAGGAGACTCTTTATACTTATATCTTTGAAAATTTAACGTCTTTCTCAAATAATTAGCGCATGCCTAAAGTATCAATTGCAAAGTTATATAATATGTTTAATCTACAAGTGGACTAGCTTTGGCATCGAAGCAAGAGTTAAAGAGTATGCTTTTTCAGTGGTGCGATGTCGTCACATGAATCTAGGGTTCATATATAGCAAACCCGACATAAAAAATCACCAAACTGTTATGTAGAGGAGTTCCCCCAAGTGCAGACTTGGGAAATTCGTCATGGGGGTGATTGACGATTGCGATCAACCTCGATGAAACTCCACGATGAAGTCCTTTACCACCTTGGGTGCCCTCAAGGGTGGTAAATGGTTTTTGCCTACACCATGTTTCTACAACAAGTGAGCGGGAATCATATGAGTGAGTTTCCATGTTAGAAACTCCACATCATCGCAACATTACCTCTCTTAATGCTACATCACCCACCCTTTCCACATCACCCCCACGTTGTAAACCATGTCATCCATCTGTACTGTGTTTTCCTCATTCCCATAACTCTATTTTCCCAACTCACCTACCTATGAAAACACCATTTTCACCTAATTTACTCATTTTATTTTCTATTTTCCATGCCAACTACTGTTGTTTTTAAATATTGTAATTTTTTCTTCAATTCCGCGCAAGACTACCGAGTATTTAAATAAACTTAACCACTCTATGAATTTTAAAAGTAAATCAAAATGACTAAAAAGGCTGCTTTGAATCATTCTTAGACCCACATTCATCTTAAGGACATTGAACATGATATATTTGACCTTGTCTTTCCACTCAATTTGATGGAAATTTTTCACAATCTCCTTTCCAACCAAGTAGAGTTATAAATGTCGTTTAGAATGGTCAAGTTTGGAAATTTGTTAGAATGCACTCACCAACCAAATAGAGTTAGAAATGTCATCTAGAATGGTAAATTTTGGTTTGGTATTTGAAATTATGCCTCAAACATACTTGTTCCCATAATTTATTAGTTGGTTGACTTAATCCTTCTATCCACATAGGTGTTATGTCATGAATTCTCCGGGAGAAATTTTTTTCCAAGTTTCCTCATTGTTAATTCACCAATCTCTTGATTTTCCTTAGTGAGACATCTATATTCCTTTCTCTGATGAAACCCTTAAGGTGCGTGCACTTTCTCAGCATAAAGGAGTGCACTTAAGGAGGGTGCACTTCTTCATCCCGAAGGAGTTCACTCCACTCAAGCACATGTCTTCACCAACTTGGAGTGTAATTTTTATTTTGCGAGTGGTTTTCTTGCTTTTGTTTTCTTTTTCTGTGCTTTTGAGTGTTTTTCGAGTGTGTGCATGGTGAAAAGGAAAATTTTAAAGTTAAGATAAGTTATGAGTTCACCTAACCATGAACTAGATAACTCAAGCACTTCTAATGATTAAGTGAAGACACTTAGCAAACATTGACTAAGGAAGATGCGACACTAGGAGAAAAAAATCAAATAGAAAATCAAACAACATGATGACACCAAAATTGACTTAAGAAAAAAATTTGGAGGGTCGTTTTCGCGGGGACAACAGGATAGTAAAGAATCTAGGGATAGTGTGATGCCAAATTTGGATGGGATGAAAGAGCTTCTTCTTGATGTCGAGGGTAGGCTGCAATGCTCAGAGTTGGGATCCCCTCTAGGGCTAGAAATGTTTCCTTCCATTAAGGATTCCATCCATCCTATCGTCTTGGATACATCCTTTTCCACTTGATTTCTAGGTACCTTTAGTTAGTTATGTTATGCTACTCGGTTTCCTAGCTTCTCTACTCTTTTGTGTTTATGTAGTTATGGTTAATCGCCCTTAGGTATGGCTTTATTGGGTTTTTTAGTTCCAATAATGTCAAACGCAACCTCTACACTCTTCTTAATGTTTAGGGTAGGTTGCAACACTTGGAGTTGTGATCCCCTCCAAGGTCAACATTGTTTGCTTCCATTCAACATGTCAACCATCTTATTAACTTGGATGCATCCTTGTTCACATAATTTCTAGGTTCTTTTAATTAATTCTATTATGTTTCTTGGTTTCCTAGTTTTTCCAGTCTTTTGTGTTTATGTAGTTATGGTTAATCCATGGTTAATCGCCCCAGGCATGGGATTTCTTGGGTTTTTTAGCCCTAGTAATGTCAAACTCAACCTTTACTCTTATGGTTTTCTAACCTATGGGAGAACTCTGTTATGGTTTGATTTTCACTATTTTAGACTTGCATCTAGACAATCAATTATTTTGTCTCTGATCCTGTTTCTTAAATGATAAGATATAGACAAATAACCTCTTAGCACATTGTAATCTATCTTATTAATGTATAGAATCTTAATTTATTAAAAAAGTGAAGAGGAAATTTTAGATCAAAATTTACATTTATAACAATTTATTTTATTTATCTAATAATTTACTTTTATAATTTATAAAGTAGATTTGTTAAGAGTTTTCTATTATCTGACTTTTGGAATAACAAATCTAGATCCCTTCAAAACGTAACCTAAATCTACTAGGATTTACACCATATATTTATCCAATAAAGATTACTATTTTCTACGAGGCTCCAAAGCTAGTTCCCTTTTTTCTAAAGGAATGCGGGCATAAGTATGAGTTCCAAAAAATGTAGAAATATGTAACTCTTTGTGAGCTTGGCTGCAAAATATTTTTATCATATAATTCTTTTTGATGATATTTGTTTGTATTGACTAAGTGCATTTAACTATTTAAATCAGAAAATTTGGAAAAAAAGGAGTCTTGCATCCAACATGCAATTTTCCATTTCTTTCAATGTTTATTCTTTTCAATTGTGTTTTTGTTTCACTTCACTACTAATTTAGAATGTTTTCCATTCCACTACTAATTTTGAAATTCTACTATTAATGTATTCATTTTATCATTTAAGAAACATCCACATAAATAAATGACAACAAAATTATATCTCCAAAATTTAAGTTCCAAAACATCATCTAATTCAAGCATCCCAATTCAACACTTATAAAATTTAAAGAATAAAATATTATTCATGTTCAAACGTCAAATCGTAACCTAGAAATAGCCTATTTGAGTAATGCATCAATTCATTTTAATTTATATTTTCATACTAAAATAAAATGAACCAGAAAAAATGTAGAAGCCATTCCTCCCTATTACATATATGAATTGTATATAAAAACATGTCTTGTGATAGAATTATCATAAAGTAAATGAAGTTACATATAGATAATTTAGCTCGCTAACATGTGTATTATTCTAATGCTCCTTATGGTAAATCTTTGTCTTTTTAATGACTTTTATTATAAATAAATTATTTTATATTGATGGAATTAATGAACGGGATAGAAAAATCCATGATTTAAGAGGGAGTAGTGTGTGTTGTTGGTTTGTGTGGCTAAGTCCCTAACAAAAGTTATTTTGCATGTGATAGTGGGGCAAATAAGATTTCCCACATTTCATTTCTCACTTTACTTCCATGACATGAATAAGGAGAAATGATTATTCCAAGGTAGAGACATGAATAGCCTTAAAAAAAAGGAAGAATGCAAGAATATCAAGGGAGGATAGTTGGGCATAGCAAGACGTTATATAGATAGAGAGAAAGATGAATTTAGAGAAGAGGGAAGGCCATGCATAGGAAAAAGTGTGTTGTTCGTTGGAGAATCCTATTGAGGATAATGGGATGTTATTCCAAGCATGAATGTTGTATTTTGCAAGTCCAATGTTAAAATAATATTGGGAGGCTCAAAGGAGGAATTGGGTGTGAGTGCTTACTAAGAAAGTTGATAAAACACTCATGTGCTTGCTGTAAGGCTAATAAACCACTAGGCATGGTGACAATTCGCTAGGGTGGTTACTAAAATGGTTGATAAACCACTAAATCTTTGGTTAGGAAGCTGATAAACCACTCAATGCTTTCCAATTAGGTGGATAAACCACCCATGAAGTGTGCTAGAGGAACTATAATGTTTTTCTTGAAAACAAAAATGATAAACCATATATTGAAAAATTCCCATACTCCAAAAAAGTTGAGCAATACGCCACCTAATTCATGTTGGAATCCCTAAGAAATAAATTCCTTGGATCATGGATATGGCTCACGGGTGGACAACTGCAAGAAAGACTATGATGTAGTTGTCATAAGGTTATGTGGAGAGTTTTAGTATGAGCTTTAATTTGTAGCCTTATTTAACCATTCAGATAAGTGTTATAATTGTGTATATTTGAATATGTTTAATTTTTTTTGCTGATTAATGCATGGATCTTTGATTTACCCTAAATGGTAAATAAACAATGTTGCTTGTCATTGATGGTAAATATGTTTTGTATCACTATGCCAAAATACTACCTTATGTGAATGGTATGTATGTTATCATTTATTTCTCATTGTAATTATTGGTGTTCCCATTGTAAGTATCCAATTTGCTTACTCATTGCATTGTCATAGCTACAATATGACTCCATGCCCAAGGTGAAGGTACTAATCTACGGTTTCTATTGTTTTGTCCCAAACCACTATCCCTATGTGGAGCGAGTGTTGTAGTTAGTATTACTTTATGCCAAAAAAAATGGTAAAAATTTTATATACAAAAATTATATATATATATATATGAAAAAAAATTAAAAATAAATGAAAATAAAGAAAATGTAGTTGAGGAGACTCTTTCTATTTATATCTTTGAAAATTTAACATCTTTCTCAAATAATTAGTGCATGCCTAAAGTATCAATTGCAAAGTTATATAATATGTTTAATTTAGAAGTGGACTAGCTTTGGTGTCGGAGCAAGAGTTAAAGAGTACGCATTTTCGGCAGTGCGATATCATCACGCGAATTTGGTATTCATATATAGCAAACCCGACATCACAAATCACCATATTTTTATGTGGAGGAGTTCCCCCAAGTGCAGACTTGGGAAATTCATCATGGGGATGATTGAAAATTTCAATCAACATCGACGAAACTCCACGATGAAGTCCTTTACCACCTTGGGTAACCCCGATGGTAGTAAATGGTTTTTGCCTACACCATGTTTCTACGGCAAGTGAGCGGGAATCATGTGACCAAGTTTCAATGTTAGCAACTCCACATCATCACCACATTACTACTCTTTATGCCACCTCACCCCCACGCTGTAAACCACGTCATCCATCTGTACAGTTTTTTCCTCATTCCCATAACTCTATTTTTCCCACTAGCTTGCCTATGAAAACCCCATTTTCACCCAATTTACTCATTGTATTCGCTATTTTCCATTCCAACCATTGTTGTTTTTAAAGATTGTAATTTTTTATTCAATTTCGCGCAAGACTACCAGGTATTTAAATAAGCTTAACCACTCTATGAATTTTAAAAGTAAATCAAAATGACTAAAAAGGTTGCTTTGACTCATTCTTAGACCCAAATTCCTCTTAAGGACATTGAACATGATATATTTGACCTTGTCTCTCCACTCAGTTTAATGGAAATTAAATTCAATCTCCTTGCCAACCAAGTAGAGTTAGAAATGTCGTCTAGAATGGTCAAGTTTGGTTTGGTATTTTCAATTATACCTCAAACATAATTGTTCCCATAATTTATTCGCTGGTTGAATTAATCCTTGTATCCACATAGGTGTTATGTCATGAATTCTCTGGGAGAAAACATTTTCCACATTTCCTCATTGTTCATTCACCAAGCTCTTGATTTTCCTCAGTGAGACATCTATACTCATTTCTCTTATGAAACCCTCAAGGTGGGTGCACTTTCTCAACGTAAAGGAGTGCACTCAAGCAGGGTGCAATTCTTCATCCCAAAGGAGTTCACCCCACTCAAGCACATGTCTTCACCAACATGGAGTGCAATTTTTATTTTGTGAGTGGTTTTCTTGCTTTTGTTTATTTTTCCATGCTTTTGAGTGTTTTTCGAGTATGTGCGTGGTGAAAAGGAAAGTTTTAAAGACAAGATAAGTTATGAGTTCACCGAACCATGGAATAGATAACTCAAGCGCTTCTAATGATTTAGTGAAGACACTTAGCAAATATTGACTTAGGATGATGCGACACTAGGAGAAAAAAAACAAATAGAAAATAAAAGAACATGACGACACCAAAATTGACTTAGGAAAAAAATTTGGAGGCTCATTTTCATGGGGACAATAGGATAGTAAAGAATATAGAGATAGTGTGATGCCAAATTTGGATGGGATGAAGGAGATTCTTCTTAATGTCGAGGGTAGGCTGCAATGCTCAGAGTTGGGATCCCCTCTAGAGCTAGCAATGTTTCCTTCCATTAAGGATTCTATCCATCCTATCGTCTTGCATACATCCTTTTCCACTTGATTTCTAGGTACTTTTAGTTAGTTTTGTTATGCTACTCGGTTTCCTAGTTTCTCTACTCTTTTCTGTTTATGTAGTTATGGTTAATCGCCCTTAGGTATGGATCTGTCGTATTTTTTAGTTCCAATAATGTCAAACACAACCTCTACACTCTTCTTAATGTCTAGGGTAGGTTGCCACACTTGGAGATGGGCTCCCCTCCAAGGTCAACATTGTTTCCTTCCATCCAACATGTCAGCCATTGTATCAACTTGGATGCATCCTTGTTCACTTAATTTCTAGGTTCTTTTAGTTAATTCAATTATGTTGCTTGGTTTCCTAGTTTTTTGAGTCTTTTGTGTTTATGCAGTTATGGTTAATCCATGGTTAATCGCCCCAGGTATGGGCTTGCTTGGATTTTTTAGCCCTAGTAATGTCAAACTCAACCTTTACTCTTATGGTTTTCTAACCTATGGGAGAGCTCACTTATGATTTGATTTTCGCTATTTTATACTTGCATAGACAATCAATTATTTTGTCTTTGATCGTGTTTCTCAAATGATAAGACATAGACAAAAAACCTCTTCGCATATTGTAATCTATATTATTAATGTATAGAATCTTAATTTAGTAAAAAAGTGAAGAAGAAATTTTAGATCAAAATTTACATTTATAATAATTTATTTTATTTATCTAATAATTTACTTTTATAATTTATAAAGTAGATTTGTTAGGAGTTTTCTTTAGTGAAACTTTTTGGAGTTTCAGTGCCAGAAGCCTTCAAAAAGTGGAGCTAAAAACTACTAGGATTTGGTATTTCTCATTAGAAATTCCATTTCATAAAATGCTTATAGAAGCAAATTGAATTTATCACAGTTGCCGGAACAACTTTACTCTGCATTAAAGTAAATTAAATTCAAGAGCTCTAGCTTGTGTTCTTCATGTTACATCAAATAATCCAATCCAAGGGAACTTAACAGGATACAAGGCATATGCCCAAAACAATTTAACACCACAATATGCCCAAGGGTTTGGATGTTTCAGAAGTGTATCATATTTCTGAATATTTCTGATTATTTGATGCTCGTTGTTGTTTACAAAGATTATGACCATGTCTGCAAACTTACAATGACTTACGATACGAGAATGACCTTGTTTTCAACCTTGATATAAGATAGGAAATTTTGCATGTGGTTTGGTGATTAAGAAAAATCCTTCGAAGGGTAGGGCTATCATGGGGACCAATATCTTTTCCACTCGAGTGTCCCTTGTCTGGGTCCCTCAAGAATTGGACCATTTGACGTTTTGTTGTGATGAATTTCCAGACACTGTCAACTGCATATGGGTATAATATAAGATATTCAATGAATGGAGTTTACGCGGAAGGGGACATAACGATTCCAACCATGACGATGATGTAAATCATTTAAATTTCTTGGACACAGATTGAATTGTGGAGTTTTCTAAATTGGATTTATTTTGGTTGGCTAGAGGAATAACTGCTTCTCTTCACCAACATTTAATTTTCTTAAATAATTATTTAAATAAAAGATTGCTATTTTCTTCACCAACATTTAATTTTCTTAAATACTTATTTTAGATAAAATAAAAAATATAGGAATGGTTTCAATCGAATTTTGATGACATTTCTGTATTCAACTTCAATATATGAGAAAGAAATCAAGGATTGCTTAATTGTTTTTATTAGACCAACAAATGGGGTAGAATCCAAATTGAAAACTTTTTGCGATGTCAATGTTATCTTCAATCCAATTTCAATCAATGTTGCTAATGAGATCCAAATTACATCTTGTTGCATAATGAATACCATAGTTGATGGCTCATTGGACATATCTGAGTATGTGCTTGGTTGCTTTCCAATACAACTCAATACAGCTCATGTGACTCCTGCATGTATTTGGAATTGTGTCAAATGAGAGATATAGACAAATGTAAGTGAGAAAGATGAGATTTCGGACATGTTGTTGGTACATGGTGCAATCAACCAATGGCATATTCTTTCCATCCTCAAGATGTACCCCCATAAAAAAAGATGTAGATGTTGTGTTGTAGTCGGTCATGTGAAGGCAAACTAAGAGATCTCTTGTATAATTAGATTGAAAAATTTTTATCCCTGAATCATTATAGTTGATTTCTAGTCGAAGGAAGAAGTGAACATATGATATCTGTCATTGAAACCCGTCATGCAAAGTAGTTTTGACAACAACAATGGTTGAGGCCAAAATTCCCGTGACTAGTGGATCATCTACATAGAGCACTATGAGCAAAAAAGGTTGAGATGTTCTTGGCATATAAGCATTTGGATAAGAATTACATCAATTTTGAGAGAGTATATAAGAATCCTTTTCAGCATAGCATTCTCTAGATGTCTTCTTGAGGCCATAGAGAGACTTCTTGAGTCAACAAACTAAAGATGAATTATTTACATATCCTTTTGATTGTTCCACTTAAATTTCTTCTTTGAGATCATCGTGAAGAAATTCATTCTCCATATCTATGGGGTGAACCTCCCACCTTATTTTTATTGCAATGGTAAGAGTTAACCGAATAGATTCCATTTTGACCAATGAGGAAAGGTTTCATCATAATTGATGCCATGAAATTGTTCAGAGTCTTTGGCCACCAACCATTATTTGTATCTACTCACAAGTGCATCCAATGTTTTCTTTTTCTTGTAGACACACTTGAATTTCACAAGCTTACAATATGAAGGAAGTCGAACCAACTCCCAATTTTGGTTGTTAATAAGTGAGTTGTATTCCTTGTCCATCATTGCTTCCCTGAAAGGATTCCCTATAGCTTCATAAGGTTCAGGGTTAGATATTAAAACCATGTAGCAATGCATGGGCATAACTAGTTATTTAGTTGTGAGTTCATGAGGTGCTTCTTCAAATTGAGATATCATGGAAATATGTCCAAGAGATCACTCATGAGGCACCACCTCTATGTGAAAGTGATCGAAAATCATAATCTTCAAATGAATGTTGATGATATTTTGAATCAAATTTGGCACATAGGTATGAAATATGATTTGAATGATAGGATGCATCCTCTCTTAGATTTTCTATAGGAAATTACAAAAGTTTCTACTTTTTGTTTCTTAGATGCAAGTAAGGGGTTTTCATCAAAGTAGACACTCCTCTCAATGAAGACCTTTTCTATTTAAGGATCATGTAGTTTGTGTCCCTTTACAACATATTTTTATCCAATAAAGATTCACTATTTTCTATGAGGCTCCAAACCATTCCCTTTTTTTGAAGGAATGCAGGCATAGGCGCGAGATCCGAAAATGTAGAAATATGTGACTCTTGGTTGCACAACATGCTTCAAAATATTTTTATCATTTAATTTTTTTTTGATGATATCTATTTTGTATTCACTAAGTGCATTTAATTATTTCAACCCAAAATTTGGAAAAAAAGGGGTCTTGCATCCAACATGCAATTTTCCATTTCTTTCAAGGTTTATTCTTGCCAATTGTGTTTTCATTTCACTTCACTACTAATTTAGAATGTTTTCCATTCCACTACTAATTTAGAAATTCTACTATTAATGTATTCATTTTATCATTTAAGAAACATCCACATAAATAAATGACAGCAAAATTATATCTCCAAAATTTAAGTTCCAAAACATTGTCTAATTCAAGCATCCCAATTCAACACTTATAAATTTTAAAGAATCAAATATTATTCATGTTCAAACATCAAATCGTAACCTAGACATAGCCTATTTGAGTAATGCATCAATTCATTTTAATTTATATTTGCATACTAAAATAAAATGAACCAGAAAAAATGTAGAAGCCATTCCTCCCTATTACATATATGAATTGTATATAAAACCATGTCTTGTGATAGAATTATCACAAAGTAAATGAAGTTACATATAGATAATTTAGCTCGCTAACATGTATATTATTCCGATGCTCCTTATGGTAAATCCTTGTCTTTTTAATGACTTTTATTATAAATAAATTATTTTATAATGATGGAATTAATGAATGGGATAGAAAAATCCATGATTTAAGAGGGAGTAGTGTGTTGTCAGTTTATGTGGATAAGTGCCTAACAAAAATTAGTTTGCATGTGATAGTGGGGCAAATGATATTTCCCACATTTCATTTCTCACTTTACTTCCATGACATGAATAAGGAGAAATGATTAGTCCGAGGTAGAGACATAGATAGCCTTAAAAAAAAGGAAGAATTCAAGAAAATCAAGGGAGGATAGTTGGGCATAGCAAGATGTTATATAGATAGAGAGAAAGATGAATTTAGAGAAAATGGAAGGTCATGCATAGGAACAAGTGTGTTGTTTGTTGGAGAATCCTATTGAGGATAATGGGATGTTATTCCAAGCATGAATGTTGTATTTTGCAAGTCCAATGTAAAATAATAGTGGGAGGCTCAAAGGAGGAATTGGGTGTGAGTGGTTGCTAATAAAGTTGATAAAACACTCATGTGCTTGCTGTAAGGCTAATAAACCACTATGCATGGTGACAATTCTCTAGGTTGGTTACTAAAATGGCTGATAAACCACTGAACGTTTGGTTAAGAAGCTGATAAACCAATCAATGCTTTCCAGTTAGGTGGATAAACCACCAAGGAAGTGTGCTAGAGGAACTGCAATGTTTTCCTTGAAAACAAAACTCATACCCAAATATTGAAAAATTCCCATACTCCAAAAAAGCTGAGAAATATGCCACCTAATTCATGTTGGAATCCCTAAGAAATAAATCCCTTGGATCATGGATATGGCTCATGGGTGGAAAACTACAAGAAAGACTATGATGTAGTTGTCATAAGGTTAGGTGGAGAGTTTCAATATGAAATTTAATTTGTAGCCTTATTTAACCATTCAGATAAGTGTTATAATTGTGTATATTTGAATATGTTTCATTTTTGTTGTTGATTAGTGCATGGATCTTTGATTTACCTTAAATGGTAAATAAAAAATGTTGCTTGTCATTGATGCTAAAATACTACCTTATGTGAATGGTATGCATACATCATTTATTTCTCATTGTAATTACTGGATGTGAGTGAGTTTCCATGTTAGAAACTCCACATCATCACAACATTACCTCTCTTCATGTTACCTCACCCACCCTTTCCACATCACCCCATCGCTATAGACGACGTCATCCATCTGTACTGTGTTTTCCTCATTCCCATAACTCTATTTTCCCCACTCGTCTGCCTATGAAAACCCCATTTTCACCCAATTTACTCATTTTATTCACTATTTTCCATGCCAACTACTGTTGTTTTTAAAGATTGTAATTTTGTCTTCAATTTCGTGCAATACTACCAGGTATTTAAATAAACTTAACGACTCTATCAATTTTAAAAGTAAATCAAAATGACTAAAAAGGTTGCTTTGACTTGTTCTTAGACCCACATTCATCTTAAGGACATTGAACATGATATATTTGACCTTGTCTCTCCACTCAATTTGATGGAAATTCGTCACAATGTCCTTGCCAACCAAGTAGAGTTAGAAATGTCGTCTAGAATGGTCAGGTTTCGAAATTTGTTAGAATGTACTCGCCAACCAAGTAGAGTTAGAAATGTCATCTAGAATGGTCAGGTTTGGTTTGGTATTTGCAATTATGCCTCAAACATACTTGTTTCCATAATTTATTAGTTGGCTGACTTAATCCTTCTATCCACATAGGTTTTATGTCATGAATTCTTCGGGAGAAAACATTTTCTAGGTTTCCTCATTCTTAATTCACCAAGCTCTTGATTTTCCTTTGTGAGACATCTATACTCCTTTCTCTGATGAAACCCTCAAGGTGGGTGCACTTTCTCAGCATAAAGGAGTGCACTTAAGGAGGGTGCACTTCTTCATCCCGAAGGAGTTCACTCCACTCAAGCACATGTCTTCACCAACTTGGAGTGCAATTTTTATTTTGCGAGTGGTTTTGTTGCTTTTGTTTTATTTTTCCATGCTTTTGAGTGTTTTTCGAGTGTGTGCGTGGTGAAAAGGAAAGCTTTAAAGTCAAGATAAGTTATGAGTTCACTTAAACAAGGACTAGATTACTCAAATGCTTCTAATGATTAAGTGAAGACACTTAGAAAACATTAACTAAGGATGATGCAACACTAGGAGAAAAAAAAAACAAATAGAAAATCAAACAACATGACGACACCAAAATTGACTTAGGAAAACAATTTGGAGGGTCGTTGTCATAGGGACAATAGGATAGTAAAGAATCTAGGGATAGTGTGATGCCAAATTTGGATGGGATGAAGGAGCTTTTTCTTGATGTTGAGGGTAGGCTGCAATGCTTAGAGTTGGGATCCCCTCCAGGGCTAGTAATGTTACCTTCCATTAAGGATTCCATCCATCCTATCGTCTTGGATACATCCTTTTCCACTTGATTTCTAGGTACTTTTAGTTAGTTTTGTTATGCTACTCGGTTTCCTAGCTTCTCCAATCTTTTGTGTTTATGTAGTTATGGTTAATCGCCCTTAGGTATGGCTTTGTTGGGTTTTTTAGTTCCAATAATGTCAAACACAACCTCTACTCTCTTCTTTATGTCTAGGGTAGGTTGCAACACTTGGAGTTGGGCTCCCCTCCAAGGTCAACATTGTTTCCTTCCATCCAACATGTCAACCATTGTATCAACTTGGATGCATCCTTGTTCACATAATTTCTAGGTTATTTTAGTTAATTCTATTATGTTTCTTGGTTTCCTAGTTTTTCCAGTCTTTTGTGCTTATGCAGTTATGGTTAATCCATGGTTAATCGCCCCAAGCATGGGCTTGCTTGGGTTTCTTAGCCCTAGTAATGTCAAAATCAACCTTTACTCTTATGGTTTTCTAACCTATGGGAGAGCTCTCTTATGGTCTGATTTTCGCTATTTTAGACTTGCATAGACAATCAATTATTTTGTCTCTGATCCTGTTTCCCAAATGATAAGACATAGACAAATAAGCTCTTAGCATATTGTAATCTATCTTATTAATGTATAGAATCTTAATTTAGTAAAAAAGTGGAGGAAATTTTAGATCAAAATTTACATTTATAACAATTTATTTTATTTATCTAATAATTTACTTTTATAATTTATAAAGTAGATTTGTTAAGAGTTTTTTTAATGCAAATTTTTGGAGTTTCAGGTCCTAGAAGCCTTCAAAAAGTGACGCTAAAGACTACTAAGATTTGGTATTTCTCATTACAAATTCGATTTCATTAAATGCTTATAGAAGCAAATTGAATTTATCGCAGTTGCCGGAACAACTTTACTCTGCATTAAAGTAAATTGAATTCGAGAGCTCTAGCTTGTGTTCTGCATGTTACATCAAATAATCCAATCCAAGGGAACTTAACATGGTACAAGGCATATGCCCAAAAAAATTTAACACCACAGTATTAGATCTATCCGAAAGGGTTTGGATGTTTCGGGGGTGTATCATATTTTCTGAACTTCTGGAATGTGGTTGGAACAAGAATCCGATAAAATAAAAAACAAATAATTTTAATTAAATTATTAAAATATTTATTTAGATTGATTTAGGTGGATAAAGGAAGAATTCCAAGCGTATTTTTGCTATTTGCGATAGGTTTGAATTCCAGCTATTTCTCCTCCCCAATCTCATTTTTCTATAGTCACGTCCGCTCTTAATATTATTTCATGGTCATGAAATAATATTCCAGATTATTTGATGCTCATGTCGTTGTTTACAAAAGGTCATGACCAACAATACCGCATTTACAGAAGCTTACGATACAGTTGAAGACAGGAAATTCTCCATACATTTTTACGTTGAAGGAAAAATCCTTCGAAGGGTAGGGCTACCACGGGGACCAATATCTTTTCCACTCGAGTTTCTCTTGTCTGGGTCCCTCAAGAATTGGACCATTTGACGTTTTGTTGTGATGAATTTCCAGACACTATCAACTGCATATGGTTATGATATAAGATATTCAATGAATGGAGTTTACGCGGAAGGGGACATAATGATTCCAACCATGACGATGATGTAAATCATTTAAATTGCTTGGACACAGATTGAATTGTGGAGTTTTCTTTATTTTGGTTGGCTAGAGGAATAATTTCTTCCCTTCACCAACATTTGATTTTCTTAAATAATTATTTTAAATAAAAGATTGCTATTTTCTTCACCAACATTAAATTTTCTTAAATACTTATTTTATTTTAGATAAAAGAAAAAATATAGGAATGGTTTCAATGGAATTTTGATGACATTTCTGTATTCAACTTCAGTGAATGTTATAGCATCATTTCTCACCTTGACATGATTCATGATTGCTACATGGCTTTATGGGCACCCATTCCTACAGACTTGGACAAATTCACTTAAAAACAGTGGAAAATCCTTCATACGCGACTATGCCCGTGTTTTTCCGCGTGTATACGCTAGTACAGCTAGACTTTTTCGCGTATGCCATTTTAATGGTTAAAAAATATATAAAAAATCCCTAATTTCGCGCTGGGTTGATAGTTACTCAGGTAGTTCAACTACCCCAGCCCGTGGCCAACTGTTTCCAACTGTTGAAACTACTTGGAGGGACTATAAAAGGACCTCATATGTATGGCCCAAGGGAGAGAGAAGAGGTGTTATTATTTATACTCGGTTGGTTTCCCTATCTAAGTCGATTCCCAGTGCCTCCTGCTTTCCAGTTCATTTCGAAACCCTTGTTTCCTTGAGATACACTCCCTTTATATATTTATCTGTAATACTTATTTGGAAGGAGTCTTAGCGAGGCAAGGGCTGGACGGATCCGGACGACGGTCTGCGAAGGCCTTGGAAGGATCAAGTGATCTCTCCACTTGATTACTTTTGTACGTACTATTTATAATACAGAAGTATCATGCTGTTCCCGGAATAAACGTGTTAGTGTATGCTTTAATGTATGAGAATATTTGTTATACAAGCGTTCATTATGATTTATTTAATGTTTTATATGAATCTCACTAGCATATAGAGTAGATATATGCTGTACAACTTGTCCTTTGTGCTGGTTTCTTCTTGTATTTCAGGTTAAGAAGGAAGGACGGTTGCAGGGAGTTTGGACTCCACGTGGATCTACTTCAAACGTAGGACCAACGGGTAAACCTCTCATTCTGCTCTATTTAGTTTTTATGAATGTGCATGATTGTGTGAGTCTCTGTTAAGTAGTACGCCCCTTCTCTGTGGAGGTTGAATCCCAACCAACCTCTAGGGTGTTAATTCCCCGAAACAGAACTGGCGACTCCGCTGGGGATCACATTTTTGTGATTCTCCTGTTGGGTTGTTTCAGCTGTTTGGTAGGTTGCCAACAGTTTCTTTTGTCTTTTACAGTCCAGTTTGTTTTCTTGCAGTCAGTTTGAAGCTTTTATACCTTTCCCAGACTTGTACTTTTTATTTTTCACTATCTTTCTTTGTATACGCAGTTTTTCTTGCACACAGTCGCGTATACCCGCGAGTTTGTGTAGAAGGAACCGCGTATACGCGGGTTTCCCTCAACACAGACGCATATACACGCCTGTTGCATAACTGCAAGGTCGCGTATACCTAGGTTGAATTTGAAATTTCAAGATTCTGGTGTTTTTGGTCTTTTACGCACAGCAGGAGGCTGTGTTCGATGTCTTTATGCCTTACTGAGTGTGTGAGCCAGTGTAGTTTCACTGCAAGTTTGCAGCCAGTCTTTTTAGCGAAGTGTTCTTGTTGGTGCTAGCACTCCTGGATTGAGTTCCAAGATCGCTTTCTGAGCGTTCTTGGCTGTTCTGCTTTACCAGAACTGCTTTATCAGAACAGAGAGCTTTTTTCTCATTGACTCGCTCCTGTCTTTGTGTTGTGCTTTGCATTGCGTTCTTTGCTTTGTTTTCGATTGGTTTTCTTGAGTTTCATAAGCTAGGGTTTTGTTGCATTTTTAGAAGATCTTTTCTTGTTTCTTTGGAGTTTTGTATTGCAACGAATTTGCACTATTTCTCTTGGCTGTTTGATTGAGTTTTTAGTCTTCCGTTGCCCTTATTGATCTTGCTATCATTAGTTTTATAAGGTTTGAGGGCATAGTTGGAGTTTATGCTTCAAATTCGGTCTCGTTTTGGCTTGGATTGGGATAGTTGTTCTTGGTTTTCTTGAAGCTCTTGTTTTATAAAACTGAAAAGCCCAAAAACATTTGTTTGCTTTTTGTTTTTGCATATCAAAAACTCAAAAAACATTGTTGCTTGTTTTTGTTTTTGTTGTTGCCTTTTTCATTTTCGTTTGGCTTCATCTTTTGGGACTTTAGTGAATTTTCTTGCTTCTAGTTTCCTACTTGATTGTGAAGGGAGGTTGTCTTTTGATTTCTTCTTTTTCTTGTTGAGTATTTTGGTGTCTTATATTAAGAGTTCTTGTTTGCAAGAATTAGATTTCTGGATATCAAAAGATTAGTTGAAACTGAAGGAGCCTTTTGGGAAATTTCACCTTGTTTCAAGGGACTTTCTGCATCTTAGAATTTACATGCTAGTGGTCATTTGCATTAGGTGCATTGAATCATTTAGTTAGCTTCTTAATTTTTGTGCGTGTGAGTTTGTAATTTGAAAAGAAAAATACATTTTTAGCCTCGTAGAACTTACATAGAAATTGCTCTTCATCGAAAGACTAAGAACTGCATGTGCATGTAGTCAGGTTTTTATTAATTTCTTTTGCGTCAGAACATCATTGGTTTCAACTCCATATCCTTGTGACTTAATACAACGGCCCTTAAAATAAGCGATTAAATCTAAAATCAACTAGCAAGTTTTATTTAGTGTCAATCACCAACTAGCTAGGTTGTAGGGCCTTGGAATAGGAGAGAGGAGAGTTAACTCTCCAAGGCCGCTCAAACAGACATAGAAGTTTACTAATTGAGTGAAATCCAACTCCGTGAAGTGGACTGGGAAAGCTCTCATCCGAGAGTCAAGCGCGAGGGGAAGTGAAGGTTAAGAAGAGGGATACCCCCCCTCCGATTAGCTGAATCTAACCTCAAGACCGTTCCGCCCAGCTTCTGATACGGATTGGTGTCTATAGTTGCTGTTCCTAGGTTCCACACGGAGGCGAAGTGGAGGGAATACCGTGGTACTGACGAATACGCATCAATTCCATGATGTAAGAAGTGCCAAGACGACTTGGGTGTGGGCTTGTGGTGTTGGAAGCCCAGGAAAATCGAGGCGTAAGCTTTTGTTTAATCTGTCGCTAGTTGTTCTGGGCCCTAATCATCCCAGACTGCTTTCGGAAGGTCCTATACTTCGCTTTCCTGTGTTTTGGTGTCCGGTCCTCATCACCCGGAGCGGAAATACTTGGAGGCTGTTTGCTTGCTGTTTCTCAGGGTTTTGATTTTAGTGAGTGCTCTTTGCTCCTAGCTTGCCTAGCTTTTCACTTTTCTGGAGTCTAATATAATAAATTTGTAAAAGTGGCTGATCAAGCGCCTCGACGTTCGAGGAGAGTCCGGGGGTTATCTCCCGAGAGTGCAGAGCCTTCTTCGAGAAGGCGTAGGAGCGATCTAGCAGGTGGTTTTCACCCTGTAGAGTCTGACACTGTGGAGAGAGATCCTCCACTAAGGTCTGAAGGTTTCATTGCTGATTCCGGTGTCGGTTCCGAGAGGAGCGTTTCGCTCACCTCGAGGGTATTGTTTCCTCAGGAGGAAGATTTTCAGATAGAAGATATACCTGAGCCTGCAGCTACAGGTCCATCTCCTCTTCCTCTTAATCATCTGTTTGTTATAGAGTACATCGGACCGGAGTCTGAGAGACCGCCGGATCTTCCTTATCTTTCTTATCTTTCGATGGCCACGACTGGGAACGCGGCTTCTACCGTGAGTGCTGCGGGCATTCAGACCCCTGCTTCTGTCGAGGCAGGGGGCACTCTTGCTCTGTCTTCGAGTGCTTCTAGCACTGCTATGTTTGGCTCTGGGTTCACCCAAGCATATGCTTCTCAATCTGGTCCCTTTGTTTCAGGGATGTCCATTGCTGGAAATCCCTCTTTTTCCTTTACCGTCGGTGCAGCTGGATCTACGCCCATGTCCAACATGGCTAGTGGATCAGCTTCTTTTCAGGGTTTCCCCTTTGGGACTGGGCATATTCTAGTCCCAATCCTTCTTTAGGGTCGTTTCCTTTTACGTCCCAGACCCAAAGTTTCAATCCTTGGGCTCAGGGGCCAAGTTCGACTGCTTTTATGGGGTGGAATCCTATGTTTGCAACGTCGGGGGCAGGGAATCAGTTCATCGCGAGTCATCCAGGGAATGCTTCTTTCCTTGCATCGAGTGCTTATCGGTCTCTTTCTCCTCTATCTAATGCATGGAACCCCTACCGGGAGACTTGTCTTCGATCGATACTTCGACGAGGGAACTAGTACGGGTCTTGGCCAACTCGGCGTGAGAGAGGGTTCTTCTCGTTTCTACGGGTCCTTCGGCCGACTGGTGCCTCATCGAAATCAGACCCATCTTTGAGTCATGAAAGTCATCCCATCGAGGATGGAGATTCTCGGGCTCGCGCGATTACCATTTAAAGCAACGTTAAACTTGCAGGATCTATCTTGGCGAAGTTAACTAACGACCCGATTCGATATAGTCGGGGTGGCCGGTTCCAACCAAACTTCCTTCGATATCTTAGTTCATTTTGTGAAGCCTTGTTTCTGAGATACACATCCCTTTATATGCCATCTCGCATGCACCTGTTTGGAAGGAGTCTTTAGCGAGGCAAGGGTCGGACTTCGATCCGGACGACGGTTCTGCGAAGGCTTTGGAAGGATCAGGTGATCTCTCCACTTACTTTCGTACGTACTATTTTTATAATACAGAAGTATCATGCTGTTCCCGAAGTAAACGTGTTAGTGTATGCTTTAATGTGTGAAGAATATTTGTTATACAAGCATTTATGATGATTTATTTAATGTTTTATATGAATCTCGCTAACATATAGAGTAGAAATATACTGTACAACTTGTCCTTTGTGCTGGTTTCTTCTTTTATTTCAGGTGAAAGAGGAAGGACGGTTGCAGGGAGTTTGAACTCCACGTAGATCTACTTCAAACGTAGGACCAACGGGTAAACCTCTCGTTCTGCTCTATTTCGTTTTCATGACTGTGCATGATCGTGTGAGTCTCTGTTAAATAGTACGCCCCTGCTCTGTGGAGGTTGAATCCCAACCAACCTCTAGGGTGTTAAATCCCCGAAATAGCTGCTCTTCCGCCTCAGTGGTCTCAACCTCACAATTGTGCCTCCCCTAGCTCCACCATGCCTCGTCGCCACCGTATGCGTTGCCACCAAGGTAGTAGCTAAGGCAGAGCATCCAAACCTCCAATTTCTACTCATTCTGATACCTCCTCTCCATCTTTGGATAATTCATATGGGCATTACCCTGCCACCCGCAATGCGCGTGGCCGAGACTGGGCTTTGATAAGGTCTCGTTCCCTGCCACTGAATCCTCCCTCGACCAATTCTCCCCCATTGTTGCCTCGCTTGGAGACAGTGGCCTCTCCGCTGCCCGCCCATTCTGCACAGTTTCATTATACCTGTACCATAAACCGACCATGCATTACGACCACTATCACCATTAGCTTCAAAGAGGAAGCTATCAATGCTGAGAGCCCTCGTCCTAGAAAATTGCATAAGATGTCTATCTCAGACTTAGCGACTCAACAACATACTGGTAAGGTGGTGGTCCAGGGTGCTCCGTCTATAGTTGTGTAAGGCGCTCCAGCCTCCAACAGTAGAAGCAAAAGCTCTAATAGCAGCAGTGAAGACTGGTCGAGCGATGATGGAGATCTAGGCAGTGCACACACCACCAATGTTCCTGAGAATGTGGCTGATGACACCCATGACAAGCATGTAGATGACACCAAGGAGTATAGGTGTCTCATTGTGGAAGAGACACCTCCCCTGGGAAATGATACATAAGTCTTCAGGTTTTATCTGGGTTCTGGTTTATGGTTTCAAGTCTTTGGGACTTTTATTTCCTGTTCTTTTTGATGTTTTTAAACATTTATCATCTCTCCATGTACGAAGCTGGTTTCCCCGCAGCGGGCAGCTGTAGAACAACTAAGTTGGCTGGTTTCCCCTTCCAGGGCAGTCACTGTTTTGGTATTTTGTATAACTATGCCTCTGGAATAGGCTAGAACTACAGAGCCCTGAGCCTCCATGTATTACATGTTTTATAGATAGAATTTAGTCTTATTTAGAAAAAAAATAATAATGAAGATAAATATTTGTCGCATAAAAAGGTAACTTAATAAGTTTTAAAACCCCGTGAAAATCATATTTAAGCCCACTTAATCGTATAAAAGTTAAGGTATAGATTATAGAAATTAAATATAGTTTTTATTTTTATTTTTAAAGTTTAAAAATTCAATAAGTAAAAAAATTATTTAATGTTTTATTTTTTAATTTAAAACGTTCAATTTAAAATTTATTTTTAAATATTTAAATTATTGATTTTGAAATATAGTTGTAAGATTTAAAATATTAATTTTTGGTCCATTAGATCTTGTTCGTAGCCCTTTTATGAAAATGTCGCTCCTTGTTATAGTAGCAACGAGCTTCTTCCTTCAAGATTCTTTGAACTCTCTAAATTTCCTCCTTTCAAATTTCCTTCCTCGGCCTTATTGTTTGTCTTCACAGTAAATATCTAATCAAAACATTTGTTTTGAATTTATAAATGGGCTGCTATTTTTGAAGGAACATAGCACCAAAGTCTCCAAAGTGAAATCGTGCAAGTCTTCCTTGATGGTCCAAACGCCTAAATCGACCAATCACTTTTTCAAAGCAATGAAATCCTTTGATTTTTATCTAAATTTATTGTCAGAGCACCCAATTCCTTTAGTTCAACCGTATCAACAAGAAGTTGGTTGCAAAGTCTTCCATACTGGTTATATAATCAACAAGTCTCATTCTCAATAGGTTTCAAAGCCTACATTTGTAGAAGTAGATAAAATAAAGGATCACAATGTTGGTCAATGAGATTAAAAAAGAACAACTAACGTAAATATAGTGGGAGTGCGAGAACATCACCTAATATAATTTGCCTATAGGACACTAGATTTATTTGAGGTCTTATCTGGATACTATACTATGATTAACATAAGAATAATATGATGAGTTACAATAGAGTTGAAGTTAAGTGTGCATCATCATCACATGCTTCAAAGATCACCAGAAGCAATGTTAGAAGGAATGACATGATGACTTATAGTACAGTACAGTTGAAGTAATATTGTGCAACGTCATCACATGCTTCAAAGATACTAAAAGCAATGTTAATAGGATCACACCTCCTTGCCCTTTATGATCCTCCATAATATTTGCTTCACTGAAACATAAATATACATAAATCTTTGCTTCACTGAAACATAAATATACATAAATCTTTGCTTCGCTGAAACATTCTTTATGCAGAAAATTCCAATGGAATAGCTGCCACCATACACAGTGATGCTAGTGTATGGTTTCTTTGAAGAATACCTATGTTTTGACAGAATTTGAGAGAGGGGAATTTATTTTCCTCAACACACGGAGTTCAACATAGTTGCAAAAATTAAATATTAAGAGATTATCTTTTAATACAGAGTGGTAGAGATTAAAATCGCAACTATAGTGGAGCAAATAAACTTCAAAAAAATTCACTCACAGTGAAACAGAGTAAAACAGAGTAGTTGTGGTAAAATAATACGTGAAATTTTAGTGAAGCATATCGTGACTAACCAAACATTACATTATATTATGATTTCAAAAGCACTAGAAGTAATTCATATGGAACAGAGTAAAACAAATTTTCGAGAAGCATATTGCTACTAACCAAACATTATATTATATTATGATTTCAAAAGCACTAGAAGTAATTCATATGGATATTGTGACTCCTTCATCAGTAAAAAAAATGTTGCAGAGTAACATACAGTAAAACCCTGTAACAGTTGTTTTCAGGCGCCCACCAAAATTCGCTCCATGATTTTCTCCCCTTGTCTTTACGTCCGCCACAATTCAATCAACCTATTCTTGCTTGTTAGTTCAAAATATATATATCTAAGACATTAATACATGACATACATAATTTAATACCCAGTATGGGCGAACATCATTTTTGAACTTGTAGAGGTTGTGTGGAGTAGATAACACTTGCGAATAAATGTTTTCCCATACACTTTTACTAACCATGCTTTAAATTTCTATTTGAATTTTAATTATTTAATCTGTTGCGGAATGGGAATAAATGTTTTCCTATAAGCTTTTACTAACCATGATTTAAATTTATATTTGAATTTTAATTATTTAATCTATTGTGGAATGGGTGATTGTCTTCATGTTCAGAACTTCATTTAACCCATGTCCTTTACCTGCAAACTCAATCTGTAACCTGAAAAACATTTACTGAGGTATGGTTGTTGTCATAAAATTAAACGTGGTGGTTGAGATTAATTTTCCAACACTCCCCCTTAATCGCAACTGCTACCATTGACCATTCCCAAACAATCTATGAAACAAACAAAATTTGCACATGCCAATGGATTTGTGAAGATGTCTGCAATTTTTTATTCTGAACTACAGTGTTGCAACAAAATCTTGCCATTGTTAACTAATTCTCTTATGAAATGATATTTAGCATCAATGTGCTTTGTCCTATTGTGAAATACAAAATTCTTTGATAGTGCAATTACTGAACTGTTGTCACAGAAAATAGTTGTTGTTCCATCTTTTTCATGACTTAAATCCCGCAACATCCTTCTCATCCAAAATTCTTGACACGTTGCTTTCGTTGTGATGACATAGTCAACTTATATTTTTAACAATGACACTATTGGCTGCTTCTTGGAAGCCCATGAAATGGCTCCCAAACCCAATGAAAAACATATCCCGACGTGTTATTTGTATCATCAACACTTCCTACACAATCACTGTCAGTGTAACCAAGCTGCCTAAAATCATTTGTTGCAGTGTACAAAACACCAATACTGCATTTCCCATTGACATAATTTAAAATCCTTTTGGTTGCTTGCCAATGTGTCTCCTTGGGTGTCTCCATGAACCTCGACACTAAAATCACCGCATACATTATATCTGGCCTAGTTGCGGTCAAATACATTAGTCTACCCACCATACTTTTGTATAATGTCAGATTGAAAATTGCAATCATTAGAGTTTGTGTTGGCTTGATGAAAATACTATTTTTTGTTTTCTTCACTTCTATGCCCAAAAAATATCTTAACAATCCCAAGTGAGTCATTTCATACTCAATTTTCATGACTTCTGATCAAATCATCTACATACAAAACAACAATAAGAAGCTTACCGTCACTTTCTTTGATGTAGATAGTAGGCTCACAGTCACATTTTTTGAACCCATTGTCCAACAAGTAAGCATCTATCCTATTATACCATGCACGTGGTGCTTTCTTAAGCCCATAACGAGATTTTCACAACCTACACACCTTGTCTTCTTGGCCTTCTATCTCATAACCAAGAGGCTGTGCAACATATACCTCCTCTTTCAACACTCCATTCAAGAATACTGATTTTACGTCCATTTGATACACTTTCCATTTATGTTTCTCTGTTATTGACAACACTAAACGCAATGTCTCCATCCTCGTGACTGGCACAAATGTCTCCGCATAATCTCTTCTATGTTGCTACTTGTACCCTTTAACAACTAACCTTGCTTTAATTATTTCAATCTTTCCTTCAATTTTGATCTTGGTCTTATAGACCCACTTCACTCCAATGAGTTATTTTCCTTGCAGAAGGTTCACTAGCTCCCATGTGTCATTATTTTCTATCGCTCTTATTTCTTCATCCATTGTCGGAACCCATTTCTCTTCTTTGACTACATCCACTAAATGTATTGGGTCATCTACATGACAAAATAATGCAAATAAATAATTCAGACCAACGCTACTATCAACTTCATTTTTCTCATAAATTCCACTTAAATTTCTGAAATTTTGTCCTCTTATGGTTGCAGTAGATGGGATTGACATGCCAATTGGTGTTGCATTTGAAGTAGATGGCGTTGCTGATCTTTGTGGTGTGCTTGGAGAAGAATTTGCTTGGTTGCGCAACACTATCCTATTATTTGTTGATGGTGTCACTTGGTGACTGCTTTGTTGAGCTTGTGTAGGTGTAGGAGGAGTCACCATTGAGGAATTACTTGTTGCGATCAATTCTTCTTTCTCTTCATGTGGTATACATGTATTCATATTGATTTTATTCTCTAAAATTGCATCCCATGCTTCCTCTTCTATGAACTGAAATTCTCTGCTGATTATGACTTTCTTCGTTGATGGATTGTAGAGCTGCTATGCCATGGATTCATCACTATATCCAAAAAATATACATTTCTCCCCCTTTCTATCCAACTTCTTCCTCAACTCATCTGGGACATATGTGTACGCCACACATCCAAACACTCTCATGTGAGTGACATTATGCTTTCTTCCACTCCATGCCTCTTCAGGAACTATGTTCTTGACGCTTTTGGTTGGACACCTATTAATGATATATGTTGCACAAGTGACAACTTCAGCCCAATAATCGTTTGGAATATTCTTTGCCTTCAACATACTCCTTGCCATTTCCATAATGGTCTTATTCTTTCTTTCCATGACACCATTTTGTTGAGGTGCATACCTTGCTGTAAATTTCTTGTGAATTCCATGCTCCCTACAAAAACGTAGGAAGTCATTTGTGATCTATTCGCCACGTTTGTTAGTCCTCAACACTTTGATGTATTATCCACTTTTCTTCTCAACAAGAGCTTTTTATTGGCGGAAGCACTTAAACACTTAAATTTTCTATTTTAGGAAGTAAACCCATGTCTTCCTTGTATAATCATCTATGAAAGTCAAAATATAATAGCTTCCACCAATAGATGGTGTCTGCATTGGTCCACATAAATTTGAGTGGAAAATCTCCAAGGGTTCCTTTGCTCTTATTGAATTTCCTGCTGGAAATTATTCTCTATTTTGTTTTCCCAAGATACATCCTTCACATTGGTTGTCTAGTTTTTCTATGAGTAGCAACCCTTTCACCATGCATTTCCTATGCAACAAATTCAAACCTCCAAAGTTGAGATGACCAAATCTCAAATTCCATAATCAATTTTCAGCTTTGACCTTTGCTTGAAAGTATACTTTTGTGATAGTTGCAACTTTTCTTTCATTCTCTTGTGAATTCATTGATAGTTGTGCTTGAGCACCTTCTTCCTTCAATTTTGATTTTAGCTTGAGAGGAAACATTATATTGTTTGTCATATGAAATTTTGCAATCAGTTGTCTGCGTGGAGACCGTTGTGCTATACAACAAAACCCCCCCCCCCCCCACCATTTATTTTGAATAATAAATAGGGACCCTTTAAAAATAAATAGAAATTTATGAGCATGATTTCATTTTAAGATAAGCTTTAAAACTTAAGTAAAAAAGGTTTTTCCCTTTCTGCTTTGATTTAAAAAACGCTCACCGAAAATCGCATAAGTTACAAGCCAATTAAGTTGAAAAACAATAAGATTTGTGAATTGTGATATGCGCTTCAACCTTTTTGTAATTATATAAAATATTCATTGAAAAATCTTAAAAAACCCTTTAAAAGAGAAATCGCGTCGCGCCTTTTTAAAAGAACCAACTTATAACGTTTCAAAAAAGTTACGATAAGTTGGACCCGAAAGAAAAATAAAAGAACAATCATAAGTATCCAAAATTCCACTAAAGCACAACAACATGAGTCTTCAATGCATTTCACATTTCGCGACGATAAACTAGATGGAAATTTTTATACACCGCAATAAGTTGCGATGTGCGATTTGCGCAGATCACATTTCGCAAGATTCATCGGTGGTGAAAACATAAATATTGTTACCTGTTAAAAGTTGCGATGTGCGATATAAATTCTGGTGTCAGGATATGAACAGAATTCAACCCTTTCTCCAAATAAATTATCAACTCGAGGGCATTAGTTATTTCAAGACTAATGGCAAAGCATATGCAGATACAAGTACATGAACTGTTAAACACCATGTTGAAGCACACACATGGTGTATGAGGAGAATAACACACACACACAAGAGACTCAACACACAATGAAGGATAAGCGTGAGGCTTTCTTATTATTCCATTATACATGATGTACATTTATAATACAATGGTGTGACTCTTGGTTTCACATTCCAAGGTCACTTGGACTCCATTGTGACTTTTCGCATTCCACACCTACCCATGTAGGATTAGGTGTTCCAACATCCCCCTTAATCCGAAGGGGTATGTGTGAGTCCAAGAAAAGAGTTGTAATACAAATCTGCAAAGTATACATGGCAGCACTTGGGCTGAATCAACTCTCTGAAATGTTGGAAAAAAGAGGTGGTTTTAGGATGACCACAAACACTGGAACACAAAACTTGTTGCAGTTCCCGGAACTCTTCCAAATTGGAAAGAAGCTGAAGGCTTCTGCTAGAGGAATTGTCCCTCATAAAAAAGGGAGACCTTCGACCTAAAAGAAGGGAGGTCTACGACTTGTGATGGTTTTAGGATTTCCAACAACTCTGGAATGCTTTGAAGCATTTCCTGGAACTCAACCAAAGCTGGAAAGAAGCTGAAGGCTGCTAAGCTGAAGGCTTCTGCTAGAGGAAGTGTTCCTCATATATGAAAGGGAGACCTTCGACCTAAAAGAAGGGAGGTCTACTACCTGTGATGGTTTTAGGTTATCCACCAACCAAAGATGATGTTTTAAGGTTTTCCACCAACCGAAGGTATGCTCATGGGCATCCGTGTCTCTGGCTACATCTCTGACTCTGGAATGACGAATTGTGGCTCAGGCTCGCTTGAATTTCTGGCTACAACTCTAAACATGGAATGAGAGATTGTGGCTCAGGCTCGCTTGATCTGACGTCGAAGCTTGTACATGACCACCATTTTCCCCCCTGTCAGGGACAAGGTGAGATGATGGCGAAAACTCAACTGCAAGTTTGCTCAATATTCGTGAACAAGTTCTAACATGTGTCGTAAACATCTTCTTGGCTGCTGATGCCCATTGCCAAGAAGCGATCCATCCAAGATGAATCTTGGTTCTTGCAGGAGGCTTGTGTCTAAAGCATCTGTCTGAAGAATGAGTGTGCCGACCACAGTGCTTGCATGGATGAAGATCAAAACAGTGATCTTTCATATGGCCAACTCGATCACAGTGTTGGCATTTCTCAATCTGTTGTGGAAGTGGAGCAGGATCTGGAACAGCTGCAGGTGAACTGTCATACATGAATCCGGCACTCTGAAATATGATGGGCTTTGTGTAGTCTAGAATATGAAAGGACACATCCTTGTCATATCCAAGACCAGTTCGGTGCTTGTTGTGGACAAGCTCTTCCCAAGGTCTGATGATGGGCTTGAGAAGTGCAGGCTGAGCTGCTGCATCTGCATGTAAATCTGCTCTAGTACAAGGAACTGAATGTGAATCATCTACAACTTTATCTTCTTTCTTTTGATGAGAGTCTTTCACAATCTTCTGAACAGAAACAGGTTCAGAATGGTGACTCTTTTGCTGAAGTTCGTCTTGTTGGAGCTGAGATTCCAACTGCAAAAACTCAATCTTCTCATGTGCATCTTGCAAACAACTGTGAATTTTACAAAGAGCATCCTTGCTCATTTTTATCACATCATCAACATTTGAATGAATGAGGTCATTCAACAACATTAATGCCTCATTGATTTTGGCCATTTCAACAACTTAGGCTCAAAAAATGAAAGGGTGTCGGCTACAACCGAAAATGCACCCGTTTACAATGTGATTCAACAACAAATACAAATGACTCAAGAAATTCTCAAAGTACAAAGTGTGCTCCTCAAATGATGGAGGGAAATCAACAATCCAACAACTCAAATACTGATTGCAACTATGAAGAAGCTACAAATTCCACTCAAAATACAATGTCAGCTCAATACATATCTCTGCAAAAATGTGCAGCAAAAACAATGCGCAAGAAGCCTTTGAGGCAGCTGAATTTTCCTTCAAAGAGTTGTTTTGAATGATAGCAAACTTGTCTTCAAATGTGAAATTCTTCAAAAAATCACCCTTCAAATCAATGCCACAAATCACAATGTAAATCTTCTATTTTCACTATGTATACTGTCCATTTTCTCTTCATATGCCATTTTCTTTTCTGTTGTTCATTTCTCTCTCCTTCCTCTCTCTCTGCTGTTTCTTTTTTTTTAATTAAAAATTAAATTTAAAAAAATGGGAATAATTAAAAATGGGAAAAATTTGAAAGGGAAAGGAAATTTTAATGGAGGAGGAGAAATTAAATGGGAAAGGGAAATTAAAAAGGATGGGAGAAGATTTAATTTAAAAAAGAAAGGGGATCAAAAAGAAAGGATTAATTAAAAGGAAGGAAATTAGTATAAAATAAAGGGAATTAATTTAAAAGATTTTAAAACGAAATATGGAGAGGTGAATATAAATATTGTAATGGAGAGGGGGGGGAGAATTTTAAAAATTCAAATTTAAAGAGACGAGGGGGGGGGGGGGGGGGGTTTATTATGTGGAAGGGGTTTTGGATATTAAAAAAAAGGCGGAATTTTAAGATCGTATGAACTGTAAAAAAATTTGGTTTTTTTTTTGTTTTTGTTTTATTTTGGAATTTAAAAAGAAATGGAAAGGCCGAATTTAAGGGGGGCCGAAGGTATGGAGAGAGCGTTGTGTGGTGGTGGAGGCCGTGTAGCAGAGGCGTAGGCGTAGGAGTGGTGAGGTGGGTAGAAATCGATGCATAGGGAGGCGCAGGCCGTGGAGTAGGAGGGACAACTATGCTGTATGGGGAGAGGCGTAAGGAGCGTAGGTGCAGGCATATGTAGAGTGTGCAGAGGGAGTTTGGGATGGCGCTTAGAGGGGTTTGCGCAGGGAGGGGAGTTGAGGAAGGGGAGAGGCGTATTGCAGGAAGAAATCAAGCCGTGCATTGAGAGATGTAAGGGTGCTGCCGTGAGATTCGTGGTATGGCGTGGAGTGTGTAAGGAATGAGTGTAGATTTTGGTAGAAGCGTGTGAGGGGGGGAGGCAGTGGTAATAGAGTATGTCAGTGAGGATTGGGAAGGCCGAAAGGCCAAGAACAGTGATTTTTTTTTTAATTTTTTTTTAAATTTTTTATTTTTTATTTTTTAAAACAGCAGAGAGTAGGAGAGGGCCGAAAGGCTTGAAACAACTCAGATTTTTTTTTTCCAATAGCCCAGCAGCAAAAATTGGACTTTAAAAATGCAGAATTCTCCAGAAAATTTTAGCAGTAAAACCCAGAAATTTGTAGAGATTTTTCAATGAAAAACTCAGAAATATTTCTTCAAAAAACCCAGAACTTTCTTCAAAAAATGCAGAGGGCCATATAGCAGCAGAAAATTGGAGAATTTGCAGAGTTAAAGATTTGCAGGAAACTCAGAAATCTCAAAAATTTTCCAATGAAAACTCAGAAATATTTCCAGTAAAAACTCAGAAATTTCTTCAAAAACCCTCTTTAAACTATTTTCCAGTAGCTCTCCAAAATAGTGTAGAATTTAAAATGCAGAAATTGCACAGAAAAATTAGAATGAAAACCTTCAGATGGGCAGTGCTGCCTTCTTCAAAACCAATGCTGCCAATTTCTGAATGCTGCTCTTTCTTCAAAACAAATTTCTGAATGCTGGGATTTTGAATGCTGCTCCTCTTCAAAACACTTCTGAATGGCGGCAAAAATTCTGCTGCAGAAACTCTGAATGCTGCAAAAATTATCAAATTTTTTGTAGATATGCACAGGCCATAAACACAAATGGCTCACTCAATTTTGAGCAGGGCCAGCAATCGCCCGCTCTGATACCATGTTAAACACCATGTTGAAGCACACACATGGTGTATGAGGAGAATAACACACACACACAAGAGACTCAACACACAATGAAGGATAAGCGTGAGGCTTTCTTATTATTCCATTATACATGATGTACATTTATAATACAATGGTGTGACTCTTGGTTTCACATTCCAAGGTCACTTGGACTCCATTGTGACTTTTCGCATTCGACACCTACCCATGTAGGATTAGGTGTTCCAACAAATTCCACAACACACAACCCACTGTAACAACAATTAAATAAACTGCAGAAATTAAAGGGCATTCACAGCAATTAAAAACAAGTTGTAATAGCAGTAAGGAAATCGCACTAAAACGCAACACTGCAAGAAAAAGAGAAAGCGCAACACTTGATCAGAAGAGTGGGCCCAACTCTCTGATCAGTGTTGCGGTAAACTCACGAATTATAGAAGAAACAACAAGATGTTGTGCATTCAATTAATGATAAAAGAGATTCATTACAAGATCTGTATGTCAAGGGGCTTAACCCCGATTCAAAACTTGCAGGCCTATTTATACAAATGTCTTGCAACCCTTGATTCCTGATCTGAATGGATGATATTTGTTACGCTATGCAAAGCATCCAAACATATATGATAATGTGTGCATAAGGTTCTCCTTAAAATTGCAGGTTAAACAATTAATTCTGGCTTTGTTTATCAGATTTATGTGTGAGGATTGATAAAGTATTTTAATTGTTTATCATTGTATAGTAGTAAAGAACAGAAAAATAAACTTCAAAAAGCACATTACACAGCAAATTGTTGACATAGTTCACCCTTCCTGGCTACATCTGCTGGTCCAGCTCCCAATGGCATGTCCCTGTTTGTATTAATTTTCTCAAAATGTAAGTACAATTGGAAATAAGCCTCAATAGTAAAAAAATCTCTGTAAAATCAGCTTCATAAGGTATGAATTAACCAGATATGGCTATTCATTTACATAAAACAGATAAAGAAAACCCAATACACTGCCTTCTCCATGATGGCCCTGATGGTTCCTTGATCTTCCTCGAAGATAAAACTATTGTATATGACTTCTGTTCAACATGAAACCTATTCCAAAATTCTCAGAATGTTGAAAATACCCAAAATTGACTATTTTTTCACTCAATTTGGTTCAATAATGAGGAAGTTATGGCTTCTCCAAGAAAATTGCCCAATGTCCCCCCAAAACCCCACTAAATATGGAGTAACTCCAGATAAAAGTGCCAATTTAGAAATTCCGCTGCATTTGAGGGGTCTGCTAGCGGAACCGCTAGAGGCACTGGGGGTTAAGTTAAGTTTTTGGGGAACATGGTCATATGTGCTGTCCGCCGAAACTGTCGACCTTATCCGTTTGTTAACCACCATCAACCTCCGCAATAAATTTTAAGGAGTGTTGGCCACACGTTACGGTTTTCCTAACCATTGACTCCATGGTTTAGGGCCTTAAGGCCTTGGTTCCCAGCACCTAGGTCACATGGTTGGGGCTAGCCCTAATCCTTTTTCCACTGAATCAAAGTTTTAAAAAGAAATATGTCACCGTTCACCATAGAGTTAATTAAGAACCACCTGCGAGCTTGAATGGTCGGGTCTTTGCACTGGCAGGGGCTAGAACCTGGTTCAAATCCTGTGACTTGTAACAAATTTTTATAGTGCCAACCTTCTCTAGCCTGGGGCCATGTGGCGGCCTCCGAGCCTGCAACGTGGTGGCCTCCAGGCCTACCACGTGGTAGCCCGTGATTGGCCAAAAACCATACAGTCAAACCAACTTCGAACAACGAATTGCCACTTGTTAGATTCTAATTCGCCCATGTGGAATATTTCAGGGAATATTTTGAGGAATATTCTTGGAATATTCTTTTTAAAATTTTTCCAGAATTAAAAAAGTCAAACTTGGTCAACATATTTTGGAGTTTACTAGGCTTTTCAAACCTTCATAACTTTTGCATACGACCTCGGTTTTGAATACTGTTCATGGTGCCAGAATCATAGCGATGAGACCTTTCTGGTCGTTTAGGTTTTAACCATTTCTGAGAACTTTCATTTTTGAGCATTTTTCATAACTTGGACATGATCTCCTGATCACACCTCCCCACTAGGAAGCTTTTGGACCCCAAAAGCTCTCTGGACTACTAAAACTAAAGATGAGGAGACTGAATCTCCACTCTTCCAATCTTGATCCACTGAAATCTCCCTGATTTCATTAATTGGAGCTTCTCATAAAATGACAAAATTTTCCTTGAATCTGTTGACTGACTGTTGCTAACTTTGACTTTGTCATGCTGCAAATTATCAAAACTTGTAGAAAAGAAAATGAAATTTGTTGTAAACATATTGTTCCTACATTGGTCTAAATTCAAATGAAACTAAAAATTAGATTCACCTTGCAACCTATCCTTATGGTGATTTTTAGCTAAATTAGCCTTGTACTTGTGTCGATTCTGGACCAAGTTTCCTTGCCATGGTACCCTGCCATTCTGAAACCAACAATGATCATTGTTGAAATTTGTGCTCTCTTTGCTTGGATGCTTTACACTCTCTTGGACTTTTGCACCATGTTGCATTTACACTTTGTTTTCTGCACCGATCGACACCAAAGACAATTGCTGTAGCTTCTTGTCATCTTCTTTCAAAGACAACCTGCTTTTAGACTGAAACAACACATTATTTATATCAGCATATACACGAAAAGGATTATGTACAACTTATCTTTGTTTAGTCATCAACAAAGTCAAATTTTGACTTGCATTGACAAGCCTTTTCATCTACCCAACATTCACTAAAGAAGAGTCTAGTTTTTTGCGATGTGCTCTCACAATAAACTCCTTGCCATCCTTGAATAAATGGTACTTGTTCTCATGGCGATGGAAGAAATATTTCCTGTCATACAAGTAAGGATTTCCCAACACCACACCTGTAATATCAAGCGGAAAAACATCTAATTCAACCATGTCAATAAAATGTATTGTTATGGTGAAGCGCAACATGCACTTCTTTGAAACCCGTAAATTTGGATCCTTACAAATCCAACAAAGAGGATATGGTTTAGAATGTGGAATGGTTCAAGATTCATTTTCTTGACTAAGTCTTCATAAATAAGGTTCACTTGCAACCCACTTTCAAATAGTGTGTCAACCTTGGTATGTTTGGAAATGACCCTCACATGAAACAGTTCAATTCTATTCTCTTCACTTGGAGCTTCTATGTGACAGTTATAAATACTAGAACTGGGTTTAGTTTCATTCTCTTTCCCCTTCAAGTTCTTTAGTGACATAGCTATGGTTTTTGTTTCATCTCTTGATTCAAACCCTAAGTCTTGTTCAGCGATTGCAACCATCTTTCCTTTCTCCATGGCTTTATCTTTGGTCTTAAAACTTTCTGGTTTCAACTTTGGATGAAGTTTCCAACAATGGTCCTCATCATGGCTTGTTTTGGAACAGTTTTTTCAGAAAAATTTTCCCTTCTCTTTTCTAGAATTTGCATTTATCTTTTTTCTCCCTTTGCCTTTAAAATCACTTTCCTCATTCCCATCAAAATATTGTTTACCCCTTGCCTCTAAATGTGTGGCATGAACACAAACCTCATCTAAGCTTGTAGGGTTAAACATGAGAATGGTATGTCTTAGGTAAGTATGCAAACCTCCTATATAATTGAGTAAATTTTCTTGGCTATGCACATCAATTCCTAGTAAAAGAGCTCTTCTTCTAAATTCTTGGGTATAAACTTGAACATTTTTTCCTTTCAACTGTTTAAAATTTTTCCAATCCATTATGTCTTTCTGCATGTGAGCTAATGGATAAAACTGTTGTTTAATTGCAGAAATGAAATCAAATCGTGATAAGATAATCTTACCATATTTTTTGATCTCCTCCTTTGTTTTGGCTTCCCACCAAACAAGAGTTGCTCCTTCCATTCTCAATGAAGCTAGCTGAATTTTAGTTTTGTCATCATGAAAATTTTGAATTCTCAAGTAGACCTCTAATTTCCTAATACAATTATCTAGCTTTTCTGCATTTACTTCACCATCAACCTTTGGAAATTCAAACTTAACATCAAGTTTAAGAAAAGGACTTTTACCCATGTTCTTGAATTTGTGAGTATGATGCACTGAAGATAATGTAGAGGTAGACGACGATGAAGATGAAGATGAGGGTGATGATGGCGGCTTTCCACTGTCTCCATTTCCTCCATTACCCTTCTTGGATTTCTCCTCATCATTAAGGCCTCTTTATGATCATTTTCATTCCTTATGAAGTTTGGATCCTTCTCCTTCAAGCCTTTCATTCCTTTCTTTATAAAGGATTCTCCCCATTTCTGTCAAATCAAGGAATGCTTTTATAAACACCCTTTCTTCCTCTTTGGGATGAACTTCTTCATGGATTTATCCTTCCCTTGAAGACATGCTTATAGATTCTTTTGCTTCTCTTGGAGGTGAAATTGAAGGTGGAGATACCGGCACCTTGTCCTCCTTGGCTGAGGATTACTGTAAGTCCTTGCCAATTGACCTTCTCCTCTCTTAAGCTTCAGCCTAGTAAGCATCAAAAACCTTGCAAACAGTTAATCAAACCTTGCACAAGAACAATATAAAGAGAAACATTAGCTCTCCTAATGCTCAAAAACCTGAGCTCCGATACCAACCTGATCTGAATGGATGGTATTTGTTACTCTATGCAAAGTATCCAAACATATATGATAATGTGTGCATAAGGTTCTCCTTAAAATTGCAAGTTAAACAATTGATTCTGGCTTTGCTTATCAGGTTTTTGTGTGAGGATTGATAAAGTATTTTAACTATTTATCATTGTACAATAGTAAAGAACAGAAAAATAAAATTCACAGAGCATATTACACAACAAATTGTTGACGCAGTTCACCCCTCCTGAGCTACATCTGCTGGTCCAACTCCCAGTGGCATGTCCCTGTTTGTATTAATTTTCTCAAAATGTAAGTACAATTGGAAATAAGCCTCAATAGGCAAAAATATCTGTAAAATCTACTTCAGAAGGTATGAATTAACCAAAGATTTCTATTAATTTACATAAAATAGATAAAGAAAACCCAATACACTGCCTTCTCCATGATGGCCCTGATGGCTCCTTGATTTTCCTCGAAGATAAAAATGCTATAGATGACCTTTGTTCGACCTGAAATCTATTCCAAACTTCTCAGAATGTCAAAAAGACCCAAAATTGACTATTTTTTCACTCAATTTGGTTCAATAATGAGGAAGTTATGGCTTCTCCAGGAAAACTACCTAATGTCCCCCCAAAACCCCACTAAATGTGGAGTAACTCGAGATAAAAGTGCCAATTTAGCAATTTCGCCACATTTGAGGGGTCCACTAGCGGAATTGCCAAAGGAACTAGGGGTTAAGTTAAATGTTTGGGACACGTGGTCACATGTGCTGTCCGCCGAACCGTCGGCCTTATCTATTTGTTAACCACCGTCAACCTCCGCAATAAATTTTAAGGAGTGTTGGCCACATGTTACGGTTTTCCTAACCATTGACTCCACGGTTTAGGGCCTTAAGGCCTCGGTTCCCAGTGCCTAGGTCACATGGTCGGGGCTAGCCCTAATCCTTTTTCTGCCGAATCAAAGTTTTAAAAAGAAACATGTCACGGTTCACCATAGAGTTAAGAACCACCTGCGAGCCCAACTGGTCGGGTCTTGCGTTGGCAGGGGCTAGACCCTGGTTCGAATCCTATGACTTGTAACAAATTTTTACAGTTCCAACCTTCTCCGGCCTGGGGTCATGTGGCAGCCTCTAGGCCTGCCACGTGGCAACCCATGATTGGCCAAAAACCATATAGTCAAACCTACTTCGAACAATGAATTTCCACTTGTCAGATTCTAATTCACCCATGTGGAATATTCCAGGGAATATTTTGAGGAATATTCCCAGACTATTCTTTTTTAAATTTTTCCAAAATTAAAAAATTCAAACTTGGTCAACATATTTTGGAGTTTACTGGGCTTTTCAAACCTTCATAACTTTTGCATACAACTTCGGTTTTGAGAACCGTTTGCGGCGCCAGAATCGCTGCGACGAGACCTTTCGGTTGTTTAGGTTGAAACCATTTTTGAGAATTTTTCATAACTTGGACATGATCTCCTGATCAATTCCCCTCAACAACCCCATAGTTACAAAAATACATCTTGTTACAATGAAAACTTAGTTGCCGAGAAGGAAACCGTAAAAAGGCCTGAAATGGAACTAGTACAAACAAGTCTATTACGTTGTAACAACAAATGAGGAAAATGCTGGAGA
This sequence comes from Pinus albicaulis, assembly GCA_034641835.2. NCBI lineage: Eukaryota > Viridiplantae > Streptophyta > Pinopsida > Pinales > Pinaceae > Pinus > Pinus albicaulis. The sequence goes on along the minus strand of JAXQQM020080739.1, from coordinate 6,955 downwards.
TGATAATTGTTCCTTGATTCATGGCTGCAGCGCTCCTGTTTTAGCCAAATATGTAGAAATATCAGAGTTAATATGTAAAAAGGTAAAACCTCCATGAAAAATACTTCATTAATCAAATATCCCATGAAAGATAAGGACTGAGGGTTTTACCTCATGCGTTTAAGAGTAATAATGGCACAAAGAGATAGAAAGATAGGGTAAAATGGGAGAGGAAAGTATACAAATCCGGTACCAAACATCTCCCCCCAATTGATCTATCTGCATGTCCTCATGCAACTCGTCGTCTCCCTAGATCCGGATTGGACTAATTGTGATCGAGATGAAGCTGTGTGAGGTCATACTCCACAGCCATTTCTGTCCTTGGTGGCTTATATCCTTCTGTCAAAACAACATCCTTCCACCAGTCTGGATCAACGTTGTATGCAGGAGTATACCACTCAGCTGGCAACCAGAGAAGGGGAAATTGAAACCTTAAGCCTATCCATCTGAACCCACAAGTATGAATGCATGCCACGAAACGTGGCATTCTCTCTAAAGCCCATGCAAAGTTGGGTGCCCCAAATGGTTCTCATTCCTTGACGGATGAGGATGAAAACATCCACATTTTCTGACAATTTTCCAGTGCTTCGTTGCAAAACATTGTAACCTGGCCAACACATAGGTCAACGCACCATTTCTGGGTTACCAACACATTTTCTTTACAGCCCTTAATCTGTAGAGATTTATAATGATTTTTATAAATGGTTGAGGATAGACTATGCTCTCTTCTCATCATCAATGGCCTTTCGGCTTGATTTTCTTCAAATGTATCCTAGGCATTTCTCCATTTAATCTGATTGATGGTATAAGAGGTGAAAGCTCTTAAATGGATACCCCCCATGAATGGAACGGGGTTAAAGGACTGATCATGTGTTAAGTAATACCCATGCATATAGAGCTCACACATTAAGTGATGTCCTATGATATCATGATTTTTTAAAATACAGAGAAATTGAATAGGGTCCTCAATTTCTTACCAAACCTCCTTATATATACTTTCAAGAAAAATGAAAAGAAATTGTTCGTGAAGGAACAAAGCATAGCTATGTGCAAGAGGTCTGTAGGCCATTACTTGTTATGCTAGGCATAACATATTCTCCTTATCTGTTTGCAACAACTGCACTTGTTCTTCCAATTCCTCTATTCTGGCCTTCTATTTGGCCTGTTTCAGCTGCACCTTGTATAACTGATCCATGTACCCTGTGACGACTCTGGCAGCATATTATCGAACCCTAGTTGTTTCCTTCTTATGGTCAATCGCAGCAGACTGCCACTTCTGAATTTCAATGACCAATACAAATTCTCGACCTTCAAACAACTCTTCAATCGGGCCAGTCTAGGTAGCTGCAGTGGAGACCTCGATTTTCAGCTTTATTTCCCTCCATTGGTAGATTTTTACCTTCCTTTTCAACCAGGAAACTTTCTTTCTCAAATCCCAAACCTCCCTTTTTAGTCTCATGGTTTCACTGAAATGTAGCTGATACTTCTTCTTGAGAGGTAACTTTATTTTCTCACACTGTTCAACCCATTCCTTTTTAACAATGAATTCAGTTTCTGGGCCTATGACAGGTTGAGGAGGCGGCAGAATGCTACTGGAATTCTCAACGGATTCTCTTTTCAAGCCCTTCTAGCTGGGCTCCCTATCTCCAAGGGCTTATTCCTCTATGTTTCCTGCAAGAACTTCTGCCATTTGGTCGACAATTTCATTGACCACTCTATGTTCTGATGTTTCCACAGGAACTCTGTCTCCTTCGTGAGCCTCTAAGTGTTCTGGTTCGGTAGTGGCTAGGCCAATCTTGGCTGTGTCCACAAATTTAAGCATTGGGGGAACAGATAATTCTTCCATTAATCATTTGGGTGAGTGAAATCCCCTCGCCCCTCTAGGAATCAAGGATTGGAATGAAGAATAGGGAATAGACTCATCACCTTCATTTCTGGTTTGAACCGGAACTTCACGCATTACTACCTCAACCGGGGTCGATGCTAGTTCTTGTGGAGCAACATTGATTCCACGACTTATTTCCCTTCTATCCTCTTGCCCCTTGCTTGCCATTTCTTCTTCACAGGTTGATATTGGTTCTTGTGGAATAGTATCAACCTCCTGGTTCATTCCTTATTTACCTTCCCATTCCCCATGAATCACCTCTGTGTTCACAGTTGGTACTAGTTCTTGAGGTCCAGTGTCGATTTCACAGGTTGACTCCTCCTGTTCTAGCCGAATTGGGGGTGGTTCTTGTGTAGCACCCCCACCTGTATCAACATCCATATCTGTCTGGGTAGGTGTTGCTGTTTTTTTGCAAAACAAAATCACTTGCCATTTATCTATCCACAATTTCACTCCTTTGTTCTTCATTGACAAAAGTTGACAACTGTATAACAATATCGACTTCCTGCACGATGTCCATAATTTCTTCCTCTGTGGGTTCTTCAAGCGAGGTTGGTTCCTGTGTGGCAGCCTTGCCTGTGCCACCAATTACCTCCTCCATTCTCATTTCTTCTTTTGTGGGCTTTTCCAGCAAGGCTGGTTCTTGTGTGTCAGCCTCAGCTGTGTCGCCAATTACCCCCTCCATTCTCATCTCTTCAGGTTCCTCCTGATCAACCATCATCTCTTCTTCCTCAGGTTCCTCCTGATTAAATTTAAGGCATGCACCTGATCCTGTGGAAATCGGAGGTGCGTTAGAATTTTAAAGTGATACTTGAACAGAGTTGAGGCTTGGCCCTCACAGGTAATGTATTTTATTATGAAACCTACAACTTCATTCCAAGGATACGACACGGTTCTATGCTCGTATCCTCTGCCCATTTGAACGACACTTTCTCCTGCCTACAAGAAAAATTCGGGAAATTCTGGGAGAGAAACTTTCTGAGAAAACCATTGCTACCCTTGCTGTCTCAGGCCGCTATCCTTTATAACTACCTCTTCTCTGACAAGAACTTCCAGACCTCTAACCCACGAATAATTCTCCTATAAATTGAGTGTGAATTCCATTTTGATTCCTCCATCAAACCCCTGCAAGCTGTCAAAGTAGGTATCTCACCCTGTGTCAACAAAGATTTGCCATACCTCTGGATTGCTGCGAACTGAAGCTGTGTTTTCAGGCTCATTCCGTACAGCCAACCCACCCATACTATGGATACTTGCAGCAACACTCCCTGTAACAAAAATTCAGAAGAACAACATGGTGAAAATGAAAGGTGGTAACGGTAAATATGGATGCTAACTATCGAAAACCAAGAAAAATAATAAATGAATATGGTAAGTGTGGTGAATAAAAATAAAAATTGTTTCATATAGGGTGGACGAGACATCTTACAAATCCCAATACACATTAAATGATGATACCACATGTTGATGGGAATCGTAAGGTGTACCATGAATGGATTGTCATACTGATTTATGAGGCAATTATTACGTCGTCCTTGACTATGACGGCACCCCCCCCAACTTAAATTTTTACAGTCCACGACATTAAAATCTTCACATGGGATATTTAATTAAATTGGTAAAAGTCACGTGGAGGCGTACCTGACGGCCTACCTGGATGAAGTGACGGTTGGTAGGATGGCGACGCAGTAATGATGTGGATGGAGTAACAGCAGTACGAGTAACAACATTGGAGTAGCAGCATCCAGTGTAACAACATTGGAGTAACAACATCAGAGTAACAACATCCGGTGTAACAACATCAGAGTAACAGGATCGGAGTAACAACATCAGAGTAACAACATCCGGTGTAACAGCATCGGAGTAACAACATCTAGTGTAACCGCATTGGAGTGACAACATCGGAGTAACAAAATCTGGTGTAACAGCAATGCGGTGTAACAACATTGGGAGTGTCAGCATCAGTAGCAGCATCGGAGTAACAACATCTAATGTAACAGCATCTGGAGTAACAACAGTGTGAGTAGCAACATCGGGTGTAACAACATCTAGAGTAACAGAAGTGCGAGTAACATCAATGCGAGTAACAACATCCAGTGTAGCAGCATCGATCAAGGAGTAACAACATCGAGTAGCATCATCTGGTGTAATAGCATCATGAGTAGCAGCAATCGAGCAACAACACCATGAGTAGTAGCAACCAAGTAACAACATTGTTGGGCAGAATTGTGAATTACGGATAAAACATGCTTCCCTAGACAGGTGCTAGTCTAGAACAATAGATTAAAGATAATACAACTATTTCTCCTAACTAAGAATAGACACACAGAAAGGATTAGAATGTTACTTGTGATCCAAGCACTTCTAAATGGCTCCTTCTGTCACTTCCGTTGTAGCTTCAAATTCAAGTAGTTTGTGCGAAATGCTTCCTACAAGAAAGAACAATAAACAATAGAAGATAGCAATAATACAGATGTCTATTCAAGTTATTTTTCTAAATCAGTAAAGCATAAACCATATAAATCAACCAAGATCCTACAATATGGAAAATCAAAGCCAATACACATGCATATAGGGAAAAATAAGTTGTACTCTTTATTAATGATAGAAGGAGAGGTTACAACCAAGTGACTGATTTGAAGTGACCCTTCCAGCAACATCCCCAAGCCTCATCACAATATAAATCTCTCCAACAGCTTTTATACAAATCTAACTCTCAATTGAAAATCTTCCAGAATTTCTCTACTCAAATTCTTCCTTCTCAAACACTCAGATCTGTGCTCAATTTATAAAGGAGTTGTAGGTAGTTTTACAATCAACGACTTTCCAATAATAGGCAAGACTTGTTCCCAATATTGTAGATGTAAAATGGACACTTGTATTCGAAGCTTGACACATGTGAACTCTTCTAGAAGGCACTGGCCAAGTGGAGATTTCAGAACAATGAGAATTTTTCTCCCAGTGTGACCAACGCACCTGTGAATGTTAGGAAGTGCTTTGCAGAGCAGTCTCTCATGGGGATACCTACATATGCAACACACTTAGCCCCTTTAGAGGCTGTGTTGGTAAGCTCTCATATGCTATATAATAAGCTTCAAACCTTGGAAACCTTTGCTTGATGAAAGTCTTGCTTGATTTGTCTTGTTCCTATCTTAGGGCACGTTGTTGGAAATATGATGCAGGATGTTGTCCTTGATGGCAACCCACTGAATGCAGATAAAGACATGCGACTGTTGACATATGTTGTCCTTGATGGCAATCCACCTGGTGAAGTTATGCTTGACTTGATGGACTTAGTAAATGATGTAAATCTGATGTGATATAATGTTTGTTGACAATATGATGCTAAGTGTTGTCCCTGAAAGGCAACCCACTTGATGAAGATGATGACAACTTACTTGATGAAGTTGTGCTTGAGAGAATATGTTCTTGATGAAGAAAATATGATGTATCTACAGTGTGTACAGAAGGCAATGAAGAAAGGAATTCAGAATGTGCTCAAAGTATGATGAAAAAATTATGTCTCTATGAATACGCGGATATGTCTAGGGGAAGTCGCGTATGCATGCAGGAAAGAACGTGATAAGTCGCGTATGGGAAAAAGCGCTCAAAAAGTGCAAATCCAGGGGCCCGTGGTATTGAAGGCTCATGGTATTGATGACTCGTGGTATTGAAGACTCATGGTATTGAAGACTCGTGGTATTGAAGGCTCATGGTATTGATGACTCGTGGTATTGAAGACTCATGGTATTGAAGACTCGTGGTATTGAAGGCTCATGGTATTGATGACTCGTGGTATTGAAGACTCATGGTATTGAAGACTCATGGTATTGAAGGCTCATGGTATTGGTTTGACTCATGGTATTGAAAAAGATAAACCTATATAAGGAGAAGAAATTCATTGTGCAAATCATGAGTGTGAGAGCAATATGTCTGAGCTTGAATGAATACTTCTCTCTGAAGTATATCTGAATGGAAAGGGTTACACTTGAATGATAAATCTGAATGTATGATGCACCAATGATGAAGAAGGGGATCTAGATCTGAATTGCTCTTGTATTTGCTAGATCCGATTATGGAAGGCTTAGATCTGTGATGAGGCGAGCATCTAGGCGAACATCTGTCTGAAGCAAAAGGGTAGATCTGAACTGAATATCTGATCTAATGAAGTATGCTGCTCTGTAATGATTGAAGATCTATACGCTACTTCGCCACGGAGGAAGCGCGTATGCAAACTAGGGTTTGCTGAAGTAAAGGGTATGAAATATCTGATCTGTTCTGCTATGTTTCTGCTATCTGATCTGTGTTGTTAAGTATCTGTTGGTGATGAATGTTTGTGCTTAAAAGTTTGGAAAGGGTTCAGTCTGGAAATATGATGAAACTTGGTCTACAAGTGTTGTTCTATTGAAGTTGTTGGATCCAGTGTGAAAATTGATGAAACGTGGTCCAAGGTGGTGTTGAGGGTTGTAGCCTTCAGTCAGGGGGTTGTAGCTCCCTTCCAGGAGAGGCTGGTAAACGAGATCAGGGGGTTGTAGCTCCCTTCCAGGAGAGGCCGGTAAACGAGTCAGGGGGTTGGAGCTCCCTTCCAGGAGAGGCTGGTAAACGAGCGCAGGTGGGTGCCTGCGTGCTGGTAGGAGTCTGCACCAGCACATATGTTGTAAGATGTTTTCTCTATAATAAAATATTGAAGTCTGAGCAACTGCAGCGGTGGTTTTCTCCCGACTTGGGTTTCCACCTAAAAATCCTGGTGTTCATGTGTGATGCTTTGTGTGATGGTTTATTTTGTTCTTACTGCACATGTTTACTGCTTATTGAATATCTGATGAATAAATGATGGAATGGTTTAAGTGAAGTTTAATGACATATCTATATCTCTGTGTATACGCGAGTTTCATAAAGGGGATCCGCGTATATATGCTAGTTTACTGAAGGAAAGTAGCGTATGGGTTTTAAGGAATGAAAAAGTAAAAAGATTTGATTATGCAGTAAATACTGATTCACCCCCCCCTCTCAGTATTTTTCCCAACACAC